>JAWNOU010000036.1:9150000-9560000 GCA_035045725.1 Drosophila ezoana
AATTATCAGGACATAATTGTGACACCCAAATATGTGAATATACTCAATACGAAGGCACAACCTATTAAAATTATTTATTTTCCCTCATTTTGAGGAATATGGGAGGCGATATAAAAAAGTGAAATACCTTAAATTTGTATAAGTTCACACGAGAGCTTACATATGGTGTATCTAGCTCTTATATCTTTTAAGTTATGCTTACAAAATCACGTCTCAAAATCGATTTAAATATATATTATAAAAATGAGAGGAGGTATAGAATTATATATCGCAATATGTATCCATAGCTATTGTAGACAGATAGAAAGATAAACGGACATGGCTAGATCGTCGCCCTGATCAAGATTATATATACCTAAAGGGAGAGGGGCTTACCTTTTGATCTATTAATTAAAGGGGCAGCGAAGTATATATGGTAAAATCAAAGACTGTATAAAGCAAGCCGTGACTTCGGCATTCGTGCGTCTGGCTTTTGGAAAGCGAACAACCAGTCGGACGGCATGTCGTGTGATGTGGGAAAAGCCAGATGAGAAACCAGACTAAAAATTTTGCGTCGCATTCAAATGTATGGGCGTTACTTAACTTAGTGTTTATATTGTCTTTGGTAAAACTCTGTAAAATTGCTTAAAAGCTTTTTGTTTTAAATCTAAAAATATGTGGCTTGGCTGTTTTATGGGCAACTGCTTTGGTTTAGGGCTCAACTCTGGAATTGTGGGTTTGATCCAGCCCTGATATTTCTTTATATTTATCTATATATAGATAGTTTAGCGTGCTGGGCCGTATTTGCATTATACTAGCTTATTAACAACAAATATCCCATTAATAATGTCGCATGGGTCGCGCGTGGGCGCGGCTTCGCCTTGGCTTTCGCAATTTTGTGTGCCTTCGTGATTAACATGCTCGTCGGCCAACAGTAGATCAAATAGCAGTTGACGCACTGCATCAAAGGTGGCCCAGGTGCTAAAAATACGGCATTTGCTAATACCAAAGATTTTCTGCTAATCATATATTTGTTTAAATTACTTGCAGTTGGCAAAATGTCGGTCAGACTGAACGAAACACAGAACATTGTTGACAAGATGGTCAACTTCTTTGTGGAGCACGAGGATCTGCGCACAAAGGTGAGTTTAATAAATCTATCAGCACAGGAGCTTCGACTCATGCCGTCTCTTTCGTTCCACAGAGCTGGTTCCTCTCGAATGCACCCGGACCGTTGTTCATGATACTCGGCGCCTACCTGTACTTCTGCCTGTATGCCGGGCCGCGTTATATGCGCGACCGCAAGCCGTTCGAGCTGAAGAACACGCTCCTGATCTACAATGCGGTGCAGGTGCTGCTCAGCTGGGTGCTCTTCTACGAGGGCTACAAGGGCGGCTGGGGCGGTCATTACAACTTCAAGTGCCAGCCCGTGACCTATGCCACAGATCCCATCTCCATGAGAGTAAGCCGCACTAAAATATACTCTAACTAGCATTTATAATGCTGCGGTTTCTATTTAGATGGCGCGCGCTGTTTGGCTGTACTACATTGCCAAGATAACGGAGCTGCTGGACACGGTGTTCTTTGTGCTGCGCAAGAAGGATCGCCAGATCTCGTTCCTGCATCTGTACCATCATACGCTGATGCCCGTCTGCGCCTTCATTGGCGTCAAGTACTTCGCCGGCGGCCATGGCACATTGTTGGGCTTCATCAACTCCTTCATCCACATCATTATGTACGCGTACTATCTGCTCTCGGCCATGGGACCCAAGGTGCAGAAGTATCTCTGGTGGAAGAAGTACATCACCATTCTCCAGATTGTAAGCTATAGCGAGAGCGTGTTATTGATCCACCTGCTCAACTATATTTGCTTTTACTTTATCCCAACAGGTGCAATTCCTTATCATCTTTGTGCACACGCTGCAGATTCAGTTCCAGCCCAACTGCAATTTCCCCAAATCGATTGCGGCGCTGCTGACCTTCAATGCCGGCCTGTTCACCTACATGTTCAGCTCCTTCTACGTGCACAACTACAAGCGGGAGGCCAAGCAGGCGGCACAGGCCAAGCTGGCGGCACAGGCCAAGCTGGCAGTTAAACAGGAGTAGGAGCAGCCACATAGCCGATGTTTTATATTTTGCCTTAAGATCGATAGCCAAATGCGAATGCGGCGATCGTTAGTTAGGTTTATAGCCTGTGAAGATACACTTTCTTAACACATTTAGGTATATACATAGATCAAGCTGGGTGTATGTACATTTTCTAGCTGTTAAGGTTCGTTGCGTAGTATTTGAAGTCAGGAACGAGAAGGTGGCCGCAAAGGAAAACAGTCGCCATTGCGCAGTGCCCCCCAACATTGCACTTGACGCGATGGCCAAGTATAAATAGAACCAAATATTTTAGTTTAGTTGTTTCGATATGTATGTAGTTTTTATTTTATTGATTGGCGTGCAATGAAAATCTAAGACATACAGCAGATGGCAAAACACCAAATTGTCATTAGCAGCAATTGTTATTTGCCATTTTCTTTTCGAAATTCCAAAACTTGTTTAAAAATAAACAATAATATGTAAATTGTAAAATATATTTTGAAAATAATAAAAAATACCAATTGAATTGTATATTTTTTCATGCCGAAAAGTATGCTATGCGAATTTCAGAAACTTTGTACAAAATATTTCCGCTAGGTGGCGCGCACGTGCCGTTGAGTCTGACTCAGAAAATTGATTTCCCAGTTAATTTCGTGGAACTTGTAATTTGAATACGCGTATTCATTTTTTATTAAAGCAAAGAAGCTGACTAATTTGGGATTTATATGCAGCAAAAATAACACAAAGGAGCTGCTGCAAAGGGGCTTGTCCTCCAAATGTACGAATTGTAGCTTAATTTGGAATGATCTTAAAACAATTTGAAGATTATTCTCCAAACTTTTGTTTCTTCAGTTACACATTTTATTATTCATTTTTGAAATGCCTTTTTTACTGCGGAAATTCGATAAAGAACCGTTGACTAACTTGAATACGAGATAAAAGATTTCCAGAGAAGAAGCCGTGACTCAGCGTTTATTAACCAAATTAAATACCACTTCTTTAGATGATTAATATATGATATGTATGTATGTCCATATCTGTATGAGCACATTTGCCATACTGTCTGACGCATAACAATCTGTCTTTCGGCTCAAATCGTAGCTAAGCAAATTAATGGGCTGTCTAAAAGTATGCCAGAGAAATGATGTATGTGTATCTGTGTAGCTATGTATGTCACACATTCGATACATATGTATGTACGATTGCTTGTATGTGAAGATGTGAGTGTGTGTGTGTGTGTGTATGTTGAAGTTGCAGGCAAATTGAATTTGAAACTAAAACTCGCCGCGCAGTGTTGGCGAAAATGTGGTGAAGTGCAGACGCGTCCCTTCCGCTCGTTGGCGCGTTGTCGTTTGCGTATTGTTTGTTGTAAGTGTCGCATTGTTGTTGCTATAATTACACTATTGCAGTTGTTCGTTGTTGTTGTTGTTGTTGGTCTGGCTGCTGTTGCCAGGTATATATGTACATATGTATGTATGTAGGTATATGTTGGCGTGCGCATTTTTATATTGTATTTAGGTTAAATTCGCGTTCGCGTGTGTGTTACAAAATGTTGGAAAGTGTGCGAAAAGTAAAAAACCAAAAACAAAAACAAAAAGAATTGCTTGGCAACTTTTTTTGGTGACGTTGAAACCTGTTAAGGGAAATCTGTGCGGAAAAAGAAAGCGATTTTTCGCCGCTAGCTCGACAAACTCGACAAACTCCGAATGTGAATACAGAAAAAAGTGCTTTTAAAGTTGTCTAAAAATAGATTCGAATTTAAAATGCAAATATACATATGTTGGAGAAACGCTTACTCATGCGCGCACACACACACACACAGATAGATGATAGATCGACACACACACACACACATACGCATTCGGTTAGGGTTTTTCCTCTGGCTTTGCCATCCCTGAAGATGCAAACGTTGCAGACTTTGCATAGCCGCTTCTTGTTCATCTGGCGTTTCCTGCGATGCCGCTTGGCAACAGCCGCGGCAGCCAGAGATACATACATATGTATATATGTATACATAAAGAAATATACATATATATGGACGCTATCAAAACAAAAAGAAAAACAAAAGCAAAGAGCAGAGGCAGAGGCAGAGCTAAGGCACGACGCTGCGGCTTTAGAGCTCAGCTGGTCGTCAAGGGGTGAAGCTGCGGCAGCAGCAGGGCACACCTGAGTCCAAGTGTGCGAGTGCCGTTAAACGAGATCTGTCAGATACATTTGCGCCAGCGAGTATGACCCATACAAGCACACAAACACACACACACACACACACACACGTTTACACAACGACAAACGTATCTGTATTGTTTTGCGAATAAAAACACAAAGCGAAGCTAAAAACTCACACACACTTGTGCCTATGTACATGCAAGTGGCTTTGTGTTTGTGTGTGTGTGTGTGTGTGTGTAGAGCAGCATTTAGGTGTGTGTACCTGAATATCGCGACTCGCGAGCGAGCTGGCAGCTACCTGTTGATGAGAACTCACGGCAGCAGCTTTGGAGATACTTTGTAGTGCAAATATCGTGTGCTCCTCACCCGCCAGACTGTCTGCCGTCTCTCCCTTCCGTCCCATGGTGCCTACCTCCCTTCCCACCTTCCTCCCTCCGCTCCGTTCGTCTGTTCGCATTGCACAAACGACAAGTGCTAATTTACTTATCACAAAATTTGATTTGATTACATTTTTATCTAATTGCGGCGCACAACCGAGAGTGCGGGCACACACACACACACACTCGCACACACACTCGCTCACTGTGATTTGCGTGTGTTTGTGTGTGACGCACACAAGTGCGAATTCATGCCTAGCCTCTTAAGTTTCCCATAACATGCGCCACTCTCAGCAGCAAAGCCAAAGGTGCGATAAGCAGCGGCAGCGACGGCGACGACGGCAGAGGCAACTTGAGGAATGTTCAAGAAAACGCCAACTCGATTTCATACCTGATCAGTTTAACAGAGAAACACGCCGCGATCGCAACGTAGATTTCCGTTTGGTTACGTTCGATTACCACGCGCGATTTTATTTACGAGGCGTCTAAAGAAACGCCCCCTCCGCACCCACCGCCCCCTGTCCAATTGGATTTGATAGCCGCACTTGGGCTGTGGGATTTGTTTTTGTTTTGATATTGGCTTTTATTTATATATGTGCCTATATACTTGACAACGCTTGGCTGCGCTTAGGTGCCAAGCCACTCGAAGCGAACCAAAAACCACCAACAACAACAACAACAACAACAACTAAAAGAATAATAACAATTTAGTTGCTTAGTCGTCAAGCTGAATAACCAAAGAGATACAGAAACAGACAACAGACAATAAACAAATAAATATTGATCAGTTCGTCGAGCGCGCAATTAGTGATAAAGCGTTCCGCAACTGCGACAAGTGCTGCCAAACCAAAGAACTGCAGAGAGAGTTGCACCAGAAGCAACACACAGATACACACAGTCACACACAGTCACACACACCAACACACACACACACACACACAGGCAAAATGCTGAAAACAAAAACAAGCGACGACAAGCTGGACACGCTGCTCTCGCGATCTGCGGTGCCCATCATCGATCTGGCTCATTGCGGTAAGTCCAACTCATACATGGTTTGTTATCCATGTACATAAATTTACCATGCGGGCTCAACATGTGCCTGGCCCGGACTTTGGTGTGCTGCCAGTTGCCGAGCATGCCTTCAGCCACAGTCACAGCTCCAACATTCGCTGATTAATTAGCCACAGCCCTGACTCATTGCTAGATAATTAACAGTTGTTCATGTTGTGGTTTTCTCTTGCGTGTCTGTGTGCCTGGTAATTGCAGTTGCCTAATTATGCCCTTTTTGCGGTGATTACAACTTTGTCATACATTGTGCAACGCATAGAAGTAAACCTCGACCGCAGTGGACCAATATATTATTGTAGAAGTATGTAATATTAACATATTTTACTTATTTTCGGGTCGTCCTCTTACTTTTAGGCAGCCTCTTTCTTATCGATATAACATTTATTTCCTTATCGATATCTACTTTTCATACTGTTATAATTAACATAAATAGCATCATGCTGTTAAAATTAACATAGATAGCGATAAACTAATAACTTTTGTGTTTCTTCTCCGATCTTGATGAAATTTTCAGTGGATCACATCAATTTAACAAAATAACAAAGTTAGGGCTAAAATCTCATTCTACTATATTATATTGCTGTCAGAGCAGCTGATGGGTTTTTGAGCTTCTCTCTAGTTCTTCAACATTTTCTATACCCTTATTGAAGGTATTAAAATTTTGTGATGTTTAACATTTAGAATGAGACAACTTCTTGATCAGGATCAACAGCCGGCTATATCGGCATTTCCGTCTGCCTGTGTATCATATGTCAATTGCAGTCGGAACAGGTGGGATCAGAGCACTATATCATATACATAGATTGCAAATGTTATTTGCATATAAAGATATCACATTGTCCCCAAATATATGAGCCATATCTTGTCAACATCGGTCTTGTATACTAAATAGCTCTATACGTACAGTCCGTCGAAAAAGGAGTTTATCTATTGCAGCATCATCTGTTTTTCTAGATATCTACAAGAGCTTTACTATAATCCTCACATATCTCGGCAGACCATAGACCATAGTTCTGCAAGAGTATTTAATCTTCGGCATGCCGCTTTCTTGTTATTTTTTTGTGTTCTCAATCTATTGCATTATTTATTGTAGTTGACATTAATTATTGACTTGTGCTACTGACACCTGCCCGCTGTCAACTTAAATGTTTTAAAAAGTAATAAAAAATGTTAAAAAAAGTACATTCAGCATGTTAAGCAAATGTTAAAATTAAACAGTCTAGACTAATACAGCTGGAATGTTGAGAGAATGAAAATTCTGCTTATATTTTGCAGGCATCAAAAGCTAATTAAACAATATGAATTTGCCATAAAATATTTGCCGGAATATGCTGCACATATTTAAATTATTAGCTAACGAATATTTACCAGAACATTTTATCGTTAGTCATAATTTAGTGGGCCATATAACTTTTATTGATACTAAAGTAAACACACAAGTTAATGGCCCGCAATTATTACATGTCATGGTTAGTGCACTTTGATGGCTGGCAATTACCGCCAAAAATAAATATTGTCTATACATGAATAATTTGTACATGATATAGTATATCATGCAGGATAATTATTATAATTTGAACCATTTCTGAACACAAAAATGTAAATTGTAAATATTTATATATATTATTTACACTTGCAAAGTACTGTTACATATAAATACTTGTTAAGTTTTATATAATTATTTAGAATGCATTTATGCAGATAGTATTTACAACTATAATTTATGCCCTTATGCATATTCATTCTATCTGCACTTGTTTTGATTCTATTAAAATTCAACTACAACTGACAATAGGTAAATGCCACATAAAGTTATATTTGACATTTCGATGAAATGTGTAAATGTATTGAGGTTTATATTTGCCAGGCAGAAATATGTACAATGGACTTATTGCTAAAGTGCCTGTTAACGTAGACCGCAAAATCGATTAGTTGAGATTCAAATACACCTGATAATAGGTAAATGCAATATAATGTGATAGTTGACATTTCGCTGAATTGTGAAAAAGAGTTAAGGTTTATATATGCCAGGCAGAAATATGTATAATAGACTTAATGTTAAAGTACCTGGTAACTTAGTCCCGCAAAATCGTAAATCGATAACTTGATAATAAAGCTGCAAATTGGTATTGTAGTTATGTAGCCAAATTATTGATGTATTTAGCACAATGTGTATTCGCCAGGCAGTAATATGAATAATAAACTTAATGTTAAAGTGCCTGGTAACTTAGAAAGTAGAGTCGTATATTGATAACTTGATAATAAGCCTGCAAATTGGTATTGTGGATATGTAGCCAAATTGTTGATGTATTTAGCACAATATGTATTCGCCAGGCAGTAATATGAATAATAAACTTAATGTTAAAGTGCCTGGTAACTTAGGAAGTACTTGATAATAATGCTGCAAATAGGTATTGTAGATGAGTAGCCAAATTGTTGATGTATTTAGCACAATGTGCATTCGCCAGGCAGTAATATGAATAATAAACTTAATGTTAAAGTGCCTGGTAACTTAGGAAGTAATCGATTACTTGATAATAAGCCTGCAAATTGGTATTGTAGATATGTAGCCAAATTGTTGATGTATTTAGCACAATGTGTATTCCAATGAACACATACTTCGATGACAAAATTGACAGCTTGTGTGCGGTTGACAGCCAGGGAATATGCGCAATAGGCAACTTCGAGTCGTAGCCAAGCCATGCCCAGTCGACCTTCAGTGGAGCACTTGACCTCCGTGCAACGACTTTGCTTCCAAACATTTCAGCCATTGACCCCCAAATGGCAAGTAAACAAACGGCATTGATGGTTGAAAGTTGTACGCCACACAGTTGTGTCAACGGAACCTAAATTGCTTTCCAGCTGGAGAGGTTTTTGAACTACTTGGGGTTTATGAAGTACTCCTCCTCAGCATAGTTTTGTGCCTGGCATTGCAAGTAAATTCGCAGAGTGCGGAAATTCAAACAAATTTGCAGCACAATATTTACAATCGAGTATTTATTCGATTTGATTTGCCTTGTGAATTTGATTTTTATTTTTATTTCTGTTTTGGCATACATTTGCATATTTTTGCATGCCATATATATATGTACATATTTGTGCTGGATGCGATTCTCGCTGCACTTGTTTGGGGTGGGCCTGGGGGCGGGGGGGTGGGGCGTCTCTTTGGCGCAGTATTTGATTTGTTGTTTGAGCTTCTATATTTACACTCGGTTCGGGGTAAGCCGCGCAACAAACTGGGGAACAGGCCCGCAGCTCGTGACGCATTTGGCCAGTGTATTCCCCCAGCTGCGTCAACGGGCCCGCGCCCACTCGGCCGATTGTCAACTTAATTGAAACATGCGGCACATCGTCACAGCAGCTGAGAGTTAAACAAACAAACACAACGAAAACAACAAAAAACGACGCGCTTTCTGAATCCGATTAAAACCGGCTTTAACCTGTACGACCATATGTATGTATATCTAGCCAAAGTTTAACTCTGTCACGGCCCAGGTGTTAAACGAAATATTTGTCATGTTATGTTTTCTTGTGGACTCTCTCTCTCTCTCTCTCTCTCTCTCTCTCTCTCTCTCTCTCTCTCTCTCTCTCTCTCTCTCTCTGAAGAGTCTGACGCATTCAAATTCTGCTGGCAGGAAGGGTCATTTCGATAATTGATAATTGGCGAGAATTCCTGGTTGATTCCGATTGAGTATCTTATGCATTCAGATAATACTCTATTGAGTACGGTTAAGACATTGCGCAAAACAGCGAATTGTCCATAAAAACACTCAATTTTCGAGCCATTTTTCGATGTTAAAAAGATTTTGCTTTTTGGAGCAGATAAAGGGGCAAATAAAGGAGCGGAGTAAGATATCTCGCAAACCTTTCCTTCCCATCTACTCTTCGACCGATCTTTGCTATGGCAGCTATACTATATAGCCGATCTTTATAAGATTTTGCATGCATACTGGGAGCATAGTTAGATCAATTGATAAACAAACAAGTTTTTCATACAACAAACTGACGAAAACGACTTTATCGACGGATACTGATCAAAAACATATATCCTTAAGGGGTCGCTTTTATGCACTCGCATTTTAATGAGAAATCTATTGTCGATTTCGATTTCTGGCTATGCCTCAAGTATACAAACTTTTTAAATGTTTGCAGATTGCAGATTTTTCTTCTTCCAAGAATGTTTATTATATTTGCCCGCATTTCATGCCGATAGCCTTCAGATAAGGTTAGCCAGGATCAAACAGACGGGCATGACTATTTCGATTGGTATTGATCAAGTATATATATACATTATTGAATCGCATATGAACTCAAATTATAATGAGAAATTTATTAATACCTCTTCAAGACCAAATTTCATGATTTCGATTTTTGGCTATGCCTCAAGTATACAAAGTTTTAAATGTATTTTGTAGATTTTTCTTGCAAGCATTTTTATTATATTTTTCCCCATTTCAAATATTTGTGTGCATTTGTTTGAACGATCGATCTTGGACGTACATCAAAAAAGTACACACTATTTTCTCTGAGTGTTTGTTTTTTCGAATTATTGATTTAATAAATAGTATTTTATTGGTTTTGTGGGCATTTCACATTTGAGTCTGGCAATTTGAATCGTAGCAAAGCTTTTAAAGCCCTGAACTCATTAAAAATGGGTAAAAGGGGTATAATGTTTTTGTGCAAAATGTAAATGTATGTAACAGGCAGAAGAAGGCATCTCCGACCCCATAAAGAATATATATTCTTCTTCGATCTAGCCATGTCCGTCCGTCCGTCCGTCCGTCCGTCCGTATGTATGAACGCAAGGATCTCAGAACCTATAGGAGCTGGAGACTTGAAATTAGCTGTAGGTCCTCCTAGTGCCTACGCAGATCGAGTTTGTTTCGGATAATCGATAACTTACTCCGTTTCCAAGCAATCGCTAAAAATCGATATCGATATCCTGTTTTTTGAGCAATTTTGGTAAATAATAAGAGCTAGAGTCACCAAACTTGACATGTAGCTTCTAGAATAGTATATGTATCTGCATTTGGTGTTGGAAGTAGAGGGTTCAGGGTATCCCCTAGTCGGGAGCTCCCGACTAGAACCTCTTGCTTGTTACTATAGTAATATTAATATTTTTTTACCCACACTCAGCCAGCTGGGCGGACGCCCATTCAACTACGCGCGGTTTTATTTGTCTATAAATATAAATATTCTATAAGTATGGTCGAACATTTATGTGTACGGCATTCCCCAACTAAATTGATGCTATTAAGCTGTTCGCGTCTGTCTATAAATTGCGCTATATATATATTTAATCAATTCGATTTTCAATACAAACAAAGCAAAGCAGTTTCTTTGTGATCGACTACAAGATGCTCATTAGAGCATAATATAGAGCATGATTACTAGGCAGGGTATACTCAGGTCTTCCTAGCAAATGGAAGATAGATATGGCCATAATAATAAAGCTGATAAAGAAAATATATATATTTTTGTATAGTTTCCTGTCGCATACAGTTGCACAGTTTTATTTTACCCCAGATTATATAGTATAGGGTATAAGCAGCAGGCGACGCGTCAATCGAAATTCCACGCATAACATACACAAACGAAAAAAAGAAGAGTATACAAAACCACGTCAAACGCATCGACAGACGTCTGTTTACAGCACAACGCAAATGCAAAGCCCATAAATATCGAATATATTGTGTATATATATATTATACATACATATAAATATTCGTAAACACAAACAATTTGGCAAACGGATCGAACTGTGATGCCAATCAAATATTTAGAAATAGAAATTCAAAGCCAAAAAACCAAATTCGTTGCCCCCTCCCCTTTCCCGATGTGTCAGGCAGCGTTCGAGGCGATGATCTTCAACGATTGCGACAAGCGGCCTCTGTATAAGTATTATGCTCGCTGCTGACTCAATTAATTAGCCTCAATATAGATAAATTAGCGACAAGTTAGCGACTAGCGTGCGAGCTGTACCAATTACAAGCTGCCGCAAATTGAAAGGCGACCCAAAACACATTTGCCGGCCAATTGAAGTGCATGCAAACATGCTTCACATCGCATCACGCCCACAAATTAACTCAAATACAACCAAACAGCACTGCGAATCTGTATCTATATATATCTATATATGTTATGTATATATAACTGCAAGTGCACGCTAAGACAGGGCTGCGGTTAATTCCACCCGCAGCTGTGGAAAAAGTAAGCTAAACGGATGGAAGAAGGCTTTGAGGGAATTTGAAAAAGTTCTTTGCGAAAAAGGTTTCACACTTTTCGGCAAATCCAAAGTGAGTTTAAACACACTTTCAAAAAAAATAAACAACTTTTTGCTTTTCTATGAGCGTAAGTTTAATATGCAGCTAAAAACGTACTTTCACCCTTTTCGACAAATCCACTTATAGTGGATCGAAAATTGGGTTAAAGTTAGTATGAGTGCAAGTTTAATATGCAGCTAAAAACTTTTAAGCAACTTTTTACTTTTCCTCCGATCGACATTACTTTTGGTCGTGTGCTTGAGCTTGCCGTGCAAAGCCGGGTAATGCCAGCTCGTTGTAAGTAAGCCCATCAAATGAAATCGAAAGGCTGCGCTGCGCCTCAATTGATGCCATACAGAAACCAGCCTGACCTCTCGCAAAGCTATCACATCGTCGTCATATTCATTATGTTGTTGCCCCCGACAAAAAATTCCATAGAATTGTACGAATTTAATGTATTTGCCGCCTGGTGACAGAAATCTGTTCACTGGTTGCCCAAAAGCGAAGCACGACACGCACTGATAACTACACATATACAACGTAATTAGTATTAGCCGTGAATTTTCTTGCTTATCAGTTTGAAAAACTGTGCGTCATGCTCTTGATTAGAGTGCGGCCCAGGTGGGCCAGGTGGGTGGGGCAGGCGTGCGACCAACTGAAATTGGAAATTATTGATTTATAGATTGCGCATACGCCCCGTGTGTCAATGCGAACGCATGGAAATATTCGCAACTATACATATTCATTCATTGCGGTCGCTGAATGAAAATGATTTATTCATATTATATATACATATATAAAGAAATTTAAAAAACAAAAAGCGCCTCATCACATGCACAAAGTCATATCTCAGCGAGATAAGAGCCAGCTATATCTGTGGACTTTAAGCTATTTCGCATTGTTTGGCTGCATGCTCTTCACTTTTATGAGCTTCGTTTTGCAACTTTATTGATAGATAGTTCCCCCTCTCTCCACTCCCCTGCCTCGACTTGACTTAACTTGACTTCCGCTGCGGTTTAGCTCACTTTTGTGAAGGTAGTTGTATTTTTCATATAATTTTCCGCCCGGGAAAACCGAGTCGTGTCGTCGCAATGGCATTGAAATTGATTGCATTTACCTTTATTGCATTCGTTCCCAATGCATTTATCGAGTTTCGATGCTTTAACTCGACAATTTCAGTGCTCAAAATGGGTTTTATATCATTTGGCCATTATCGCGTTGTAAGTGTAAATTGCAAATACCAATTAGTCGAATTTCCGGCTATTTGGCGTGTGGCATTTTGTTTTGAACTTTTGAGGCGTTTATTGGCGTCCATATACTTCTAATATGTTTGGGTTTTTGTACTTTAATTGGAGGGTGTATGCGAACAATTTATTTATGGTTATTGACAGCAGCTGGCCGGGGCTTTGGCTAAATATTATTATTATTATTATTGCTTGTTGTTCTCAGAAATGATTGAAGTGGCAGTTCCTTCGAAACGAATGCTGTTCCCACGCCCACGCACTTAACTGATGATCACTATCATTATATAATTACAGGCATTGAGGAGGTGCCCGTCAAATCGGTGGTGAATCGTGTCGGTCATCAGCTCCAGAAGGCGTTATCCGAGAAGGGCATGGCGCTGTTGGTCAATCATGGCATATCCGACGAAAAGGTGACTAAAACACAATTATATCATATAATTGTTCTGAGACTAACTCTGCTTCGTTTTAGCTAAAAACCGCTTGGGACCATTTGGATGACTTTGTCGATCTGGCGACGGATGTCAAGCAGCATTATATACGCAGCGATGGCGACAATCACGGTTATGTGAGTCCGGGTATTGAGCGGTTCGATGGCAAGACACCGGAGCTGAGACATGCGTTCAACATATGCACGCTGAACGCTCAAAATCTGCCGGAGGAGCCGCTGCCGGGCTTTGCGGATCACATAAGCACACTGGCCAACGACTTCAAGGCGCTGGCCAGCTTTATATTGCAGGCGCTGGCTGTCTCGCTGGACATTCCGCATACGTTCTTCCTCGAAAAGCACTCACACATGCTGTCCGGCGATCACGACAACATGACCACCCTGCGCATGCTCTACTATCCGCCCGTGGTGGACGATGAGCCCGGCCATAGTCAGAACGATGTACTCAAGGGCCGTTGCCAATATAGCTACCAGCGCTGCTTATCGGATCAGCCGGACTTTCGGCCCGAAAACAATCCCCGCGACGAGCTCAACGAGCTGGACGGCGTGCAGACCAATGGCAAGGATGGCGAGCTCTCCGAGCACAAGCTGGCCAACGGGGCCGTCATACGCTGTGGCGCACATGTCGATTACGGCACATTTACGCTGCTGGCCCAGGACTCCGAAGGTGGCCTGGAGGTGAAGCTGCCGGGCAGTGAAAAGTGGCATCGCGTTGGCCACCTGCCGGGTGCCATATTAGTCAACTGTGGCGAGATCTTGTCCATCTGGACAAGGGAGCGATATCCCGCACTGGTAGGCAACAAAATTTGAAGCAAAGGACTCCCAGCCTAATCCCATCTCGTTCTCTTTTTGTACAAAACGTAGCAACATCGCGTGGTTGTACCCGAACAGGAGCACATACGGTCCCGTGGCCGACACTCAATTGCATTCTTCTGCCATCCAGACAATATTACAATGATATCTCCCAACGATCTGCCTCAAACCGATGCCGAACAGAATTCCGCGTGTCTCAAGCAGCGCAAAAAGTCCTTCAAGGCGGCGAAAGAGCGGTAAGCTTTGAACCCCTCCATAAAATGACAAAAAAAATTTTGTTTGCTAAATTTACTAACTTGATTTCTTTTTTATGGGCTCCCTTTGTCTGGATTCTGAATTGCTGTTATCACCTCAAGCGTTTACAATGCGTATCAGTTAATACAGAAAAAGTTTAAAGATACGTATACCAATAACAATCACTCTCAATGACGTCCTCCCCGCCACCCCCCCCACAACCCCTTCTGTTCATCCTGTTCATCCGGCCATCCGTCATCCAGACTGAGGGAGAGAGAGAGAGAGAGAGAGAGAGAGAGAGTTTCCGTCGTATTTGAGAAAAGTCAACAACACGCATGTTGTTTGTAACTTTTTATTTTTAATATTATTATAATATACGATTGTAATTGCTTCATTTCTTTAGTTTGTATCATATGTATTTGATATACATACTGAATATTTATATACAAATACAATACATGCATACAACATACAAATAAACTAGTTTATGTCTATATATTTTTTGCACAATTCGAGTATTTATATTAGTTATACACTGAGAAAACGCACACATATTAACATGTAACTTAAAGATACAAGATACTTTTTCCTTTTGCAATTCCAAAATTGACCGAGACTCAATCGGAGATCAGAGACCATATAGAATTATATCTTTTAGCTGGCTGCGGTGAGTTTTAACGATTTCTTTCATTTTTAATTCTAGTTTTATTCATTAAATTATTTATTTCCATTAAGTTCCTCATACACATATACATAAATATATACTATATATATTTGTTTTGCTTTTCTTCAACTTTGCACAAAAAACACATTTAACAATTAATTTTGTTTTTCATTTGTATTTTGGTAATTTCATTACATGTTCAATAATCTATTGCTGTAGTTAAACTTTTGGACATTTAACGAGAGTATTTGGCTCTGCTTTTCGCGTATGCTTGATTGATTGATTGATTGACACCGAGACACGAATGCTGCATACTCTCCTCTATATTAGTTGTATATACAAACAATATACATAACTACGTACACTTACTTATTAGTTAGAGACTAACATAATCGAAGAAAGACAACAAAAGAAAAAAGAAAATCAAACAAAATGAATCAGTCATTAAAATGTTTATACAGTCGCAGGCAAGAGTTAACAACAGCTAGAGCTTAATAATACCTGTGCTTATCATTTCACGAGCTGTGCGCACACTTTTGCCCATTACTGTCTGTACGTGTGTGTGTGTGTGTGTGTGACATAACTTAATTATTTACCCCTATATTTGCGCAAAAAATACTTTATTTATTTTATTTATAACTTCAAGTCACATGCTCTACTGTCAGCTAACATGCCAACTGACAATAAGAACTATTTTGTTGTTGTTGTTGTTGTTGCTGCTTATAGCCAACTGATTTGATCAATAGCCAATGCTTAACTGTCTTTAACTGCGAATAGACATACTTATAGAGAGCATATTATACTCGTAAGTAACTAAGTGTGTACTTAAAGTATCTGCGTGTAATATCTGTCCAGCTAGTTGTTTACTTGTTATTTATAGAAAGGAAGGGGGGAAACACAAAACTACACTTAAGTCATCAAAGTACCTTATTGTACCCTGTAGTCGTAAGAATGAATAAAAAATTGCATTCAAAAATATTGCAAAGGCATAAAACGGGCAGAAAAGAACACAAATATATAAAAATATTCTTTAGCAGCATTAAAAGAGGCGTAAAAAGAGGTCAAAAGAGTGACGAACTAGCTTTTTGTATACCCTGTTCCTATTCGAAATCGGTAAGAAGTATTTCTGAAAATGTATCTTACAGATAGATATTGGCTTTTCTCAACAGGAAATGTATAAATTACTGAGCAGGATCAATTGTCTGTTGGGTGCTATCAACTTATCGATCTCAGAGACTAAACGAGAAAGAGTCTAAAAATTTGGAACGTAGCTCTTGTTATTGCTCCCGCCGATTTTGTTTATCGATAATCATCGATAACTCGCCCCGTTTTGGCAAAATCGATAAGTATTGATTTGCAAATTCGGTTTGTCTGATCGATTTTTGAGGCTTATCAGAGTTAAAGACGCCAAATTTAATTTCGTATATCAATATGATATCTATCTTTAGATACAATCTCGAAATCATTTAAACACACTTCAAAAGTATCTAAAACTATTCAAATAGAATGCGCTTAACGTCAAGTTAATCCGATTACGCGTCCAATTGAAATATGAATAATATTAGCCGGTTGCTAGTTAGACAGAAACTTTTGGCTGTCACTGTCTCTTGGAATATTGGAAATTAACTAATTGCAATTGCTAAATTTGGCATATGTAAAGTTTTGATAGCATTAACATAACTAGTCAGAGTTCGATTTAAGTTTGCAACGCAATAGCTGAGGCAACGGGCGCCTCTTTGTTTAATCAAAGTGTCCAAGTTAAGTAAAATAAATATTGGCAGACATTCTCGGGCTCATTTGTCTATTGGGTTGAAGCCGTTAAGCTGGCGCTCTAGATAATGACTATGATTTGGAATATGTATATATATATTATTTACTAGCCAAAATATAATATAAGATTAAAGCCAAACACAAAGGGAATTTGTGAACGCTTGATAAGCTTGTTGAAAATGAAAGTTGAGCGAGAAACCGAAACAAAAGAAGAAAACAAGTTTGCAATCTTCATAATTTGTTTGGTTTTTCGATTGTTCGCAATCTAGATGCAAAGTCAAAATGTGCTTGGATAAGATTGTCTGGGCATTGCGAACCAATAAACAGATAGATACGAAATATCATAAATAAATATAGAAAATAATGATCAAATTTTTACATATATAATCACTAAATAAAATAATAATCATATATAAATAAATATCTTAGAAAAATGTAATATAAAAAAAGGTAAGTATTAAAATATATTTTGTTGTAGAAAAATATGTAAAAAAATTGCAAACTAATTTTTTTTTTGATAAGTTTTTTTTTTTTTTTTTTTTGATAAGTTTTTAATTTTTATTCAACTAAATTGAGAAAATATATTTATTAATGGGAAAATATGTTGAAAAATTGAAACTAATTTTATTTTTTTTGATAAGTTTTTAACTAAAATTTAACTAAATTGAGAAAATATATTTATTAATAGAAAAATCTGTAGAAAAATTGCAACTTTTTTCATTTATTTCTTTTTTGATAAGTTTTTAACTTAAATTCAACTAAACTGAAAAAATATATTTAGTTATAGAAAAATCTGAAGAAAAATTGCAACTAATTTTATTTATTTATTTTTTTTTTTTTTTTAAGTTTTTAACTAAAATTCAACTAAATTGAAAAAATATATTTGTTAATAAAAATCTGTAAAAAAAATTGCAACTAATTTTTTTTTGATAAGTTTTTAACTTAAATTCCACTAAATTGGAATAATATATTTAGTTATAGAAAAATCTGTAGAAAAATTGCAACTTTTTTCATTTATTTTTTTTTTTATAAGTTTTCAACTATAATTCAACTAAATTGAAAAAAAATATATTTAGTAATAGCAAAATTACAACAAACTTTTGTTTTTTGATAAGTTTTTAACTTAAATTCAACTTGAAAAATTAAATTTAGTTATAGAAAAATCTGTAGAAAAATTGCAATTAATTTAATTTTATTTAATTTTTTTTTTTAATAAGTTTTTAACTAAAATTCAACTAGTTGTTTGTTCATCTAATGGTACTTATACACTTAGCAACTAATTATTTATTTATTTGATCATATTTGAGCGCTAACTATGCTACAACAATGAAATAATGCGCTCAAAAATGCGACCTGCTCAAATACATATACACATACATTTTAACAGCTTTTTGATGAGACTTTGAGTCACATTTTACATTTAAGCTAGAAACTACAGGTGTGTCGAGTGTGGCTAATAGACCCAGCGGATATGTTAGTCATACATGTATGGCATGGTATGGCATGGTGTGCATATACATATATGCTATATATACATATATCAATTGAATATGTTTAAGCTTCACTTGGCCAAATCTGGTTAGTATCGAGTACTTTTTAGAAGACAATTTTCACTTAAATAATCCATTTCACACGCATGTTTCAATATTTATGGGACATCAAATAGCAATACGTATATCAAACATTCAATACAATATATTATAGTGTCTGTATATATATATATATATATATATATATATGTATTAAATAGTTAGGTATACTTAATATAAACACTGCACTAAATGCCAATCAAATGTTGCTTGAAATCGTTGCAGGCAATTCTAGGAATTTGCAATTCTTGTCTTTCATTTCTTTTGCCCAACAATTTCGCTTTAAATTCAATTTGTAAATATTTCAATTTGTTTTCTCTTTCTTTTTAGTTTTTTTTTTTATTGTACGTATTCATATTTCATATTTCATGTGTTCACATCAATTTCGGATTATCTGTTTTTTTTTTTTTTGGTTTTTTTGAAGGCTTCAATATTTTTCTGTGGGATTGTCGTGTTCGGCTTAAACCCATTTTTAACTGTTGCTTAGCGTGGTCATAGTTTTGGGCATATATAGCTCTATATATAGGTAATACATGTATATGGAATTCCTGCTTCTAACTGTACACACACATACAGCTGCACATAAGCAATAGAAGAAGAGCTGAAAGGGCTTAGTTTGTGTACAGCGGATGCAGCTGCTGCTGCTGCTGCTCCTGTCCTGTCATTGTGGGCGTAGGCATGGGCGTGCCAGCTGTATACTGGCGCGCACGCATCACATTCATGTGTATCTCCGATGAGGCCGTGGAGTTCATGTAGGCCGGCAGCTCGGCGGATCCGTCTCTGGTGCCGCCGTTGTCTCTTCGATGGCCGCCGCCGGCGCCGTTGCCCCGCCCAGCCGCCCGCAGGCTGGCGCGACAATTGATGAACGCGTAGGGACAGCAGCTCTGCAAGAGAAAAGCACACACACACACACATACAAACAGACGCAGCCAAAATGAGTGCAAATAGGCGTAGAGAGAATGCTTACTACGTACGCAAAGGTTAGGCATATTTAAACGACGTCGGGGACAGATACAGCGAGCGAGATAAATAGATAAGAGACAAAAAGAGGCAAAAAGAGACACACACACTCGTAATCGGAATTCGGGTATGGGCGGTGGGCGTGTGTTGGTGTGAGATAGACAGCACATGTCGCTGCAAAGTTTCTTTTATAAAGAAAAAACAAATGACAAAAAAATGATAATGAAAATAAACAAGACAAAGTGGTCTAGTCGAAAGTGTCCGACTATTATATACCCTAAGCTTAGCGGCGAGCTTCCAAATATGCATATGCTGCATGCTGTCCAGCTCAGGCTGCTTTTAGTTTAAAGTCGAAGGATCTACCTCTTGTAGAAGACAAATGTCGCTTACGAAGTAGAGCACAAAATAGTCCCTGTACGCCTATTTTATGCGAATCTTCGATCGCAACTGACTCCGCGTTTGATTTATGCCTGCAGACTAAAGGAGAAGTAACAAGGAGTTTATGCATGTGTGAGCGAGACAAGAAGTAATTGGGCTTGTCAAGCTCTTCTTGCAAGAATAAGAGTACAAGAGGAATAGTCGAATCGATCGAACTTGTGATAAACGGGAAATAAGAGACCAAATTTCCTTGACTATGTGTCTGTACATATGTACATGTATTTATACTACTACACTCTTAAAATGACTCTCTTAAAGGAGGTACCAAAAATGGGATATTCTCAATACTGGACGAGAGCATATATCGATACTCATCGATATTGAAAAAGGGGGTAGAGCTATCGATATTTTAAATCGATCTAGGCCTGCACTAGCATCTTAATTTACAGTTTAACATCATTTTCTCTTATATTCTCTAATTATTACAGACGGACTTGGCTAAATCAATTCGACTGTTAAGGCTGATCAAGAATATATTTACCTTCTCCTATTACATACATTTTCACAAAATTGGTATGCCCATTGCAGACATTTTCACTGGTTTCAGGGTATCAAAAGGGAAATTCCGAGGGAAATAAAAAACATAAAGCCGCATTCATTTAAAAAAAGGGACTCGCAATGCGTGTTGTTCGTGTAAATGTGTGCGTTGCTGTTAAAGACTAGTGTGCCAAATGAGAAATGTGTGGAAAAAAAAGGCAGAAAAAGAAATGTTGTTCAAACAAACTGTGGGCATCAAAATATGCGCATTTATAAGTGTTGTTTGTTGTTGTTTGTTTGGCGACCGTTTTGTAACAGGTGCTGTTGTTGCTTAACCGAAAAGAGAGCAGCATGTGTGTGCGTGTGTGGGTGTGTGTGTGTGCATGTGTATGTACTCATTCATATATGGATATGTACATATTATGATACTATACTTCTAGAGGCAAAAGCTTTTCAATTTGAATATTACATTTTGTTTTGTGGCATTCTCTGGCAGGGCTTAGCGTTTGTCGGAGCATATCAGTAGGGCAAAAGCCAGCTGTGCATGGAAGAGATGAGTAGATGAGAGAGAAGAGATAAAGATAGAGGAAAACAAACCAATTTACAATATATGTACGCACGATGCCAATAGAGACAGAGAAATTGCAAGAGATTGCTTGAGAGTTTAGAGAGAAAGGGCAAGCAGGTCGTGCATGAAAGTTAACAGGCAATTAACAGAGTCGAAGTCGCAATAAAAGCTGTAGCTGAAGCAGTTGCAGTTGCCGTTGACAGTTGATAGTTAATTAATTAATAATACTGTTGTTCAGTCAGCTAATAAATATGCTATATTTTCAAAGTTAAAGCTAAAAAGGGGCACTAGTTGCCAATGCAGCGCCAAGTAAACTCGTATAGCTACCAGAATGGGCCTCTGGGCGCCGACTCTCTTGCAGTTGCCGCTCTTATTGTTGTTGTTTTTGTTATTGTTGTTGTTGTTGCTGTTGTACTTGTTTTTTCCGTTGCTGCAGCAGCTGCTTCTAACTAAGTCTAGTTGGGAGGCAAACGGCGTTTGGGCATTTTTCGAAGTGTGTTCAAAAGCAATATGTATTGATAGAAGGTCTTACTTGGCAATTTGTATAATGAGGCCCCGCCCACTACGTAAATAGGACAAATAGCCCCCCACATTGTACTCACCTTGAGCGTCTTCTTGAAGGCGGCCCTAAAATCGCGATTGAAATATGCATAAATTATTGGATTCAGCGCCGAGTTAAAGTAACCAATCCAGAACAAAATGCCAACAACAAGTCGTGGGGTCTTGCAGCTATCGCAGAGCGTAAATATGATGTACCTGTTGTTATAGAAATAAATATACCACATAATTATAATATGTATATTCAGGCATTGAAATAGCATAGAAACTTCTCTTGCAAACTTCTCTTTACACAAAAGACTTAAAATGTTCATAGATGTATCTTTGTTTTCTTTCTCTTGCCTTATAAGTAATTAACTAAGCACGTTTAGTCTAACTAAGTTCTGTTATTTTCTAGTTATTTCATAACTCTAAACTCACTTTTACTTTTCAACTGTTCTTATCTCAACTTATAACTAAAAAGTATAGCATACTTTCAGGCGCAATAAGAAAATCAAGTTTTCGAGTCTTGTAATCTTTGACAGTTATTAAAATAGTTTTAAAATGATCATAAAATTCTAGCAAAATAATAAATAGCTGTTATTTCAATTAATTTCTTAGTAAACTCTCTAATATTTGATATGGCAAATGTTGGCCAGCTTCGAGCTACCTGTACGCACCATAAGAAGAAGGGCAGCCAGCAGAGCAGAAATGCGCTCATTATGATGCCCAATGTGCGGGCGGCCTTCCGCTCACGCCGCATGGTCGTTATGGTCGACTGCTCCACCTGTATGCTTGGCCGGGGCTTGGGTATCTGGCTAATCTGCAGGTGCTTCTCCAGCAGCAGGGCGGCCACTTTGGATCTGCGTCGGACTTTGTAATTAGCGTTAATTGTGGCAAACAAATTAATTGGTTTACCTGTAGACCAAACGCTCCTGACGATCCGCCTCCTGGTAAATGCGATAGTACATGGACAGCATGACAATGCCCGGTATCCAAAAGCTCATCGATGAGCTCACAATGGCGTAGGCTTTGTTCACTTTGAATTCGCATATCTGCAATTCAATTAAAATAGATTACATGTTCGCCGAGAGTGCAGCACTTGATATCGAATAAATCAAAATAAATAACATAGTTGAGTGCATTAAACAAAAGACTGCCAATTGGTTGCGGCTTTTATGGCCTGCCAACAGAATTAGAAGTGCCAGTAAAATGCAATATGCAGTCAATTTAATGCAACTGCAGCCCGGTCATTGTGATAATCGCGGGCGCAACGTTGCGTATGCGTAATGCGATTATTGCAGCAATAGAAATAGAAACCCAATTACCGCATACATTAAATCAATGATGTGATTTTGTGGCCACGCCCACAATTTTACTAAGGGCTGACTGGAGGCCATCTAATTAGATTTATGCGCGAGTTGACGCTGACTAAGTACAACAACAAGAACAACCGCAATAAGTTAAACTAATTAAAGCCCGAGTTGAATGCTAATGTATGCAAAGGGCTTTCAATGAGTCGGCGCTTTGTGTGAAGTCGAAAATTATGCACAGGCGGCACAAGCAGAAGCAGAAGAACAAGACGAGACACCACAAACGCAAATATAATTACATTTATTTATACATCAGCATTTGTATGGCAAAAAGCCTCTCCGGCAGCAGCTGGCAACAGTTGTTAGGCAGCAGCAGGAGCTGGCAGCAGGTATTGAACCACTTTCGCTGACAACTTAACAAATATGTTGGCCTCGTCCAGAACGTGCTCATGTCGAAAACTGGCCAATAAAGCAGACTTAGTAATAAATTTGCCAGCCGTCGGCTGAGCGACTAAAATAGCATAAAAACGCTGCACACATAAATCAATTTTTCTTACAACCAGCTCTCAGACTGAGCCAACAGCGATGAACGCGTGTCGTGTTCGCTATCGTGAACACCTGAACCTAATATGAGGTGCTCGAATTGAATATGTGCATTTTACGAGCAGGCTCTAGTCGAGAGATACTCTCATGAGTATGTATGTAATTACATAGCTGCCTTAACATAGTTTAGTTTTTTTTAAGGGAATTGGAAGAGGTTTCCAAGAAATGAAATATTCCTAATCTGTTCATGCTATCGAGAACCCCATGCCAAGTTTGTTGTATCTGACTCTAGTAATTTTCGAGTTATGCTCAAAAACTTTGAATTTAAATCGATATTTATCGATATTTTAGTTTTGGAGATTGACAGACGTAGTCCAAATCAACTTGCCTTCTTGATGAAGAGTATATATACATTCTATATAACTAACATATATATAGAATATATATATTTTATGGGATCCAAGTGCCAAATATATCTGCAGCTTTTAGACGATTGTTCCCTTGAGAGCTATATAATCTACAGGCTACACTGATTTGTGGTTCAGGATTCGAACAAACTCTCTGCCTTTAGGTATGGGTCTCGAAGCTGCTTTTCCACATCCTTGAATCCTGGTATTTTTAAATCTTTGGTTAAAATTTTAAAGAATAAGGGCGAGTACATGGTAATCGGCAGGAGCTACATGGTCTGCTGGAAAATGATTTCCACACCCGCCCTTAAAAGCGCTTTCAACCTCTGAACCATCCCCTCCGAATCACCCCTTCAACGCCTGAAGCCCTGACTCCGCCATTAATTTTTTTATATCAGAGTATCAGAAGGCGTTGCACAATTTTGTGAATGTCATTAAAATTGAACTTAAAAGGAAATAATAATAAATACTGGAGGATCGATTTATAGATTCCTATTTATAGATGCCCAACATAAAATTTTATCGTTGTTGAAGCGTTTTTTTATTTCAAGCCTTTTAAATATCATTTATATTCAGAGTAAAAAGTCTTGTCGAGCGTGCGTTTTGCGGCCTGTGTCGTGATAATAATTTTCCGACACGCGTCCAACTCTGGTCTAAAGGAAAGTCCAAGTGCCAACTACACTTGCAGGTGCTGGCAGAATTTATGGCACACCTTGTGGCCAATATGTGGGAGAGCAGCCGGCAAAATGCATGTCTAGTAGAAACCTCCCACACACACACACACACCTAAACACACACTCACGTGCACACACACCTACACAGACGCACACACACGAACACGTAGTCTCGGAGCGGAAGCTGCGAATTTTGAATTCTGATGCGCTTGGAAATTGAATAAACAATGCAGGCACAAATTAAGGCAACTTACATGGGGATTAGATTTGAGATACTTCCAGTTCTCGTTAGTGGTATACCAGCCCGAGCAGATGGGCAGGAACGAGAGCAACGCCGGCGACAGCCAAACCATCAGCAGCATGATGAACACACGACGATGCGTCATTATAAGCGGATAGTCCAGCGGCTGCACAATCGCATAGTACCTGAAATAACCGAGTGTGTGTGTGTGTATGTGTGTGTTTTTGGGGTACCTGTGCAGCTATGGCATTTGTTGTTGGCCACTTACCTGTCCACCGAAATGCAGCATAGATGCATAATGCTGGCTGTCGAGAAGTAGACGTCGAAACTGTTCCAAATGTCGCACATGAGCGATCCGAACATCCATCTGCCAGATATCTCGACGGAAGCATTGAAAGTCATGGCACAGAGGGCAACCAGCATGTCGGCCACAGCCAGTGAAACCACAAAATAGTTTGTGATGATGCTGTAAATTAAGCATGAATATGGAGAAGGAAATCTGAGAAACTTTGGACGGATGGAAATGCAGTCAAAAGTTGTACAAATTGAGTTCTATCCACTGCACATTTATGTCATAATGCTCTCTCGTCTAGTTTCCCCTTCGGCTTATCGTGTTAATAACTTGTGCGTATATTACACATACGCCGCATGTGACAGCAGCTTGTCGTGGCGTGGATTTCGGAGTTTAATGAGTTAATTGATAATTTGCTTAACACACGGAGGCACCACAAGCAACCACAAGCAACCACCAGCAAAAGGCAGTAACAATAACAACACAGCACCGCAGAATGTTAAACTCAAT
Source organism: Drosophila ezoana (assembly GCA_035045725.1). Lineage (NCBI taxonomy): Eukaryota > Metazoa > Arthropoda > Insecta > Diptera > Drosophilidae > Drosophila > Drosophila ezoana. The sequence continues at coordinate 9,175,661 of JAWNOU010000036.1, forward strand.
TATGGACACACGGCGTATGCGCAACGCTGAAAGTGATTGCAGCTTTAATTGCCGAAACTTTAAGCAAGAGGCAATTACATTTTCATAATTCACAATTTACACTAGGCCAATGAACCACGCACAATTCTACGCCCAAACGCCCACAAACTTAATTACAATCCGCAGGAACCAGCCGCCAGATGCCAGGAGTCAAAGGGCGGACAGCAAAGGGGTTGGCCAAAGGCGGACAGTTGATGGCCAGCTTTAAGCACCGCAGAAAATGTACAAGGTAGAAGGCAACGTCAGAATATAAGTAGTAAAAAAGGCGTCGCTTTAAAGCCGATTAAAGGATGAAGCTGGGGGCAGGGAGCTTGAACGGTGTCAGGTCGATTCTGATAGGTGACAAGTTTAATTAGATTTATGACTTGTCAACTTCACCATTAAAATTTGGGGTCTTTGTCGGGGTAAGATGCGCAGTTTTGAAATTATTGGAAGCCTGTTGTTCCGCACAATGTTAAACATTGTTTAAGGAATGTTTACTTGAATGTTCTAGATAATTTATGGAATAGATTAAAAACTAGTGTAAGCCTTACTTTTTCGTGTCTCGCAAAGTAAATGTTGAATTCTGTTATGATATGCTGTTAAATGAAGTTTAAAAATGTGGCAGCGCCACTTTAGAAATTGACAACACTTATCGATACACAGCTCGATACATTAAAGAATTCATATTAAACTGTTAAGGTATTAACATTGTTGGGCGCTGCCAGAGGCAAGGTGGCAGGATTGCAGTTTGAGCCCATGGTAAAATTGAGTTTATTACGTCACAAAGATAAGCGAAGACGTTTAACATTATGTTATGTTAATGTTATATATTTGCAGACTGACAAATCCAACATTTATTTGCAACTCTTAGAGCTTATATCATTTCAGACAATTTGAAGCTGTTTTCGGCATAAAATTCCACACGAATTTCTGCCAGAATATGATTATAGCTCGAATATAATAAGCAACATTTCATCTTTGCAGTCCATTTAACTTATATAGCTCTATTTCGAAATACTGCAACCCAACAGACTTTTAGTTTGCTACACCTTAATGGTCTGTACGAAAGTTGGTTCAATTAGCGGACCGGATATTAAGTCAGCCAGCCGCACACGTACAATTGGCTATCTCCTTGAGCTAGGAAAAGAGTTCTGCACGTTTACACAGCCTTGTGATGTACAAGTTGGGTTAAATGAGGCCCAAATTATCGCAGCGAAGCTGGAGTTGGACGCACACCTGTGATTTGACACGCACACGCACACACACACACACACAAGAGAGAGAGAGAGAGAGAGGGCACTCACGCACCAGAGACTTAAGTACGAATGCATGTTAAGCATAATTAGGCTTAATTTGCCATAATGATTTAAACTGCGCAGCTAAGCAAAACATTTGAAATGGGCCAGAAGAAGAAGCAGCAGCAGGCAGATAAACAATTTTATGCACCTGGCAATAGGCAACATTCCACCATTCCATTACATGCCCTTCTGCCCAGGCATATAAAATTACCCAGCTACGCAGGCTCCACAAGTTAAATGAGCCCCGCAAATGTCAGGTGTCTGTGCGGCCCTTTGGGCTGTCGCCAAGGTGAACATTTTCTTGGGCTGCCTTAAGAGTTTTTATGCCTTGACATTGGACGCCCCCGGGCTTGTGGCGTGGGCCGAGGGGCAGGGGCAGGGGGAGGGACCGTGTGGTCGGCAACGTGTATGTGTGCTTTATGTTGCTTAAATGCCAGCAAAATACAACATATGAATTTGTGCCTGAAACACGTACAAAATTATGAAGAACTGCCGCAGGGTGACAGCTCCCACAACTCAGTTGTTGTTGTTGTTGTTGTTGTTGCCACAAAATTTATACGGAGCGTCGTAAATGAAATGCCAACTCGGCCGTGTGTGTGTGTGTGCCCTTTTTAAGAAGGCCACAATATTTTAATGCGCGCTTCTTATTAACATATTCGATGTAATTACGCACGTTTTTGACATTTGACAGTGCCGCACATAAGTATGCCAATGGGGTCAAGTTATTAAACAGACACCGCCCCCAAACGAGTGCGATTGAGAGCCGGGCAGTTGACAAATATCTTGACACGCAACTTGGCCAAAATATGATAAATGATGGCCAGCTAATGGGCGCTAAGGCGAACGGGATTAACACGCCTGCGGCCACAGCGCAAAAAGCTACATAGACACAAAGTCCTGGCCGTGTCCTTGACAGCGCATGATGACAATGGTGCTTTGTGGCGAACAATTCAATAATAAACAAGAAAGAGTGCGAGAGTCGGCAATGCCACACCTGGAGATACCCTCAACCGAGCGTTAAGCTGTCCTTACACTTCAAAAAGTTCCATATTTCGGATCTGCGTACATAATAAATTTGATGTCTGCTAGCTCTCTCCGGATTTCGATATCAATTTTTATCGATTTCATAAAAACGGGACAAGCGATTGATAATAAGAATATTGTCTAACTCCTATAGTCTCTGGAATAGATATATATACGGAAATCGACTCAGCTTTTGCAACGGATACTATCTAGCGTTCATTATAAATTTGATGTCTGCTAGCTGATTATAGTCTCCGGATTTCGATATCAATTTTTATCGATAACAAATAAAAAAGGGACAAGCAATCGATAATATAAAGCTCTCTAGCTCTTATAGTCTCTGGGATAGATAGATATAGACGGACATGGATATAGTCTCTGGGATAGATAGATATAGACGGACATGGATAAATCGACTCACCTAACCAACAATATCTATACACAATGGGGTCTTCCTATCTGTACAAAACCTATTATCCTTTTTACCCATTTTTAATTCGCACAGGGTATAAAAAGAAAAGCACGCCGCAAGCTAGTCGGGCCAATGGATGAACGAATAAATGGAACACGTTTGGACGTTGCTTCCATTACTGTTTTTCATACCCTTGCAGAGGGTATTATAATTTTGTCGTGAAATGTGTAACGCATAGAAGAAAACATCTCCGACCCCGTTAAGTATATCGAAAAGTAGATTCTAGTATAAAATACTTTTTTGTTTATCAAGATATCTTGACCAAACTCGCCCTTATCTACTTTCCCTGCTCAAAGCATTCTGAGCATTATGAAAAGCTTGAGTCTGCAAGGGTATTAAATCGTCGGATTGCCAAAGATAGCCCTTCCCTCTCTCGTTTTTTTGTTGCCGTTGTGGCTGGCAACGCGATCAAAACTCACCGCAATTTCCGGTGGCGCATAACGGACACAATCACCAGCATGTTGCCCAGTATGGCGGCCAGTATGATGAAACCAATAATGAAACACTTGACGATGACAAATGTCAAATGCGCGCCGCCAGTTTCGGCAGCGGCTGCGGCAGTGCTGCCATTGTCCTGGACATGGCCAGCGTCAACATCATCCAAAGGTACGGACCGGCTGCCGCCGTTGCCAACACCTTCGTCCACATCGATGAGTCCATCGGCGACGAAATTCAAATAGCTTGCATGTGCCGATGCTGATACCGTGGCCGTTGCCTCCAGGAGCAGTGGCATATAAACGGGTTGTGATGTCGCCCCCGCCCCGCCATCCTCGAGCAGAGTCCTCGCCGCAGTCGCAGCCGTTGCCGTTATCCTGCGCATGAGGGTCATAGTGGATGGAGCAAATTGTTATTTTGTTGCTGCTGTTGCGCTTCGGTGGCAAAGTTAGTCCTTGAATCCAATGCAATTATTGGCTTGCCACTCACTGCTGACTAGTTGCCCTATGGCATACACATGGTTAGGGGCGCTCGCTCTGCAGGACATGCTGAATGTAACTGTCATTTGTTGTTTGTTCTTGTTGTTTGTTGTTTCTATTGACTTTTGCTTTTACTGCTGACAGCAGTTGCTGGCCAAGTCTGCAATTGAATAGATATCAACGATTTATTAGTGCTCATATTTCATTTATTGTCGCATTGAAATCTATACTTATTCGATTTGTATCAATTTGGCATTTGTTGTGCCAGCTTAATGAAGCACAACGTGCCAACGATTTATCAACCATCTGTGCCTGCGGCTCGGGGCGGGGCCCACAATTTGTAGAACATGCAAATGTAAAACCAGCCTCATAAACACCTTGTGCCTTTGATGGTATTGTATAAATTGTACAGCTCCAGGCACTTGGCTAACGAATACCCACACACACACACACACACACACACACACGCACACTAGAAACACAAATAAAGCTTTGGATGAGCCTTTGGCTGAGAACTGAGAACTGCCAATGAAATTGCTACCCACACAGGGATCTTAAATTGTCCGTCCGTGTTGTTGCCTAACGTAATCCCACTCAACTCAATTGGCTTAATTTGCCATAAATAGCGCCAATGTGTCTGCTGGCTGGGACATTTTCTGTGACGCCAGCTTAAGCGGCAAAATTCACTTCCTTCCGCTTACCGACAACTGTTGCCTGTCAATATTTTATCCTCATCATTAGCGAACGTCAACTTTTAAATTATCTGCGCAGTCTTACTTGCACTTCTGCTTCAACTTTTCCAATTTGCCAAGCTGCAGGTTTTCTAATCAAACATAACCGACAAACTCCACAGAAGTTCTGTGCTTGTAAACAAATATTTAAATATCTACTGTAATGAAGCATTGCAAAATAGTTCTCAGCATAAAAATTGAATTGTTTTGAATTGGTTGAAGGCTCTTGAAAAATGGACTGCTCTCGATTGCATTTTGATTTTTATTGAACATTAAATAAAAAGCTTATAAAAAGGTTATTTTGAGGAATTTAAATACCTTTTCTATGTTTTTATGCCTGTTTTGCTTTACCTTAAAATCATCCTACTACCATTTTGAATTACTAAGTCTATTAGTCACTATCTAAATCTAAACTATCATAGTGTCATCGTTAGATTTACTTCATAGGTTTTAGGTTAGGTTTAATTACTTAAGAACCTTTAGATTCTTGCTACATTCATTGCTTTTGTGTTTTTAACAATATGAAAACTTGTTTAAAACATTTAAATTGAACGAAACTATTTCAAAACAAGTAAGAGGTTCTAGTCGGTGGCTCCCGACTAGGGGATACCCTAAACCCTTTTCTTCCAACACCTAATGCAGATATATATACTATTCTAGAAGCTTTTATTATTTACCAAAATTGCTCAAAAAACAGGTTGTCGATATCGATTTTTATCTATTGCTTAGAAACGGAGTAAGTTATCGATTATCGAAAACAAACTTGATCTGCGTAGGCACTAGGAGAACCGACAGCTAATTTCAAGTCTCTAGCTCCTATAGGTTCTGAGATCCTTGCGTTCATACATACGGACGGACGGACGGACGGACGGACGGACGGACGGACAGACAGACGGACATGGCTAGATCGACTCGGCTATTAATGCTGATCAAGAATATATATACTTTATGGGGTCGGAGATGCTTCCTTCTGCCTGTTACATACATTTGCATTTGCACAAAAACATTATACTCCTTTTACCCATTTTTAATGGGTTTAGGGTATAAAAAACATCTTTTAACTCTCTGATACCAGTACTCATAAATAAATATAGTTTTAGGCATATATTAAACTTAACTGATGAAGCAAGGCTAAAATCCAAATTGTTTTGTTTTTTGGCCATAATTTTCGAAATTTTAGATTAAATACATATTTTAAAGATATTTGATTATTTTAACTTTACCGGAACTTAGGACCTTAAAAGGAAAAACTGGAAACGGAAGAAGGCCGTCAAGTTGCGCATAGACAAATATCCAACGGCTGTTGCCAAAAAAAAATATGTTGCTATTTACAAAAGTGAGTGTGTGTGTGTGTGTGTGTGTGTGTGTGTGTGTGTGGGTGTGTGTGTGTGTGAGTTATCTTTTGATTTGCTTCCGGTTAAGCAAACATTTGCGGCTTTGACTTGCAAGTCTCTTAAATATAACAAACAGTAGATGCTAATGTATGTGTGTGTGTGCGTGTGCGTGTGCGTGTGCGTGTGGGCGTGGACGTGTGCGTAGGCGTGAGTTAGCTAACAAAGTATTAAGCTGATGGGATTGTGCTATGTGTTTTGGGTTTTGGGTGCTCTACCTTTGGCTAAATGAATTTCGTGTCGACACGCACACACAGCGACACTTGCATACACAAAAGCGCGCGCACGCTTTTATTTCCCATTTGCCCAGCTGAAGTGAACTTTAAATCAATAACAAGAACGAAAAGCAAGAAAAAAAGCCCAGAGAGAGAAGAAAAACACGAAATGAAAATCTTGAAATATGTCACGCGGCGGTGCTTCTGCTGCTGCTGCTTGCCAAGAGTCCTTTTGTCAACCACATTGACAATGCTTCACAACAATACAGAATCCAGCAAGAAGAACATAATAGCTGCAGCTGCCTCACAAGTGCCCAGTGGCTGTGGGATTCGGGTCGGGAGCGGGCGTGGGGAGTAGCCCAAGAGGAATGAAGTCGATTGAGATTGGTTGCCGTTCACAGGCACACACACACACAACACATCGGTGCTCTCAAGGTAAGGACATTTCAAACCACAGCCGCTAGCCCTTCTCAGCCCACTTTCCCAGTTCCAGTCTCACTTTCCCCCTCTCTCTATCTCTCTCCCTTGGCGTCCTAGTCCAGATTGTTGGCTGACTCGCGCTTTTCACGCTTTTCTTTTTTCCTTTCGACTTTTATTTGTTGTTAAAGTATCTGGGATTTGGCAGCGCTTGTTTGCTTTTGGGATTCATTCAATCTTAAGGGAAGGTCATGTTTAGGAGAAGGTCAATATACAATGGCGCAGAAATGAATATTTCAGTTTCAACTGACAGCAATACGAGCTACATGGAGGTCAAAGCATATGGGAATTGTCGAGAGCGCATTAATACTTTATATAAAATCAATAAAGCATCAATAAAGTTGATAACTATCTATGTCTATGATGCTATTTTATCTATTAATGAAAGTCTGACTGAAAGTGGAAACGAGATGGAAACCATGAATTAAACACGGAAAGAAAGAGAGAGAGAGAGAGAGAGAGAGAGGGAGAGAGAGACAGAGAGAAAGAAAAAAATGGAGCAGAGGGCAGCAGTAAGAAATTTTGGAATATTTCTCAATACCAAAAAGTTAAGAATATCTCTTTTATTTCAACATCACCTTTTAACATCACAATTTGGTCTGCCTTGCGTAATCGACAGACAGGCAAACAATATTACTGTCTATACATGAGAATTGCATAGAAAGGCGATATTTAAAATTATTTTCGATGAATTGGGAGCTATTGTAATGTAAAATATAATTGAGCTGCTAAAGGTATAGAAAAGCAATTTGTTACCCTCAGTTCCTAGAAAGTATTTTATATACCAAATTTTTATTATTTCCTTGATTTTTGTCGATTCTATCCACTGTGCAGGTTCTCGTTGCAAGTTTATGGGTTGGTGGGTCAGTGGGTCGTTCACACGACGCTCCATTCATATTGTGACGGGATGTGATTCATTTCGTTTGGACACCGAGTGCGGCCCGTCTGGCCATTGTTGAGGTGCAATCGAGAATGATTCGCTGGCTGGCTACCTGCCTCACGGGCTACGGCGGATATTCTTTTTCTTGTTCCCTTATAAGTTATTTATTCGTACTTATTTTTGCTTATTTGAATTTGCCAGTGTGTTTATTTACAGCTGAGCATTGGGAGAAGCCAGGCGTCAGCTATTTGCTTTGGCTAACACACACACACACACACACAAACTAAAGACATTTTCGTCTTACAAAGAGACCAAGTGTTTGTTGGTTTGGATTAAGGTCAGTTGTTGGCCGATTTTGGGCTTTAATTACTTTCTTTGTGCTGGCATCTGGGGGCGGGTATTGAATACTTTTCGCTGATTTTAATTAATTTTTTATTTATGCAGGCAACGCTAATTGATTTTACTTTCAAAGTGGGTACCGAAAGTATAAATAAAAAAAAAATGCCGATCAAGCTGTTAGCCCGCATTCTTGGGTCATTTATCACGGCAGTATTAATGCGGAGGACAGCGACAAGGACGTGGTCAGAAAAATATTGCTCGAGTCTTTGGCCAGATGCGAATTAATTGAGTGCTAAAAATGGCAAAGACAAAGCGGACATGCGATGGCCAGATAAAAGGACGAGCGACGAGGGACAAATGAAATCAAGCGAACATTCTTTTTTGCTTGCCAAACAACAAATCGAACCGAATGCGTAAACAAATCGAATGCCAACGAATCGAAACTAATTGGGCGCCTCGAAATATGCAAAGATAAAGCCGCAGCGATCTGTGTGCGGACCGCTTCGAATGAAGTAAGGGGCAAATTTTTGGTTTATAGCGGCCATTTGATAAATCAAATGGAAAAGGAAACCACAAAACTTTCGGTTGCCCAACATGAAGCACACAAGCGTGTGTGTGTGTGTGTGTGTGTGTGTGTGTGCCCCATGACCTTGCGAGTGCTGCGAACTGTATCGGGCAATCAGCTGGCAGAGCGGAAGTCGCAGTTCAATTATTCATCTACCCACAAACACGTTCTTTTCCCTTACATTATTATGACGGAGCGGCATGCAATACACGACTACACACACACACACACACACACACACACACACGCACACACACACGCACGCACAAGTATGTAGATTGCTGACCAACAGCAAATTGGCCATCTCCTTGGCCTCGAGCATTTACATTTTAAATTGCAGCTATGTATTTGTATTTGTATTTGCATTTGCCAGCAAAATGGCCTCAAATACGCGTTACAAATTTCTGAATAGCATTTTTTGTATACAATTTGAATTTAGTTTGCATAAGACACACACACACGTACACACACACGCACAACATGCAACCTGAGCTGAGCTGGAGCGAAACTTTGAGTCTGGCATTTAAGCGGCTTTTCACATTCACATGGCCGTTGACAACGGCAACAACCACTGCTGTGGTTTAAATGTGGATGACAACTAGAAAAGGGTGGCATTTTTGAAATATTCCTGGAATATGGCAACAAAAAAACGAAACACAAAAGTGACATGTCATAAAAGTGCACAAGTAACAATTACACATGTAAATAGTAAATGTCAGAGGCAATGAAAGCCTGACCTGATTTCTGTACAAAAGTACAACATTTTATGGGCCATGTACATGCATTGTATTCATCATATGCAGAAACTGGCCAATCTGTCGGTTAATCTAAGACTTCATATAGTTGTCAGAAAATTGGAAAATGGTTTTGTGGAAGCAACTCACACAGCTAAGGCTTAAGGTAACCTTTTATATGATTGATTTCAAGTTCGACATTTATTGAGGCAAGAAAATAAGCAAAAGTTCGTGCAGAAGGTTGAAAACAAATTCAAATCATTTGCTACTCTCTGCTGTGACTGTGACATTTGAACTTGATACGCATGAACGAGCACACGTGTCGAGGCTTAACAAGCAATCGCAGAAGCAATCGCAAATATAAGAGGCTTTCGCATGCTTTCATCCACGTACAGACCTTCAAATCGGTTCAAATACAAAAATATCCCCTACAACTTTTTATTTCTTTATCTAGCATATTGTGTTACCTATGTATACTATTTCATATAAGTAAAGGAATGTTGTAGGCGAACACAATGGAAAGCAGCAAGAACATTTTGAAGGTTAGCTTGATTGAAAAGTCATGTGCACACATACTCTCAAACATTGCAACAGATTGCGAATTACAACCTGAACCCTGTTTTTATATGAAAATAAAACCGTGAGCTAAACAATGAAAAGTATGAATTCCCTTGAAGATATGTTAGAACATCTTTCTGCAAGTCCATCAAGCTTTAACACTTTTCTAATAAAAAGAATCAGATAATCAATTGTGAGCCCTCTTTCTTCTTAACAGTCTATCTGAAAGTTTTTTCGTCTATTTATCAAACATTTTTTAACCATCAATCAAAGAAAAAGATAGTTTTTTATTCATGGGGTAACTTGAAGTCGTGCATGCTCGACACCAACATGGGTTTATGTGTCTGGCAGCCCTTTGTGTAAAGGTAAATCCAAAAAAATGCCACTCGTGCAATTTTTAATTAATTTCTCCTGTTGCAGCCAAGCCCATAACCAGCTTTTTATTCAGCATGTTTTCCTACGAAAGATGACCGCGAATTCATATGAATTTTTTGCCCGATTTTCGTGCGCTAAAAATAAATGTTTATATCATAAGCGAGAGAAGCCAAGAAAATTAAGCATCGTTTAATATTTTCCTACTATTTTTTTTTGGCCATGGCATACCATGCTCATCTGCGTAACATTGCGCATACGTTGCGCTGGCAGCCGTTTCCGGCGCGGCCAACCATTTTCCATAGCATACTTTCCAGCGCTGGGTTTCTGTGCCAACGCGCCAGCTGTTGAATATTTCAGCTTATTTGCAGTATTTATGCTGAGTGTGTGTGCGTGTGTGTGTGTGTGTGTGTGGGCACACTGGACAGCGTGAACACGTTTCCCAAGGCAGTTGTGCTTGAATACCCTTCAAGAGGGTAGGTTAAGCGTATAGAAGGAAAGGTCCCAGACTCTATAAAATATAGAAATTCTTGATGTCTATGCAAGAAAGTTGCTCAGCTTTAAGGCTATCGTCATGCAAGTTTAGAGAGGTCTCTTTGATGCAGGTATTACATATATATTTGTGGATTTGTCGGATCATACAGCAATATAATATAATATATGACAGCCAACTGAAGAATCGGTCGAAGTTTTTGCATGTAAGCTTTTACCCAAACTCGGCATTTGCGAGATTAACCATCCCTCTTCCATATGAGTAACAAAGTCTAATTTAAGATCTCTTGATCAAACTGTTCCCAGCATATGAGCGAAGCCGGATAAGATAAGTTGTATGCCAGCACTTTGATGTCATATGTCCGATAGGGTATTAAATCTTCGGCTTATCGTCGAGAGTCGCTTTTGCTGTTAGTTGTTTGCTTTTGGTTACATAATTTGAATTATACATATTTAGCTGCCAGCGTTGGCATTCATAATTTATTTGACAAATGTAAAAGTGCAAAGAAGTCAGCGCAGGACACTTCATCAGGCACAGGTGTGTGCACACATGTGCCGTGTCATTCTTTGTTGTTGCTCTTTCATATGCAAATATTTAACTTAGTTGTTTATTCTTGTTTATTATTTGCCAGCCATCGAGCGGACAATGTTTTGTGGCCAGCACACCTCAGCTTTGCCCACGCTCGAGGCTTCATTTTAGAATTTTTAGGCATTAGAAATTACTCGAGTAAAATGTTGACAACGCCAAAAGTAACTGCTTAAACGTGTCCTTAACGCTTAAATGAATGCACAAGTTGTCGCAAGGTGCTTCACAAATTTTTAGATTTATTTCACGTTGACGCCTGCCTGTGTGTGTGTGTGTGTGTCGGTCACATCTGTATGATTTTTCTATATAAGTAGTATGTGCATATATGTCAGAGACACGGCCACAAGGGCAACAGCATAGCAGATGGTCCTGCTCATGTGTCTGCCGCAGTGCGTCTGCCTTCCGCATGATTTCATATTTATAAATGCACTGGTGCAGCAGCAGCAGGCAGAGCTATTCGTGCTTCAAAAGCCAGCTGGCTTTGAGCGTGAAAGCGAAAGAGAAGGAGAAGGAGAAAGGCAAAACGAGAGCATTTTGTTTTAAATGCCATGCTAACAATAGAAAAGAAGCATCCTTATCAAGGACATAAACAATTGCACGGCGAGGCAATCGCTACCATGCTCTTCTCGTTGCTGCTCTTATTATGTGGGCGGGCCAGCGCCCAGCACACGGAAAATGTTTTCCTCAATTGTTGTTACTTTTGTGCTGATTATTTGAGTGTCTCTGTGTGTGTGTCTGTGTGTGGATAGAGAGGAAGCTGCTCTTGGCACGAGTGGTTGGGTTTGCTGACTGCAGACTGAATGCCAACCTGAGCCACGTGGCTCGAAGGACTGGCGTCTATCAGCCGCACACACTTTTTGGCTTTTGTTTTTGCCCAAGACCACGACCTTGGTCGCCGGTCTGCACCTGATTGCAGTGCCTGAAACTATGCAATATAAACAAGAACTTTGCCACACACACACACACACACACACACATACACGCATACACAGCATCAGAATGCGCTGCTTCATTAGTGTTAATTGATTACATGGCCCGAAGAAGTAAAAACCGACGACAAAGTCTCTGCGACGACATTGACAAACGAAGCGCAAAATTGCAGACAGCCGCAAAGGTGCGGGGTGTGCAGGGGGGTGGGGGGTAGTGCGGTTTGGCCCTGGCTCGGTTTGGCGGGCAAAACTTTGGCCAAGTCGTGGATGCAGCTGAGCAAAGCAAAAAACTATGATTATCATGAAATCACGTACACGGCACGGTCCGGATTTCGTTCGAGTCAATCAACTAAGCCGATAGACAATGACTTTGGCCTTTTCATGCCGAGCGCCGAGCGCCCAACCTTCGAGATCGACATTTTTGCCTTTGTCGGTCAAAAGGAATGTCAATTGCCATTTGCATTGCACAAAAAATACATATATGTATATATATAGTACACGTATCTAAATGCCACCCCAAAAAGGAAAGTATGCCATGTGTTCCGACCGGGGCGCCCCTTTGTGGGCTTTTATGGCATCTGCGGAACGCACTCGAGTACATTCAAGTGTGTAAAATGCGGCACATTTTATGGCATTTTGATGCTTAATATGACTGCAATTTTGTACTTATTTTATTTGCACACACACACACACACACGCCGCGTATGTGTATGAATATCTGATTGGAAGCTGTTTCGCCTCGAACACATGCCACGCCCCGCCCTCGATAAGCCCGCCTTCTACATTCCTCCATTAGCGGCAATTACGTTTTTTTCAGAGAATATAATTTCGCCTGAATAAATATCTAATTTTGTATAATATTTAAACCCAGTTTTGGTTAAAGTCAAGCATCTTTAAAGTCCAAGCTCTTGGGCTAAATTTGTGCGCATATTGAGCACATTATCGACTTATGTACTTACATACCTATAAATATATACACACATATATATATGTATGTGTATTTGTATGAATGTATGTATTTATGGTTATATTGAAGAGCGTTTCGTTTTTATGGCCTGACCCAGAAGCACATCCCACGCAGCTTGGCCGTAAATAACATATTTAATAAGCCAAGAATGTTGACTGAACAAAAAAGCCGAATGAATATTTTAAATATGAAATAGGCAGATAATTTGATTGCTTTACATTTGTTAAGATGTTCATGTAATTAAACATAATTTTAAATGCTGTTAATTGTTTAACATAATGTGAACAGCAAATTTAATTTATATGCAAATTTAATGCCAAATTCAAGACTGGAAATTTATATAATGATATTCATTCATGTGATTCACGTGAAGAGGCAAAAGTATTTTAAGCTTGTATCCCTATCAAATATCTGCCTGAAATTCTGCTTAAATTCTCAGTCTGGCTTTAATATTACTCACATCGACTCAAATTTTATTCAAATTAAAAGTCAGCGTTAAACGCTAAGAGTCTCTAAAGTTAGCTTGAAAACCCAGACCAGTTTTTAGCAACAATAATATATGAATTTAGCTTTTAGTATCTGATATTTATAGAAAATAAAATAATACTCTTGTCGACCCGAACACATAACACACGGTGTTAAGCCCCAAGCTTGCACATGAAAATCCTTTGACTTTATTTCTTTGGCTTTGCGCGCAGATTTCTGCGAATTGTTGCCTTTTGAAAATTGTAAGCGAAAAAGACCTAAAAGCATTTCGACTGGGAATACTTTAACTAAGACTGTTGTTAATTTTATGTGAACGATTATGATTCTATATTTAAGTCGCAAGAGCTAGGAAAAGGAAATAACTTCAATACTTTATGGGATGTAAGTATAAGCTAAGACGGGGCTTGAAGAAATTCCAGCCGCAAGTGTGGAAAATTGGCGAAATGGTTGTATAGACTTTATTGTTAACCGTCCGATTGGGTTTAAACTCGCTTTCAAAAATCGTTTTGAGTATTCATTGGAGAAGAACTTTAAACTTTTGGGTAAGTCCACCAATCCTTGATAAACGAAGGTCAAAGGTTGTATAGTCAAAACCTTATATCATTAAATAATAAATATGTGACTTACCGATTTTGGAAAAAACCGGTCGAAATAATTCTTGATTGCAATTTTTATCCGAACGACATTCAACTGTCTTTAAATGTTTATGTAAAATGGTTTTAGTTTTCCCCATTGGGAAAATGCACTTTCTTGAAACTCTTATTGTTCAACTGGTGAAAGACCGTTGGCTGGCCCGCGCAAAGCCGGGTAATATCCGCTAGTAAACTATTTATATTTCAAGCAGTGCCATTTACATTTTCCGTACTATTTTCTAGGAAAATAAAACTATCTTCAATGTTCCAAAGGCTCAGGCTCAGTAAGTTGAGTAAGTAATAGAATTTTAGTGAAGTGAAAACGGATTCAGGTCTGAGAACAATCTAATTTGGTATCTATTGTTCACGGCGAGAAAGCAATTTCGAGTTTCGATAGATGGCCAGGCTGTGTCCTGTGCAACTATCCTTTTCGCTGGCCCCAATGAAATATTTAGGGCACAAATATGAAATCGCATATTGAATGCTCGGTATATGGTGCACAATTTAACTTTTATTGGCGCTGCGTATATATATAACATATAATGCGATTCGGTCTCGGATTGCCAGCAAAGGTCATGCCCAACCCCCAACCCCGGCCCTGATGGCTGGCGACCTTGCAAGGTCTGACAAGCATATTGAGCGCAGACAAAGCAGCGCTTTGTGAAAAATGCTCACAAGAAAATACATATTTGTTATTTGGCTGACAGGCTACAAGAAAAATCACGATATTCAAGATGGCAAAGAAACAATAAACGTGCACAAACTACATCTCGGGACAAAAAAAAAAAAGCCCGCTGGCCTGATGGCTTTTGTCTGATATTCGATTTGTGGTCTCCATTTCCTCTTATCAACTAAATCAAACTCGCAAATTGAGAGGGAAAGCTTTAAAGAGCGTGCCACAAAATGCCACTCGAAACTAAAGTGATTAAATTAATATTGGAAAAATCTGAATCTACCCATCTCTCTCTGGCCAAAAGGCGGCACAATGGACTTCGCAATGGAGCTGAGCGGCCGTTAAGAAGCAGCGCACGCAGCGCTTGTCAAATTTCAGCTGCACACGCGCCAAACAATCACTGCGTGTGTGTGTGTGTGTGTTAGTGTGTGTGTGTGTGTATTAGTGTGTGTGTGTTTGGGGGGGGTTGGGGCTTTGGCGTGTGTGTGCACCCGCTGCTTGGACCACGCATCATAACATGTCAATATACTTTAACTCCCAGCGCCATTAAAGTCAAATGCTCCATGGGGAATTTCCAAGGTAATGACTGTCGAGGTGGCCAACCCCCCAATCCCCTAACTATCACAATGAATACCCTATAATTTAGTCACAAAACGGTTGGCTAGATTTCGAGAGTAAGATTACTTCACTTCAGTTGAATGAACGAAATGATTTACTGATTACAATATGATAGAAATTGTGATAGAGGATAAGGTAAAGTGGGAACAGGGGTCAATGGGGTGATATAGTTGATTTATGAATGTAATCGTATATTAACTTGAGTTAAGCAGGCGACATCAATGCGTTTTACCTTTCTATCCAAACAAGCAACTGATTGTGCTTGTGCTGTTCACAGGGTATCTTGATGTCTTGTTAAGCATAAAACTGGCGACGGGCCATTACGTATTTTGTGTTTTTGAATTTTAGGTGCACAGTATAACAAAATCACATAATGGCACCAACCCAGCAAAAAAGCAAAGTGTAAAAAAAAAGGAAGGAGCAGCAAATGCTGAAAATCGAATTTGGCAGCGTCGCTCGCCGGGAAAAAGTATCCGGGCGACAGACATGCCATCATTTGACGGTGTATTAAAGCTGTTGTTTGTATTTACATGCAGGTGGGCGACATTTGTTTATATTTGTATTCCCATTTGCATTCGTATTTGTATTCAATCAGCGTCAAGCGAGGCGCCAAAAGAAGGAGAGAAAAAAAGAGGCGGAATGGACCAACGATTTAACAACAAAAGCCAAAAGCTGAGCAGCGTCTGTGAAATGTGAAGGCAAATCAAATAAAATAAAAAACGAATACAAAAAAGCAAATAATGGCACTGCTTGCTGTGTGTGGGAGTGTGTGTGTGTGGTGTGTGAGTAAATGTATGTGTGCTGTCAGCCGTCATTTTAGCTGCCATTTGCCAATGTAGCCAAGGTGAGAAAAAGCTTTCAATTTGATGGTGTTGATGGCTTGCTGCAAATACTTATGACATCGCAATTTCAATAGCAACAAGACACACACACACACAGACTAATACACACATATACACACACTCACATGTAGTTAACGAACTCAATTCCTGTTGACTGACAACTATAATAAGTGTGGGCTTATTGCCTAATGAGTGTTATTTTGACTATTGGTGCGCAGCTCAGGCTGATTACAATATCATTACAATGTCATCAGCATCATAACATATAATACATACAGATGTGGCGTTGCCATGGAACGAACTATCAAGCTGTCATATTGCCAGCAATAATGATGAAAATAAATAAACTGTCTCCGGCCAGGGTCGGAACTGGGAGCAACAGCCTGTCGGGCGGCTCGTCGTCCTTCAATGGCCAAGCTCTGCTACCTACCTACGAACGCTCCATTTGCTCGTTAAGCTCATCCAGTTGCCGTAATGAAGCTATAATTAGATAAGCGCAACAGCAGCCAGTCACTCAGTCAGTCAGTTAGTCAGTCAGTCAGTTAGTCAGTCAACTTAGCAGGAGTTGTCTGCTCTAGTTATCTATATGAAGGGGCACCGGTAAGCTATTTATTCGCCAGGTTGGCAACAATGACGATGTGTATCTCTTAGATACACAAGAACATGGCCCTGTATTTTTAGCCAGCAGCCAAAAGTATCAAAAACAAGACGTGCAGCAAATGCTACAAACGTTCGAGCAGCCAAATTCTAACTGACAGCCATCGGAAGCCATAGACCGTGGCCACCCCTGGCGATACACTTACAATTGGACCCCAAATATCGCTTTTGTTTCGCTACGTTTTCGGCCCGAATGACTGTTAATCAGTCAGGGCGACATTTCGTGGCGCACACATTAAGAATGCACACTGAAATTCCGTGGGCAACGTTGCGTATGAGTTATGTGAAACAAGTTTTCACTTACTTTTGCCTGGCACTTGGAGCTCAGAGCAGATTGCTAAGTGTGTAGTTTGTCAGTTGACTAATGGAAATGAGAATGAGTTACTAACTAGTAAGTTACACTAATTAGCCATAAATATTTAAAATTCGTGTGATTGTGGATTTTTAGAAGTCATATTGGAGCCTTACTTCAAGTAAAAATAATATTGACTGCACTTAGTTACATTTAAGCATGTACTTACAGGGGCAGAACTTCTTATTGTCTACATAATTATTACCAAGAGCTACAAAGGATTCGAAGCTTAGAGCATACAAATAAAATTAATTACAAATTTGGGACTGTTCGTGCCCGGCATTCCAATTTAGATTTTACCATAAACATAAGCTTAAGCCCAACTAGTTGCCCAAACGCAGCCGAATCAAAACAAAAGGCAAAGAATTTATCTAACCACTTTTTGTTTTAGATCAAACCAATTTTTGAACCTCAGCTTGGATACCATCATGTGACAGGAACTACTTTTGCTTAACTTATCTTATCTTATCTCATCTCATCTCATCCCATCTCATCTCATCTCATCTCATCTCATCTCATATAAATAAAATTGCTTTAAAGCAGCAAAGTATTAAATTAACGGTTTTAAAATGCAGAAGATTTGCCTTGTTTATGTAAATAGAGTTTCGTTACAGAATTTTAAAACCCTCTGCTTTCTTTTTATACTAAACTGTTTGTCCTGAGGGATTGACCGTTAGAACTAAAAAGCTGGGGTTATCTATTTTTACCTGAGGTACATGCTAAATCCGGGATTTAGGAAATTCCACCCGAAAGTGTGAAAGAATCGCGGAAAACGGTGCTGGGCAACTTTTTCGTTTGCCATTTCGGCTTCAAGCCCATTTTCAAAGATCTTGGTGAAAATCCATGAGATACTAGATTCACGCTTTTACGTGAATGTGTTTTACTTTTAGCGAAATATCCGAAATATATATATCAATGAAAATGTAGGTCTAAGAGGTTTTTTTGGGCGAAGTTTTAGAATCATTTTTAAAGATTTTGTGAAAATTCAGTTGAAAGGTTGAATGAATAAAAGTTTGTTTTTCGGCCCTATGAGGGAAAAATGAGCGAAAAACGTTGATTGGGTTTCAAGTCGAATCCATTTTCAAAAATATACTTAAAATATCGAGTTGTGGAGTTTAAGATAGAACGGGAAGATGTCGATTTTCAAGGGCGAGAAATGTGTGAGAAATTGATGTCTTGAATTTGAAGCATGCAACTGGAACCGGGTTAGTAGCTAGTTAATATAAGTATATATAAGGTACAGAAACGCCAGCCACCGAATCTGTTCAAGAATGCAAAGTGAAGAAGAAGCACAAGCATTGAGTAAACTGCGCAGAATGCGAAGTGCATGCTTGAGTGTGCGGATGTGTGTGTGTGTGGATGTGTGTGTGTGTGTGTGTTGATGTAAAAGATAGCTAGTAGAATGCTTGTAACGATAGCTTGGCATGGTATCCGGGTATCTCCCAGTTCCAAGGAGTTGGATGCCAAATAAAGGATATTTATTCAATTGTAATTCATCTATTTTTGTGTACTAAGTACTTGGTTAGATCAACCAACAATAAATAACAAATAAAATGTCTTTTGATGTATGCATAGGTAGGTCACTTTGTACCCACATACAAGCTGTTTCCTAGTCAACCACATGGGCATTTACATGTTTTCTTTCTTTTTTATCTATTTATAACTCAAATATGATGCTGAGTTAAACTGTGCACAAATCGAATATGTGTGCTGCTGGCCTTACGTACGTACGGGTAACCTTGTTATTCCCGTCATGTTTTGCACTCCACTCGACTATCAATCAAAGGAAGGAGCCTCAAACTCATCCTGCCGACTGCGTCCTGCTACTGTTGCCAGCTATTGCAGCAGTGCACACTTATCAAGGCTAATTCTGTTATGGCCCTTCTAATTGACCCTGGCACTTGCAGTCGACAGAGCACTTCGCTCTTAAGTCGCCCCGGATCGACAGCTTTAATTTACTTTTGTTGTTTTGCTGATGGAACATTTCTCTCTCTCTCTCTCTCGCTCTCTCTCTCTCTGCCATGTTGTGGCCAATTAAAGGCCCAAGCTGGAAATTGTTACTCAATACTCAGTCCACTGAAAATCAAATCAGTAACTGGAAATATTTTTCTGCCTGCTTAGCCGGGAGGGGGGATGACTGGCCTGGTCGTCAATCAGGCAATCACTTAATTAACTACTTCAAAGCCAACAATTGGCAGCAACAACTTAAATAAACGCTGCCAAACTCGCCAAACTTTTTATGCTTCTTCATTTTATACCCGGCCAGAGGGTATAATCAATTGCCACGATAGCGATATGAAGTATATATATTTGTGATCCACAGACAAGTCGATATAGACGTCCATATATATCGGAATCGGCCACCTCGGACTATTTTGTATATCATACAACTGTCATATCAATCGAAAATAAAGCTCATACTACTTGAAAAGGTTTTTAACTCTTAGAATTAGAACAAAATTTTAAATTTGCGATCTTCAGTATGATGCCTACATTTTAGCAAAATCTTATCCTCATTGGACTTCTGTAGCTCCTTGGGAACATAAGTTTTTCAGCTATTCAAGATACTTTCATCAAAATCAAAATTCTAACTTTTCGCCCAGAATATGGGACTATCATATCAAATAGCTTGTATTGGAATAATCTGTCGCAAGTTTCTAGCCATATATGGGCAAGGGTCTTTAAACTTCGTTTATCCAAAAAAAAGTGCTCATCTTGGTGTTTGATTTTGGCAACTGTTTGAGTTAACTGAAAACATTTTCGGGCCAATAGAGCGAAGAGTGCAATCAGGTTTTGTGGCGCACAGCGATTAAAATGCGTTTAATTAAGTGCGATTGGGGCGCCTGTTTGTATGGAAAAGTTTTGGGTAAACTTTTGAACATTGCGCCAAATTTGGCCCAACTAAAATATTATTGGATTTAATTCAATTCAAAGTAAGTGTTTGAAGCACAACCGATTTGGGTCAAATACACACATCCTCAGGTAGTTTGAACAAATTTGAACAAATTTGATTGTGGATATACGAGCGAGCGCGCAGACAGGTGGGCGGCCAATTTGGAACATTGTGAACTTTGTGTAACATTCACAGCTACCACTTGACATTTCGACGGGCAACGGTAAATTGCAATCATGTAAAGCTGCTCTGGAAATAGAGAGAAAGGGTGGGGAAGGGAGGGGCAGGGGGGGAAAGCTGAACTGAAGTACGTGACACTTGCCAGCTTAATTAAAATGAAATGTGCTAATGGAAAATACACTCACAGCCAATTGCAAAACAGATGACCACGTATGTGTGTTTGCAGTGGAAAATACAATAATTTAAATGACGAATATGTAAATTGTAAATTGCGCATGCTGCTTTATTTTAAGGACCACAAATCAGCAACATTTATAGAATACTTAATTGACAAGCTGCATTTCAAATATTCCAGATATTTTCATTTCAGAAAATGTGTAATCACATTTAGTATTTAGTTCTGTTATATATTAGTATATATTAGTATTATTTCGCAGTCCTTTTTATACCCTGAACCCATTAAAAATAGGTAAAAGGGGTATTATGTTTTTGTGCAAAATCCAAATGTATGTAACAGGCAGAAGGAAGCATCTCCGACCCCATAAAGTATATATATTCTTGATCAGCATTAATAGCCGAGTCGATCTAGCCATGTCCGTCTGTCTGTCCGTCCGTCCGTCCGTCCGTCCGTCCGTATGTATGAACGCAAGGATCTCAGAACCTATAAGAGCTAGAGACTTGAAATTTTAGATGTAGGTGCTCCTAGGTCCTACGCAGATCGAGTTTGTTTCCGATAATCGATAACTTGCCCCGTTTCCAAGTAATCGATAAAAATGTATATCGATATCCTGTTTTTTAAGCAATTTTGGTAAATAATAAGAGCTAGAGTTACCAAACTTGACATGTAGCTTCTAGAAAAGTATATATATATCGATTATCTTTCATTTTATACCTATCGCCACCTCCCCGCTACTCTCTATCTATAAGCGCGCGCTGCATTTGGTGTAGGAATATGAGGGTTCAGGGTATCCCCTAGTCGGGAGCTCCCGACTAGAACCTCTTACTTGTTTCATTTTCTTTCTTTCATTTTGATCAATATTTGTATTTGTATTTAGATTTGTATGTAACTATATGCATGGAAATTTACAACGTATTTTTGTCAGGCTGAATGTATTTAAGTACAGTAAGCCCTCGCTCAAGGCAACCCTTGATACAAGCAACTCCTCGATAAATGCAAAATTCAAATTCATAAGCTCGTAGACTCAAAATAAAATATTGTGATAAACCTCGCTTTTTTCCAAAATTTTAATTATTACTCTAAGTACAGATTAATGCAATTTACTTTAATTTTAATGCGAAGAAAAGGCATCTTTCTTTCTTTCTTATTTTGATTATAAGTCCGTTTGAAAATAGAAAATTATAACTCCGTTTTGCAGTTGTAGCGAGGGACTACTGTAGTACTGCATTTCTGCCCCTAGCCCTTATCTAATTTCTCCCTCTCTCAATCGCCTTTCCCTTTTTTCCTCTTTCCTTCTCCTGCTCTTTCTCTAACCCAGCCTACTCATTTATGAAACTAAAATAATTATCTAACTTTCTTAAGTAAATATTAACATTATATGGTTTTTAGATATTACACGTAATATTTAATGCAATTTAATTTTAGCAAAATGCAAATAGTTATGAAATTGACTTTAGCTGCAACTCTTTGTTAGTTTTTCTCGCTTTGACCTAAATGTGGTTACAAACAAAAGACCCCCTATCTATTTTCGGCACATGAATGTAAATTTTATATTCTGAAATTTACATTCAAGGATAAGTGCATGCCGTGTGCTATTTTTAGGCAGAGCCAAATGTGGCAGGGACGACACAGCCAAGCAGACAGACAGGATAGACAGACAAACGTGGTAAAACACGGCTCGAGGGCCATTTAAAGCATAGAAATAATATTAAAATATATGCGTGAATATGAGGAACAACAACGGGAGCTACTTTGAAAGCAGAAAGACAAACCGTCGCGGCCTGCCCACACGCAAAGCACGCTGGAGCTTAGAAAAGAAACATGTTAATGCTGTTGTGGGCAGGTGCGACAAGGTGACGGCTCTCGCTGAAGTCGGGACAGTTGCCTACACGCTTCAGAAGTTGCGGAAAAGCAATATTTCGTATGCCTGAGGGTTGAATTTCACAAATCTTAACCACGCAGCTAAAGAACCAAAATAGATTTTAAGATTCGGTTACAAAGAGAACTAATTTCATATTAATACGCATAACCCATCGTTAACTCATTTAAATGGGTTCAAGCGAACCTTTTAGGGACAACAAATTGTGCTTCAAATATATTTCAGAGAAACAATGCCAATGTGCCACAAAATGGTTTTGGAAATCAAAAACTTTAAACAATAAAAAGGCTTTGGCTTTGCTTACCAAGATTTGTCGAGCTCCGGACTCCAGTGGACCCAGACTTAATGCCTTCAAGTGGGAAAACACTTAACGGTGATGGTGTTTTTCCTTTCGCTTTTCCAGCTTAAACCGCCAAACAAACACCCATTAGCAGCAGCAGCAGCAGCAGCGGCGGCGGCAGCGGCGGCGTCGGCGGCGGCAAACAATACTCAAATCGCGCCGTGCAAACTCCGCGCGTGCCAAATGTTGTGCCGATAATTTAAAGCAATTTAGGTGCAAATTTGGTATGTTTTCTGGCGCAGAGGCAGCGCCTAGTGGCGCTCACAGGTGTGTGCACTGGACGTGTCTCGCAGCCAAGTTAGCAAATTGGCGAGAACTTGATGCGCCAGACTCTTGCCAAGCGCGTGCACAACCGACTGGAGCAAAGGATAACGCACGACTGCCGAGCACGAGCTCCAACGATGGCGAGGACGCCGACGCCGACGCCGACGGCGACGCCGACGCCGATGTTGACGAGCTAGAAAAGCCGAACACCAAAAGCAACAGCAGCAGCAGCGGCAGCAACAGCAGTTACTTTATGGCCCATTGCCAGAGCGTCGTCGGCTGGCATTAGTTGAAAGTAAGTAGAAATATGAAAAAGAAGTAACAAAAATAGCAGCGGCGATGGCGTTGGCAGCGAAGTCGGCAGCGGCTGCGAACGCGGCGACAGCAACAAATAAATCGCTAGTAGATTATTCGTGCTGGCACCCAATGCTGCCGCGCCACGCCCCTCGCCCACTCCTTTTTGACGCGCGCCTGTGTGTATGCTACAACAAAAAATTGACAGCCACAGCAAAGGGGACACATTTGCCGTTTGAGGCGGACTCTTTTTTTTTTTTTTTTTGGGGTAAGTAATTTTCGTTGTTTCTATTTAATTTATGACTCGTGTTTTTCTTGTGTTTTTCTTCTGTTTGTTGTATTTTTATTTGGCTTTTATTAATTTGTTTATTTGCGCGCGGCGATGCTCATTGCCAGCTTGGCTTTTAAATGTTGCTTTTTATATGCTTTTAATACAAGCTTACCGTCTCGACCCAAACACATACTCACACACGCACAATAACGGCCTTAGATAGACAACTTTATGCACTGCGCCACGCATCCAAACCTATCCATCCATACAAGATTGTGCTTGTGTGTGTGCGGCTTCCTGTTGCTTTGGTCGAATGCCTATGGGAAAGTTTGCGCGTGTGTGTTGACCGGATGCACTGTAAAAATTGTAAAACAACTGAAATCAAATAGCCATCATCTAGAAAAGAAAAAGAGTATAGTAACTTATCATAAATCAATGTTCTATGTTCAAGTTATAATGTAAATTATTCAAGTTAATGGAGGAATATCATTATTATCGTTATAATATCATTTTAATACCAGATTCACTTGTAAGCTGCAGCAAATACAAAAGTTTTCTGTTTTACACAGATTTGTGTATTCTATGGAGATTTTATCTTAGAGCAGTATAGAAACATTCTCCAAGTGCAATTAACTTGGCTAGTCTTGGACTTTGTCTTGTCAATGTCCTTGCCAGCGAAATTGTTGCTGCCCTGCTCAGCAAAGTTATTTAGCTGCGTAAAGACTTTGCTCGTTTGTTTTTAGTTATAATGAACTTCAGTTTATACATCCACATCCACATTCATTTTGTGCTTTGTTGTCACTCTCCAGTTGTAAGCCCTGGAAACGGTTTGCTGGCGCACTTTGTGTAATTTTAACGGGACAGCTAAAAATGTAATTCTGACGCTTGTTGCGCACTTGCGGTAAATAACCCATACGCCGCGTGTTGCGGCAGCCTCATAAAGATTATGCAGTCTGCATTTTGATTTACTGTTGCGGGCCACTTAATAGACCACAAAAGCTGAAAAACTCCATAAAGCAAATGCAGAAGAAGAGAAAGGCAAACCAACCAGCAATGGCCACAAATGACACGTTTGGTGTTAAATGGAGGTCGCCAGTTGGGTGTGCATGTTCGAACGTGTCTGCGTGTCTGTGTGCCTGCGTGTCTGTGTGTGTGTTTGTATGTGAATGTCACAGTTACAGCTAAATTGTTTGTACAACATGCATGTACGGCAAACATAAATCCCACCCAACGTTAACTAAACGTGCGACTCGAAGCGAGACGGGCAGTCTTAACCGCTTGCTCACAGCCCACCGCCTGCCCGCCTGCTCCCGGCAGTAGGGCAATTAAAGACACTGCGTGTATTTTGTTTGCGGTTGTGTGTGCGTGCGTGACGCCTGCGTCCAGGTCGGCTTTAAGTTAACCGTTGCCTTTATCAACGTTTGCGGTCCTACAGCGCCTGCAGCTCCTACAGGTCATTTGCGAACTGTAGTTGTAACCGATGGAAAGCTACTTAATAATAACAATGTGTTCACCACACATATACACATGCATATATTTCTTTACAGTAAATTGAATTCAACATAATACACAAGTATGCTGCACATTTACATACACACGGACATACAAACAATGCAAATACAAGCATTACATGTAACTGCACACTCAACTGCCGTTAATTCGGCGTGCAGCAGGCGTTATGCCTGCAATAACCAGCTGTGGCTGTTTACATATGTATGTATGTGTGTCTTCCGCTTGCATGCGAGACCATTTGTCTGGACTTGGAGATATCTACAAAAGCAGCTTTAATTGGACGGAATCGTCACACTTTGCTGGAAACAACAAAAACAACCAGTAATACAATGCAGTGTCAGCCTGTCTCTCTCGCACCTTACCTTTCTCCCTTCCTGCAGGGAAATAGAAGCAAGCCAATTTAGCTTTTGGCTTTCGCACCCGACACACGTTTGCCCGCTTATAGAAAGAGAGAGAAAGACCTGTGCGGACGGAAAATCTAAAGCTTTTTTAAAAGCACTTGTGTGTCAGCCGTTACAATTTCAGAGTTGCCAGATGGGTTCAGTAAAATAACATCATCTTTTAAAGCCAACTCCGAAAGCTTTAATTGAAACATTATTTGTATTGCTTGGACCATCCATATGTTAGCTAAGCAAAATCTCAATGGTTTAACAATTTTTCTTAATTCTGAAATCATAATTCCTCTAATGCAAAATAAATTTTCCTCTCAGATTTCAAACGCTCTCCATTACTTTATTTGTCTTTTATATAGCTGCACTGAAAAAGTGTCATTTGAAAATTTTAAAAGCAAGTAGCAAGTATAATTTTCAAAATCAAAATTTCCAGGTCTGTTTACCAGCACTGTAAACTGGTGTAACAGTACCATTTGAGAATAACAGTCGCCGTGCATTAACAATGCATGATCTGTTAACAGTGCAAGCAGAAGGGAACAGTGTATTTTTGAGTACAGCGAAAAGGTCGTATCATTAGCTAAAGCAAGAACATATCGATACTTCGCGAGCTTGCCCCGAATTTAAATGTGTAAAGGCTATTAAAAAATCGTTGAAAATAAGTAACTTGCTACTGCTCGACAATCATTTAACCTTATTTAAATAATAATCATGCTGCCATAGCAGTCACATGACACAAGTGAAAATTAATATTGTGGAATTGTAGCACATCGCATACTTTGGTTTTGTTTATGCACATGTACATGTGTACATTCGGCTTTGCGTAAAGTGAACAACCGTTAGATCCGCCATCTTACTCGGTTTCTGTCTAGACCGCGTGATTTTGCTTTTCTAGAAACAATTTCTTGTTAATAATTACCTAGCATCAATTATGAGTTTAGATATTGATAAACTGACGTGCATAGTTTGCGGCACTTTGGCCAGTTTAATGTGCCAGCGTTGCGGAGAATCCTACTGCAACGACGTCTGCCAACGAAGGGATTGGCAGCGCCACAAATATTTCTGTTCCATAATGCCGTAAGTAGCAGTGTGTAAAATGCACACATAAGTAAGTTTACATGTGCATGCATGTGCATGTGTGTGTATGAATGCACACTTAAAATGATTATAACATTATTATACTACATTTACTAAGAAGGCTCCACTCACACAATCGTACGTATGCATGTATTGGTGATCGGTCTCTGCCTTGGTGTTTTTTTTTTTTGGAGAGCATTTTGTAAATACCCTTACAAAGGCATTTTAATTTTATGACGAACTATGTAACGTATAGAAGAAAATATCTCCAAGCCCGACTTCGTCTTGCATGAGGATTCAATCTGAGGCACACCCAAGCATAACTTTATATTTGCAGTCAATTAATATTGTTTATATTTTTCTAGACCTTTGGTAAAGGCTTCAATACCCGCGGTGGCTTCTAGGCATGAAGCAGTTAACATTGCAAAAAGCCCAACAACAACTGTTCCAAATGAACAAATCCCACTTGACACTATAGTGAAGGATTTAACGATTGGCGAGCCAATTGAGAGGAAATTGAGTCTGACATGGCGTGAGTCTATGATGCCGCCGGAAATGGAGTTCTTCGAGTGTCGCGTCACTTGCATGGAAAAGGATGGATCCATTTGGGTTGTGGATGCAGCCAATACTGAGCGACTGGAGCGTCTCACCGACAACATGGCGCGCAGCATGCAGCACCAGAAATCATGCTTATTTGAGGATATTCTCGTTGGCGACTTGGTTGGCGTCAATGTTGACCATAAAATGTATCGCGGTGAGGTGATCGCACTGAATGCCTACGTCGAGGTGCGACTCATTGACTACGGCGCAGTTGTTCGTTGCGAACTGCAGGACATTTATTTGCCTGTGCCGCGCATGGCCGAATACCATGCGTTTGCCTTGCGGGTTAAGCTGCCCACGAATGCGGGCGTGCAGATCAACAAGAATCTAACATTGCGCCTATTGGGCAGCCAGACGCCCGATGGCATCGAACAGGTGCAAATGAAGCCCAAAATGACAATTCCGCTCAACTTGCCGGTTCAAATGCTGGCCATCAATCCGGAGCTGAGCTTCGTAAGAACTCTGCAACATGACGCCGCACTCAAGGAGCCGCAAGTGGCTCTGCTGCAAATCAAGGTTATGAGCAATTTAAATGACGATCTGAACGCCAGGCTGAGTGACAAGCCTGGAATGCTATTCACTGAACCCTTTCCCGAAGAAATACGCACATTCTTTCTGGCGGCCCGCACCAAGCAGGGCTATCGGCGTGCCATGTTGCTTGACTTCATAGAGCAGCCCATGCTGTTTCTGGTCTACGAAATGGACGAGGGCCGCATCTCGTTGACCGACGAGGTGCGTCGCATTCCCAGCGAGCTGCTCGGCCATGCACTGCGCGTGTTTGCCGTCACGCCTGCAGAGGGCTACACGCGATCCCTGCAGCAGGAGCTAACGCAAGCCGGTGACAATCTATGCATCAAGTTTAACATGGAGAACTTGCAAGGCAAGGAGAAGCTGCGCTCGGCTCAGGCAACGCTGCTGGCCGACAATGCCCAGGTGAGCGGCGTGCGCGCAATGACCTTCCTGGGTCGCGTGTGCGACCTGGGCCACAAATACTGGCGGGAGTCTATTGAGAACGGTAGCTTGGTGTACATCTCGCATGTGATCAACTACCAGGAGGTCTGCATCAGCTCTGTGCAGACCAAGCAATACGAAGATATATTTAAATACGTGGAACCCAAATGTCTGCCATTCAGGCAGTCTAGTGATGTCGCAGTTGGAAGCCTTGTGCTTGTCGTGAGTCCCAGTCGAGGCAACTTTCGTGCAGAGGTTAGTAACAATATTTATCTATTTGTTTCGGTAAATAATAGATTTCGATTATCCACAGATTACTGGCATGGAGAACACTAAGTTTGCTGTTCGTAACATCGACACGGGCTCCACGCATAATGTGGCACGGAATTACCTTCGCATGCCTTGTCCGTTTGTGGAGAACTTGCCCGTGTGTCAATGCCGCGTCAAAATCAAAACCATCTGCAACATACCGTCGTCGGCAGTGCCGCCAAATACAGTTGCCCTGCAGACCCTGATGAAGCTGTTCGCCCAGAAGACGGAGTTGCGGGTGGACTTTGAAGATACCGTTGGTAGCACAGTTGATTTGCTTGACTTTTCGGCCGAGCCGCAATCGTTGATGACCCGCATGCTGCCCCAGATGTTTACGCCAGTTGCAGTCGAGCTGGAGCCGGCACTGAGCTTGCCTGCATCCCCGGTAGTTACGCCGGAGCCCATCAAGGCGCTGCAAGCCGAGCAAATGGCAGCCATTGAATTACCGCCGCTTCCACCTTCGCCGCCAAATTCACCAATTGAAAATGATAAGTCTTCTAAAGGTATAGAAAGATACTACTTCAATGATTTGGAGCGTCATCTCTTGCCGCTGGGCGATAATATGCTAGTTTTGATGCTAAATACTACGGGTCTGCATAAGACTGGATACGCAACAGCTTGCTTCTTCTCCAGCGAGAAAGTCGCAGAAAATTTCCAGAACCTGCTCGATCTTGTGGCCAAAATTGGCATTGTAGACGATACATTGAAGCCGGGCTATTTACCTGAGTAAATATTTTATTCTAGCAAAGACTGCAATTATTTAATCAAATTTATCTTAAACAGCGTTGGCGAAATGTGTCTGACCCTTTTTTCCGAAGACAATTCTTGGTACCGTGGTGTTTGCCAGCGGGTTATCGGGCAGAAAGCCAATATTTTGTATTGTGACTTTGGAAACTCGGAAGTGGTTCCCCTGGAGCGGATTAAGCCAATTCCGTCCGAGGTGCTGCATGGAGTATATGCCACCAAATGCTTTATAGATGGTAAACGTTTAGATAAACTTATTCCCTTTGGCCTTATATAAAATATTTCACCTGATTTCAGGTTTCGATAAAGCCAAAAACTTCTTGATTCTTGAGGAATATCTGGCAGATAAAAATAAAATACTCTGCAATGTGCTCGAAGGACCAGAGCCGAATACGCGTCTTATTAGCATTCCGCATTTGGACAAGATTTTGTCCCAGGAACTTATTTAATTTTAATATACTTTGAAAAACCTCGTTTTTGACGATATGGATAACGTCCTTTTGTTATGTTTTTAAATATATATGTATGTGCACATATATACATAAATAATATATAATTATCAATGATAATGCTGCTTTTGTTTCTGAGAAACTTGAAACTTCGAATAAATTTTATGTTCATTATTGACTATGCATATTAGGTTTTTGAATTGGATTGTTCAAGGCGGAACATTATTGTCGCGACTTTCAAGAATTTCAATATTTTCATTTGATTACGTTTGTGAAAGTAGAAAATGTGACGTGAGATAGAGAAAGGAAAAAATAGAAATAGGCTTATAGAAAATAGTTTTGAAATGATGTTGGTAATTGATAATATCTTCGTATTGCTATGTTAGTCTATAATTCATTTGTTCAACCTCCCTTTCAGTGAATCTTATTGCTTTTAGTTGCTAGTTGAATCTCCATTCTATACTCTTCTACTCTGCAACCCGGACTGTTGGAAAATGCCCTCATTTTGTTATTTTTTTAAAGGTATTTTCTTACGAGGAATACCAATTGGTCGATGATATATAAAAGGCCCGATCTTAAAAAAAGAAGATTCAAGATTCGATGTATGTTAAATTTCTATAATTTACACAAACAGAATTTACTAATCCCTGATCGTATACTCAAAAATATTCGATTACATTACGAAAAATCTTTAGCAAGAAAACCAGATTAATTTTGATTACCTTGCACTCTTCCCTTGTGTTAGATTAACATTTAAAAAAAGGGTAGCTGGTTTTCGGTTTTTATGCGGTACAAACAACAACAAATAAGCTACAACAGCAATAATAAACAGGGTTTAGAGGTACAGGGTACAAAAACAACATTTAGTGCTCAGCGAATTTGCTAAAGATATCCTTTAAAATGCTGATATCTCGCACGGCTATCAAGCCCGACGCATTACGCTTCCAATCGGAGCCGGATTCTGTTTGAATGTCCTCAGGTGGAATATACTTTATGGGTACGGGCAGCTGCTGCTCGATGCTGGCATTAAAGTCGAGCACATCGCCGCCTAGGGCGCGCAGGATTGCCTGGGGGGCACAGGTGTCCCATCTGAATGTGGAGCCTTTGCTGAGCAAGTAGATGTCCGCCTCGTTGCAGATGACCTTAAGTGCCTTGTGACCTGCTCCCGCAGAAAATGCCAGCTGATAGTTCAAGTCGAGAAAACGCTGAAGTATCTCGGACTCCTCGGAACTGGAGAATATTCCAATTTTGGAATGGCCATGGCTGCCGCCTGCTTCAGCTTTGCAGTTATGAGCCTGTACAGTGGGCAAACAGACGCCCCAATACAACGAGGAACTGTACACGTGCTCATCCAGCTTATGACCAAAAGGCTGGGAGACTATGCCGATTACGGGCGTGCCGCTGTCCCGCTCATAGACACCAATCAGCACGGTGACACAATCCAGCCCTGTGGAGGTGATGCCAGGAAAGTCGGTGAACATGCTGTCACCGGAAATGTACTCGGCAGTGGCATCTGGAAGAGTTTAAGAGTGCATTAAGCAACAATTAAGAGAAATGAGATATTTTACACACCAATTGGATCTATCCAAATGCCCAAATTACCGTAATCCAGCTGAACTGGAAGTTCCGGAATGTCGCCAAGGTTCGCTGCATAGTCGACGATCCTATGCACCTCGGCCGCCAGCGCATCAGCCGCCTTCTTGTGTCCATCGAGCACCGCCTCCAGGCAAGCGGCAGTTTTGGCTTCCGTGTCGCCCACAGCTATGGTAATTTCCTGGCCCAGTTTGTTGGTGAAATGCGTGGACTCCTCGCCCAATATTGCGTCGCGCATGGCTGGGAATAGTTGGCCCACTTCGTGCCTGATGGTCTCCTGTATTAAAACATCAGCCAGCGTCTTGAAATCGTGCTCGAAACGTTGATTGGCCTCGGCTCCAGTCTTCTCCTGGACGAGAAGCGCCAAAAGTTCGTCATTGGAGCGACAAACGCGCGCTATGTTTGCCGCTTTCTCTGCACAGTTAATTAGCAGACGAAGCAAATTAATGTTCTCAGCCATTCTGCTAATAGCACTACGAATTAATATTGCATACTTTTAACGTTTTTACTTCGCTTTTAAGGTTTCATTTCATATGCCAACAGATTGCTCATATATGTTATCGATTATCGACTGCCGCCACACTCGGTAGCTATCGATGTCATGCGATAGTTTCTCACGAACTTTTTGGTGCTGCCAACTTGACACAATAACTGGCAAACACATTTTGAATGTTTGTTTACGTCTGATTTATATAAATCAAAAGGGAAGATGTTGCAAATAATTATTTTTGTTTATTTCTAGATAAAATTAAAATAAAACAGGGTGCATTTTGAATTTAATTTATTTGAAATTTTCCTGTGCAAGTGAAAAGCATTTTATTTAGTTTTTTGAGGCCTTGTCACTTGCCTTCACATCTTCATTGAACCAATTTTAATTGGCAATTAATTATTACGCACTCACCGCCCCATTTAGCGTGATCGGACAAATTTATAAATCATGTCAAAGTGGAAAATGCACAGCAACAAGGCAGAAGCATCATATTGGACGAGCTGCTGCACAATTTGCACCCGATCTTATCGACGAGCAGCGCTAATGATTCGCATTAAGGATGCTCGGCTTCGGTGTAACCTTCCCGCACTCCGCGACATCATCTTATGAAATGAGACCATCAATCAGCTTGTGCTGCAGCTCTCCGGCCGCATCCCAGCGCCTGCCTCTGACGCATTTGCATATAAATTGCTGCTAATGTCGCGCTATCAAAGTGACTGCATCAATGTGGCAACGACTACGCATTCTTGCAATGCCAGCTCTGGCCCTGCCCCTGCCCCTACCCCGCCCTGCCTTGTACTGACTGCCCAACGGGCCCAGCGTTCATCCAAGTTCCAAGTTATTCGTGTATCGCTTGGCTTATGCTAATTTTCCCAGGCAGCCGCAGAGCCAGGCCAAGCAATTGATGTTTGGATAACGTTGACTTGATGACTTTGCATAATTTACGCGGCAGCAGCAGCAACATGTTCTCTGGGTTCTCTCTGGGCTAATTTTTCACTCAAACGCAAACGCACGCGCGTTGCTTATAATGTGTTAATATTCATGCGGGCCGCAACAGCCACAACATATGTTGCATTGCATTTCGTTTTGGCCACCTTTTAACTTTTGACGTTTCAATTTTCATCGCCAACAACAACTTTTGGCAAACGATTTTTCAACGGCTGCCCATTTTTCAACAGCTCAGCCCGAAGTATTCGTCATCTCCGCGGGCTTCTCCATATCAAATGAAGTCCAACGAAAATGTTCTTTTGTATTGGTTAACAAACATATTCGATTGGAATATTCTACCTATATGTGAACATGTATAAATCACAAAAATAAATAACAATGATTCAGTTTGTGGATGTCGCCGCAACAAGTTTGTCGCCTAAGTCTTTTGTTTTACTTCGGCTAAACCTAATTCAATACAAATATATTCGTTTTGGCTGTAATATGCTTCACATGGCTACACATGTTTTTTGGCCATTGTCGTCTTGGGCACCCTTTTCAAGTCTAACAGCCTTTTAATTAATCGCTTGGGCTAAACAAATTCTTAATGAGTCTTTAATTAATCGCGACAGCGAAAAGTAAGCCAGTCGTTGATTCTCGCGTTCTTTATAAATATTTAAATTTTCTTTGACTTGATTTCTGTTATGGCCACAATATTCTTGTTGTTGTTGTCGTCTTTGTTGTTGTTGTTGCGCCGGCTCCTCCCCTGAGGTGTTTTAAACAAGTTTTGGCGCTTCTTCAAATTTGTTTGCCTTAATCATTTTTTGTTTATCATATTGCCTTGCAGTTAACTTGTTTATTAAGATGCCACAACAAAGCTAACAATGTTGATAACCGTTTTCAATTAAGCTTCTCATTCGATTGCCCAGTGGGACTCAGATCTCGCTTTAGTAATTAGGGGGCGTGGCAAGCCCAAATGGCCAGCAAAGTACACGTCTTCATTAATTAGCTAAGTAGCTGCGAGAGCTGCAAAGAGCTACTTGGTGACAATATCCCGTTCGTTAGAGAGAGATGGAGAGCTGCAAGCGGGAGCGAGAAAGGGAGACAGCAGCTCGAGTCTGTTGCAAAATGTCTACCTATTGAGAATAGGAACTTGTCTTTACCAGTTTTCGATTGGTGCTATTGGTGCCAACAGGCAACAGACTGCGAGGAGGCATCCCAGCACCCACTCGACAAAGCTGCTCAGCTGCGGCTTCTATTTCTCCAGTTGCATTTCCTGCGGCCCCTGCCCCGTTTCATCTTGCAGCATCCCACTGCGCACCCAACCTTGGTTTAAGATTTTCACTTTGGACCTCGACTTTGTTCATTACAACGATAGGCATTTTCATTAAATGCAAGCCAGATTTTGGGTTAATTTTCAGCCTATTTTAACTAGTTGCATTCATAATCAGTTTGTAAAATAATATTTTGTCCAATATTAGGTTGTATTTCCAAGCATTTTGGTTCAATATTTATAAATTATTAATAACAGAATGCTGGAAAAGTCTTAAAATGGAACATTTTAGCAAGGCTTAAGGCTACTCTCAAAAAATTTATTAGAATTTACTTATCATGCAATTTAGCAGTTTTGTAGATTCTTTCCTATTCCGTGCGATAAGTATAAGATATATATTTTCGAAGGAACTGGATGGATCTCCATTACCAAATTTAAACATAACACATCTGGAATATTTGACATAGATTAAACTATTAACGTCTTCAAAATATTTGAAGAAAGCTAATCACAAAAGTGTAAGTTATATTATGATCGCTTTAGCCATATAAACAAACGTACACATATATTTACTTTATCAATCAACTGAGATAAAATTGATTGACTGATTTACTGATTGGAAATAAACTTTCAGGCCGATTCGTACGATCTGGGAAGCTGAATGTTTTTACAGTATTTACCTTATGTGATCTAAAGCGAAAACTTTCCTCATTTGAAAACTCACCCCGAAATGTAGAAGATATATGTAAAACATTTGTATGGTAGCTTAACGACATAAGTTGAGTAAGTGAATGTGTTACTTTGATCGATAGGATTCAAGCTTATTTTAAAAAAATACGATTTTGAAAAGTTATATATATTGGCCCTGGGGTTGATCTATTGCCTTTTATAGGCCTAGTAAATATATCTGAGAGGCGTATTTGTTTGCGTTCACTTATTCACCATAATTGACAGGCAGAGAATTCAAATTAGTTTGTTCCGCCTGCCGCTGGTGTCCATTGTGATCGCATTGCTTGGTCTAGCACTCGAGCACAGATGCAGCGGAAATACAATCGTATTGAAATACAAATCTGTTGCTGGACGAGTGCATATAAATTTTAGCCATTTTGCCACTTTAACATTATTGTTATGATGATAAGCGAGCGAACGTTGCGGCGACCATGTCGAACGTGCTGCGCGTTGCGGCTGCCCGCGGAGCGAGACCAAGATCAGGTACCAGGTCCCAGGTCCCAGGTCCCAGGTCTCAACCCTGGCCAGCTGGGGACTCTGAATGGGAGTGTGACTGCTTTTGGGGTCTGTGTGTCTGCCAATGCAGAGTCATGTTTAATGGCCTGTGGATGGGATCCCGCCAGAACGCATCCTGCCTCCTCCATTCAGGTTGTTGTTCTGTTTGCTGATCTCGGCGCGATCTGGCTTGTTTGGCTTTCCTCCATATTTAAAACCATTTCATTTTCTGGGGGCCAGAGTGTGAATATAATTTAATGTGTGTGTCTGTGTGTGTGCAATTTTCAATATCGCTTGCTTGTGCCCGTTGCCTGCCTCCCTCTCGCCTTTGCAGATATTATTTATTATGCTTGATTGGTTTTCAAGTGATCATAAAGTAAATGATCGTCGCTTTGGGTCGCGTACCTGGCCCCGGCCAGTCTGTGCCAATTGTTGCCATTGAGAGCCGGCTCTGCCGTGGCGTTAATATGTAGATTTTTCGCTTCGGAGGCGTTAGTTGCAGATTTACGCGCCGGCCAATGAATTGTGGCAGCTTTTCCACAGACAAGCCCGGGTCCTGACCCCGTCTGACCGTGTGTAGATAGCATTTGGGATAGCTTCATTTGCCGCAGACACCTTGCATTCCGATGGCCATATCCTGTTTAACTCCCACACGCAGTGCACTTCTCTGATGGCCTCCAACAATTTGGCATTAACATTTAATTGACATTGATGATTGCGGCATCGGACAACTCTGAGAACGGCAGCTACCCGCGCCGCGTGCTCGGAATTGGAATGCGAATGGCAACAGAATTATTAAAAATCATATCGGACCAGAGTGACAGCTGAGCTGCGTATGTCAGGCATATAGTCTTCTCTAGTTGTAGTCGTATACGCAAGTAGTTGCCAGCCAACTGACATGAAGAAGACATACAAATAAATTTGTGGCACCTGTAGACAGCACGGTGGGGGCAGAGGCAGGTGGGCTGGCGGGCAGCCGCTGAAAGATGGAAGATGGAAGTGCGCCTGGACAGGTCTTGCGTTTCTAGCGCCAATCTCTCAAGGTTTCTCAAAGTAAATGCTCAAAATCAACGCCAAGTGTTTGGGCGCTGCTTTCGACAGCTATGTGAGCGTGTGTGTGTGTGTGTGTGTGTGTGTGTTGGCTTGTTTATTTGCCGGAGTGTGTTTTGTTTTCGCTGCTTTAAATGAACGTTATTAAGAGATGCTTATCTCTGAGTGATTTATTCATTAAAAAGGCATTTATTAGCCAGAAACAAGGCAATGCCAATGAATGGCTGTGTGTGTGTGTGTGTGTGCGTGCGTGTGTGTGCGTGCTAGCTACACTCACCTGCACACACTCGTACACTCGACACCTCCGCATGGCCAAGACACATTTGGCCAACACGCTGCGGCTCGTTTGCTGGCCCGCTCGTCGCCTCATTTGCGCGGCATTAAAATGCGAAAGCGTGTTTGTTCCTGGAAAACCAACAAAACGCACACATAGCCAGGTGTAGGGAAAAGTGGGGGAGGGGGGCTTGGGGCGTATTGGATGTTTGTTGCCAGCTGTGTCGGGCTGCGGGTTGCATGCCTTTTGCTTTATTGACTTGCATATTTCCACAATTTGATGTCTGTGCGCGTTTTTAATCACTTAATTAGAGAGTTTTTTAATTGTCTTTACTTGAATTTATTGCAATTTATGCAAAAGGTGTGTGCTGCTCGCCGTTTGCCGTTTGCGTGCCGCGCAGGAAATGTGTGTCTTGCGGGCCAAGTTCGTGTCTTAAGTCTTTTGTTTAAAGGTGACGCAAAAGTGCGTGAGTTCAACAGTTCTCCAGTTCCAGTTCTCTTCAGGATCGTAGCCTTTGTAGACTTCCATATAATAGACTCGAGCAGATCTTCAGATATTTGCTCTACTTTTTGGGACAAGTCTGAAAACCTGATTGGGATTGCAATTGTCACATATTTAGACAATTCCGATGCTAACCATTGCCAGGCAATAAGGCTAATGGCAATAACTGAGGCACAAATACACGAGGCACGAGGCCATCGCATAAATACTTGTTAGTCCCCCTTGAGAACTTTGCATTCGAGTCCACAGAGACGACAGCTGAAGAGTTGTTGGACTCATCGTCGTCCAAGTCGGCGTCGTCGTCTTAGTCGTCTGTTAATCACCTCCTCGCCTGGCTGGCCATGTATCATCGGGCCTGGAGTTGGCCGGGCCACGTTAGAGTGTGGTGGCTTCTTCGTTTTGGTGTCATAAGGAAGCGTCTAAATGATTCATAATTTATGCCTAGTTCTTTGCCTGTCGCTGGCCATGGCCATTCTCATTCCCACTGCCATTCCCGTTCCCATACCCATACCCATACCCATTCAGTTGGCCATTCAATGCTTTCGTTACTTAATTTTTCCAACTTAACGTACTGGCTTGTGCCTGCTGATCATATCCTCATCCCCTCCCCCTCGCTGGTAATGCCTTTTGGCTGGCAAAGTGCGTGGCCGTCATCGTCGTTGTCTGAGACGTTGATAGTTGAAAAAATTACTTACAAATTACATGCGTAGCTTATGCCCCCGTGCCGCCTTCGGCTTGTTTGCTTAATGTGCTTTGCGCGCGGGTTACGGGCCCATGTATCCATGTGGCCAAGTGGCCAGAGGCAGTCGTCGCTGCTGGTATTAGTATTATGTCTCGTGGCCGGCCGGGTCGTAAATTGCTTTTCCTAATTGAATTCTGAGCACTGTCAAGCCGAATGACAGTCAAGTGGGTGTGGGCCTCTATCAACCGTGCAAGAATGGTTTTTAAATGCTAAATGAATAATCGCCATCTTTTGATTATAAATACAAAACATTTCTGCACCTTGCTGCGAACTGTTCTCATTAGCTCGAACGTCTTGAATCATCTCGAAATGGCAGTTGCAGCTACATAGATTACAGATTGATTAACATATTTAATATAGTGGCAATTACGCCTGTTAAATAATGCATTGTACAATAACAATAATTATAATTGAGTTAACAAGCCCTGTGAGGGGGGCGACTGCCGAAGGGCTTGCAAGTTAGTTTTTATGTTTGCGGAATTTCGCATGCTTTAAAATGCAGCACGAAACATGGCCATAAAGTGTAGTTGCGGTTGGCCTAGCCAAGTCGACAATTTAAAAAGCCAATTTGCACATAATACGGGAAACGTGAGCGAAAATCTTAAACAGAATTGTCCAAGCACAGAGCTACGAATTTCTACGCATGTGCGCAAATAGACGCTAATGCAAATGTCGCCGCTTTGGCTTGATCAGCTTATTAAGAAAACATTAGCTCGGCTTGACCCAATTTCCGTTGGCATGCTAATTTGAATTTGCGCACGCTGCCCAACACTGGTGCACAGCACGTGTGCTCACGCCCAACACCGCGATCTGGCAACGCCTGTGCGGAAGGCGCTGCGCAATTGAATTTATGCATTGCAAATATACACGTTTGTGCCTTATTCCACAGAAATGGGTCGCAAGGGCAAGAAGGAGCCGAAACAACTGGGCGTAGGCGACTTTGTGTTTGCCAAGGTGCGCGGATTTCGCGCCTGGCCAGCGCGCGTTCTACGGGAAGACGGCAACATGTTTCAGGTCTATTTCTACGGCACTTGCAACATCGCCAAGGTTGGCGTCACGCAGCTCTTTGAGTACGAAAAGTGCAAGACACGTTTGGGCGAGGTCAAGCAGAAGCATTACGGCCTGTTTAGAGAGGCGATGGTGCACGTGGAGCAGTCGCTCACCAATCCGGGCGACGATCATGGCTATTTTCAGGCAAAGGCCGACTTGGCCAGCGACGAGGCGGAGCTCGCGGAAGCAGAACCTTTCTCTCCGCCATCTCCGGAATTGGCATTGAGAAAAAGATTGGGCAGAACAATTGTACCATTTACACACATAACCGGCGACTCGGATTAGGGCTCAGCCTCGTCAAAAGTTGATCATTTTATGGAGATTAAGTTGAACAAAGTTTTTCTTTCCTAATGGAATTAAA
Organism: Drosophila ezoana; assembly: GCA_035045725.1. Lineage (NCBI taxonomy): Eukaryota > Metazoa > Arthropoda > Insecta > Diptera > Drosophilidae > Drosophila > Drosophila ezoana. The sequence continues at coordinate 9,214,700 of JAWNOU010000036.1, forward strand.
TAAAGAATTGTTTTTCAGTAACAGTAACATCTTTCTGATCCGGAAAGCTGGTTACAGCTGCAATTTCGTCTCAATCCTCCGTCACGTGGCAATTAAGGATTTCGGCGCTGTTGCGTTTATCGCGTGGGCGTGTCTGCCCACGTAATGTCCACTGCGTGACGCGCCAAGTCGAGGGAATAAACATGTTTCTCAGTTAATCAAAAACCTGCCGATACACGTTTCGATGGCCGCACAAATGGCAGCGCATTAAATGCTGCGCCATCAGCAAAAACCGGAGCCACCCCGTGGGTGTGAGCGCCTGCTCCTGCCGGGCAGAGCGGAGCGGGCATAGTTTAGCTTAATGGGCATCGTAAAGAGCGCTGCCCATGAAACTCTGGCTGAACCAGAGAGACAACGGCACGTCCATATTTGTATTCCCACCCTACTTTTAAAGACGCCGGGGCTTTAATCGAACGGGAGGGGAGGATTGATCTCTGGCAGAGTTCGATTTACATTAGCAAATTATCTGAACCGCAGCAAATTAATCGCTGCAGTTGTTGCATCGCTCGCATCTGCACTGGCTGGCTGCCTCATCAAATATTTGGGTTAACAAGGCGGATGCTGCTGCTGCTGCTGTTGCAGTTAACCGCAAATCAGATTCGCTAGGCCTGCAATGAGATTTGGCAGGCACATCAATTTGGTTTTATCACGAGATGTTTTGTGGGTCTTTTTTGGTACTCCAACAGCTTGCAGCAGCTGCTTGGCGTAGCTTTCGCAGATGAAGCATCCACCATGACAGCTGTCTCTGGATAAACGTTGTCCTGTGTCGTTGCGGTTGACCGCCGCAGCAATTGACTCCTGGACAGATTTTTAAGGAGTTAACTATTCACGCATAATTCATTTAGACTCAAACTTTTGTTGCTGCGCTAACCAACCCTTGGCCCACGTCCAGGGCAGTAAAATGTCAAATTAATGTTACGACATGTCCAACAACTTTTGATGGCATTTGACAATGTAGACTTGGAAATTCCTGCAGGTGACGCAGTGCCCCTGTAATTTGTTTGGCCGCACGTACGCTGGACATGATGGAGCATTGTCAACTTGTGCCTGCCCAGCATAAACAAAAACAAAGCGCGCCGAGGGACCTGCAACTGTAGCAAACTGAATAGGCAGGTGTGGATGGAGTAGGAGTAGGAGTGTGCGCTGCTTGGGGTTCGATATCTGGCCAGCAAAAGGTGTCAATGTGTGGCCATGTCGTACACGTGTGCTTGCGGCCCGAGGCTATAAATTTCCTAAGTTTATTTTTCTGGCAGCCACAACAAACGGAAGACAAGCCATGGCCTACAAGTCTTGGCCCGTTCAGCGGAAATTTGCTAAGGAAATCAAATTAAAAATTGCTTATCAGCCGCATTCAAATCGTGCCAACCGTTTGCCGGGCGCTAATTGGCAAAATAAACGCTGCGCAACACTGGTTGCATATGCATGTGTATGTATGTATATGTACATATATTCATTTGCATTATCGAATCAGTTTATGGCCCGGACAAGTGGCAGCGAAACAAAAGCATTCTAATTAAAATTCCCAAGTGTCGGAAAGTATATTTATTTCTTTGCAAAAATAATTGCATCAATCAAATTTATGGCATTCGAATTGGCCAGGATCAGTAGGGGAGAACAAATACATATATCCGATTGGCTAATGTGCGAAGTCAGTTGAGTTCAATGAATGATTGCCTGGCTTACACTGTGCTACAAATTGGAAATTTCGGGTAAGAACTGAATGAAACCTAAAATAGCAATAAGTACTGGACGTATGTCTACATTTAGTTTATGTTAGCATTGAAATTCATGTAAGCAAATATTCGTTGACTACTCTGTTATTATCGATAATTGCTAACGATAACGATAGATAATAATAAAAGCCCTTTACAGCACTTATCGCAACGCAAGTAACGATTACTATTTTCAAAACATTTTTTATACTTTGGCCTGATTGCAGCCCTTAATACTGTTGTGTAGTGTAACCCCCCTGCAATTTAATATATAACGAATTTGATGGGCCAATCAACCACTTAATTCTGCGCCTTTTGACGACCATTGTTAGGCATTCGATGTGCACATGTTATTATTAGTGGTTCACTATTACACGAATCCACCCCGTTGTTATCAATGTATATTTATACATACATATATCCCTCGAGCTTCCATTGTTCATTTGTTACAATTTACAACTGTCATGTAATGTGTCATAAACGCAGTCGATGCCAAGTCGGGCGACATTGCGGGCATCGCAATGCATAATTAAGTCATAAATTTACGACTGTGGTCTATGGGTCAGCAGGTGAAAACGACACGTTGCGATGCCATCATTCATAATTGGATGTTAAGCATTTGGAAATACATGGCTGACAAAAGCATGCCACCAAAATAATACGAATTCAATATGCAAAGCGTCTACGATTTTTATTTGCACTCGTGCGCACAGTGGGTGGCATTATCCGTCCATTTCGTTGGATACTTTACTGGCCATAAACATTAATTGATTTGTGCCAAAAGCTTAACATTTTTTTAGGCCAAAACACCCAACAGCTAGCTTGGGAGGAAAAGGGGGCTGTTGGAGCCGAACCCCTGTGATCACCTGGGCTAATTAAGGTATGCCAGAAATGGCAAATTAGCATAAAACTTTGCAACATTAAATAATATTATTATGCCCACTTTATTATGCTCATATACTGGCATTCGAGGTGCTCTTTTTTAATGGTTACTTTGTGACAAAATTGATTAATGAAGCAATTTATTTATTTCGTTTGCATATGGAGAATTTTTATGGTACACTCAAAATTATGACGAATTATATTGTTGTCTTTTATAACCAAACATTTCTTCAAAAAAGTTTGTCTGAACTTGTTTTTTCGGCACAAGTTGCACAATTTGTGTTTCTGATTTTTGGGCTGGCAGTGAAAGTGGTTTTAGACGTCATTAAATTTTGACCATAAACATATTTTGGGTCGGGCAGATTAGGCGTTATTATTGTTTAACACCACGGAATTGGGGCGGCAAGATTCTTTTGGTATCGAAAACTTTTTACGAGCGTGCCGAAAATGTGGCTGCAAAGCTCGTAAAAGGGTTTTTAATACCCATAAAAGATTATAACTTAATTATGTATATTCATTTTGAAAAACTCAATACATGCTTTTATTAGAAGATGTATTCATAATCTTAAGATTTGTTCACAGTCTTGCCGTGAATTACTTGAAGCCGATTATCCTGGCTGACCTGGTATCATATTATATCCATGTATATATAAAAATATTTGAATACTACTTAGCGGCAATGAAAATCCAATAACTAGCATAAAACGGCTCGTAAAATGCAGACCAAAAAAAGCTGTCTTAGAAAGTGGACATTAAAATGTTCGTGAATGTTAACAACATTCTTAACAAATATTCATTTCAGTTTGGCCAAGTTTGACATGACAGATGGATATACAAGAGTTCAGTTCATTAGATTGTTAACAAATGTGAAAATGGCTGCTTTTCTAATTAATTGATAGACCCATAGTAAATTTGTGAAAGCCATCGCCTTGTTGCCCACAAAGAGCGCCTTTTATGCGTTTATAGCTCTATTTACAATTTTGGGTATTCACTTTGTCTGCAGGCCGAGATTTGGTGTCAGCTCTTTTTGTGTTTGTTCATGGTGTGTCTCTGGTTAATGGCCGTTTTTAAAATGCCATAAAACTGCTTTATAAGTTTTTGATATTAATATGCACACCCATATTGAACATTATTATAATATATTGAGTATCTAGCGAACACAAAAGCGCCACAAATGAGCCAAAGACTGACCCGATCTTTGATTTTGGTCAACACCAACCAACCTCTCGCGCCCTGCGGCGCACATTAACAAAACTCTAAACAATGGCCAGACCAAGTTGCCCGGATCAGCGAGCAGGAGCATGCGGAGAAGGCGCAACAAACATTTCAATTTGTATAATGACACCGTGCTGCGTCTTTCCCCCAACTTGTTGTTGCCCTTGTTCCTGTTGCCTGGCATGTGTGTTGGGTATCAAATTGCCGGCATTTGTCAACGGAGCAAGTCTTTCATAAATTAAGGGCTCGTTAGATAGCCGCCGTACCATGAGCAACAAGTTCTGCTGATAATACGGCCTGAGATTGCCCGTTATCAAAGTCATCCATTGGCTCATAACTAATTGTTGCTCCTTCAAGCGGACAGCTGTGGGAGCCCGATAAGATGTTACATGTGCATGTTTCTTTTAGAGATATTCTGTTGTCGTACTTAATAAATACTTGCTTATTTATTGCTACAAATTGTTTGAGATTAGTTTTCTCGTTAATTTATAATGACTGCAACAACTAAGGATCCGTAGGAGCTCGGCTATACTGGAGTTTAATTCTATATGAAGTACTTATTGCTCAGCCATATACTGTGAATTTATACTTAATAAACTTATCATACTGAAGCATAACTTAAAATTACATATTTAAGACTAAACTTTAAACTAAACACATTTCACGACAAAATTAAAATACCTTCTGCTAGGGTATAAAAACTGCAAATATGAAATGTAAAGGCGAATGTTAATTAACAGATATTTACAATATATTAGCAGCACGAGCTGTGACAAGTAACAGGTGCTTCATAATGTGTCATCTCTCTGTCATCACGAATCACCCTGTCACTGGCAGTTAATCTGTCATCTCTCTGTCATCGGGAATCACCCTGTCACTGAATGTTAATAAGCACAACAATATTTGCATTCAAATATTGAATATTTGGTGTGGAATCTGGCCTTATGCAAGTTACAATTTTTTGCTTGTAATTGAGTTTCTCTAAGTGAGAAAAATGGAAGATGCTTGGAATATGGCCGAGAGCATGCTGTTGGATGTGCTCGTATCCAATGTCTACAATCAGTTTATCCACCAGAACGCATCCCTATTCAAGGACAAGGTAAGGGCTTTAATGCCATGAATTTTACCACCTTTTTAATGGGGAAGCTCGCACGTAGGTTGTACTGGATGTGGGCTGTCGCAGTGGACTGCTGAGCATCCTGGCCGTTGAGGCTGGCGCCATCAAGGTCTTTGCCGTGGGCAACATGCAGAGTGCCAAATGTGTTACGAAGGTTTTGGCCCATGGGGAGCATGCGGAGATTTTCGAGCCGCTCAGTGGTTGCATCAGCCAACTCAAGTTGCCTTGTGGACTGAAGAAAGTGGATATAATAGTGTCCGAATGGATGGGGTAGGGCACATTTGTTCCCAGCTATCATTCAATAAGTCTGTTTGTTCCTTTTAGGCATGCGCTATTTGCGGATTCGCTATTCTGCCAGGTGTTGTACGCACGTGACAAGTGGCTGACAAAGGGCGGCCAAATCTTTCCCAATGTGGCCAATCTCTATATACAGGGAATATCACAGAGCCGACATCAGATCATCGATAAAAACCTGCCGCCCATCTTGCTGATGGACGATTATGTGAATCGGCAATCGCTCATGACAGAGAAGTATCTATTGAAAAGCATAAACCTAAGCAGCGCCAAGGATGAGACTGAATTCTTTAAGGCCGACTTCAAGATGAAGGCTGTGCGCAATGGAAAGCTGTCCGGGTGCATGCTCTACTTTGACATATGCTCTACAAATGCCAAGGGTCAGCTGCAAAAGCTGTTCTCCATAGGGCCAGAGTCGCCCAAAACGTATATGATGCAAACGGTCTTATTCCTGAAGGAGGATGCCCTCGAGGTTGTCGACCAGCAGCTTCTGTTTGGACGTTTTAGCATGGCAGTCGGTTGCTTTGCACCGCGCGGCGTTGAGTTCTCCCTCGGAATATGGCTGGGCCAGTAGCATGCTGTACTTAATAAAGGGTAATGCTGATGCTGATGCGAATGCGAATGCGAATGCTGATGCCGGATGGCTGATGGGTTGATGTATTCATGGCAATATTTAGGCGTCCTTTGCAGGCAGTTCACCTTAAAGGCCAACACGTCGCTCTGGCTGAAGGCTTGTGAGCAACGATCGTTGCAAGATCAAAATTTATGGCCGTGCTGCATCAATTAGGGCGGCAGCCCGACGACGACTGCTACTCAAAAGACAATGGGCAGCGCGGGCCTGGTTTGGGTTTTTTGCTGACCTGATCGGTGTTTAGCTTTGACGTTGCTACAACGATTTAAAATGATGTCGCGCATAATTCACTGATCGAGTACAAGATCGAGGATTCACGTTTCGCCAGACTTTGCGTCGTGCTCGGGCTCCCTCTTCCTGCAGAGCTCTGTTCTGTCTGCCCTCGTTTACAGTTAAGTTCTTTTGTTCAAATCTCATAACTGATCGCTGATCACTGATCGCTGAGCTCCCTGTTCCCTGTTCACTGCCCGCTGCTCGCACTTGGTTAACGCTCCATACAAGGCGAAGTACAATGGGCTGTCTCCTCGTCCTGCCTGTGCTGGGCACACAAATTCGTTCTTTAAATGATATCTTTCGAGTTTGCGGCAGGGAATCGATCCACTCGCTCGCATGCTTAAGTGACATTTTGCGGGACGTGGGTCCGTGATGGATTAGCATCATTTTGCCGTGAGGATAATGTGTCGTCGACAATGATTTTGGTTGACATGTTTTTTTTTTGGTTTTTTTGGGTTTCATGCTGTTCTCGGAAATAATTATGCTGCTTTTGCGCAAAAGTAACAGCATTTTTGTACAAATTGCATAAAAATTTAAATTGGCCAGCCAACTTTTTGGCTTTTCGCGGCAAACCCAGAAAATTGCTTAATAATGAAATGCCAATGGATTAAGCGCAATTTGTGCGGTATGCGGAGATCGGAGTGGGGCATGCGGCATGCGGCATTTGGCGGGCTCACTGATCCGCGCCACTTGCTGCATTCCACTTTAAAGCTCCCTTTTTTTTGTTGCCCGCTGAATTTTTGCTTTATTTTACACCTACCCAGCACTATTGTTGTCTCTTTCTTGCGACTCTCTCTTTCCTTAGTTTTCCGCCTTTCGCACGCTCGCCTCGCAGCGTTTTCATTAAATTCGCTTAATAGCGCAATATAATTTAAACAAGTAGTAACATAAAATAAAACTCACAGCAACGCATTGAAAGGCATAAAAAGAGGCAAATGATGCCGGGGCAGAGTTGGCCCGGTCTGGCCTCGCCTGGCCTGGTCTGGTCTGGCCTGGATCTGAGTCCGGTTGCACGTTATGGCGCATGGGCGAGACGCCCGGCATGGCCCGGCTTGGCCCGCTAGTGCAATAAGTTCGCTTAACGAGGGTTTAATTTATGATTTGTTATGTTTCCGGTTCGTGTTCTTGTGGCCGATGCTAAAAATTATTGGCAATAAAGCTAAGGTGTGGATTATAGTTGGCTGGTAGCTTGTGCTGCCACTGGGAGTCCAGAGCTGGAGGTGGACCGATTAGCGTTACCTTCGCGAAATGTTAGTTCAAAGGCAGATTACTACACACACAAGTCGATCAGGAGCAGGAGCTGGAGCAGATCTTGGGTCTAATCATGCCTCATGGATTAAGTATTGTTCATTTTTAGATGCAGTTGCCCAATATTTGCCACATATTGCACAGTTTTGTCTTTGCCACTAATAATCCCTAATCCTTTCACGCTCACTGTGCATTTGCGGTCAGACAGCCAGCGTATGGGCAACGAGCCATGAAGAATGGCGGGAGCGGGAACGGGTAACGAGGTACGTCGCATTGCGTTGAAAATCGATTTGTTTGGGTTGCGCCTGCGCAAACAACGCGGCCCCTGGATAAGAACGGATAAGAAAATAAGCAAAGACACAGCAAAAGGGACAGAAACGGGAAAGGGGACGGGGACGGGAACAGGGGCTGGCACTGCGACAGACGCTGGGGCAAGAAGGCGAAATGGTTGAAGCCAACGCCAACGAGTATCTGCTGGAACATAAATTACGCGACTAACAAGCAGCGCCCCGTGCAGCCAACCAATGCCAACCAATGCCAACTTGGCCGAAAGCTAAAAAAGATACAAAGCCTCGGTCTGGCTTGGCACTAAGCCTGGCTCGGCACTGGGCACTGGGCACTGGGCACTTGGGAACAGGCTGCGCTCTGCCTGGCCAGAGTGAGTTGCACAAAATTATAAATGAAAGCGGGTGTTGGACGCCGTTCACAGGAGAGCAGCTCAGAGACGCAGCATCCAAGCAGCATCCCAGCAGCATCCACGTCCACGATTAGGTGTAGCAATTTGGACGGGCTGCCTGTGATTGAGACCGAGGCAGTGTTCGAAACGAAGTTAAAAATCAAATTAGCGAATGTGTTGAAAATTAAAAACAAATTCACGGATAAATTGCATCTGCCAGATACGCAATTATTATGAGGGTAGACAGGGCCAGGCACAGGGAGAACAGGGAAACAGAGAAACGTGAACTGCGACTGACTTATGGACTCTGTCCAGGCTCTTCAGCTCAGCTCAGCTCTGCTCTGCTCTGCTCTGCTCTGCCCTGACTTGGCTGCCGGGGCTGCTGTTCTGGTTCTTGACTTTAGCTCTGGCTGTGGCTCTGGCTGTCCGCTGAGCGCTGTTTTTGCCCTCGAGGTGTTGCAATTTGACGTTTTTTACGCGCGTTTTTATTCCATGAAATCCACATAAGCTTCACAAGGATGCAGCAGCGGGCACAGCAGCCGCAGCAGCCGCACGCAGTGCAAATAGTTGGCCCTAAATGGTTTTTGGCGAAAAACATGTCGAATTAACACGCTCAGTTGCTGTGCAAGTGGAATGCCAGTTGGGGCAGCTGCGATCGGGATTAACAGCAGCAGCATCAACCTTATGGGCCGGCCAGCGTTGTGTGTATTTAAATGCTTGGCAAATTAGCTGAAATTTCTTTTGGCCCAACACAATTTGCATTTGGGCAGGCTGATGTGTGTGTGTGTGTGTGTGTGCTTGCGAGTGCAAAACATATAATTAGTGTTGAGTTTTTGCGGTAAGCTAAGCCCCTACCGAACTGAAAGGGGCCTCAGCTGGCGCCGTCTGTGGCTGGCAAATAAATCGCGCTGCTGTTGAACTTTCAGTGCCTACGGGATGGAGTGGAGGTTGGTCAGAATCGCAGAGCCGAAGCGAATGGCACTGCCAAGAGCTGACAGAGTTGGACTCGAGACTCGATGTCGGACACGCCCCCTTGTGTCCTGTGTGCATTGCAGCCAGGTTGTTCTCAAGGCGAGTCGAGATCGCCCTCTCAGCTCAGGTCGGCTCAGCTCGGCTCAGCTCTCTGCCAGCGCCGTAAAAAGGGCGCAAATTTTATGAGCGCATCGTTTAACAAATGAATTTACAACCGTGCAACGCCCAAATGTCTGGCGTTCAAATTCAAATTCCTTGCAAAGAAAGAAGACGTGGCCCAAAACGAAACTTGGCACTGTCCGTGAGTTACGTGGCACACGGAGGCGTATGCGCTATATTCGAGCATGAAATATGTCTGGCATTTGGCCAAATGATTTAAAACAAATAGCAGCCAGTCATCCACATCTCACCAGCCATCTTTAAGGCCGTCTACACGCGTATATCTGCACTTTCGTATTCATCTCGGCCACTCAACTGCTCCATTGCCTGCCTGAATCCAGTTACATTAACGCTTTCATTAGCCCAGTTTGTGCTTCGTTGGCCGCCCTTTTATCGGGCTGCGTTTTGGCGTCCATAAATCGAAGTCATTGCCAATTGCTAACTGGAAACTGGCAACTGGCAACTGGCAATTGCCAGCGCGTTGCTTCACTCGTTAAATACAGTTTAATGAGCTACCCAAAATCTGAATTACCTTTTGGAGCAGCTTCTCGGTGCGTGCTCGCCAACGGGCCCGATCAGCGTTTTGGGTAATTGTAATTGCGTCGGCCTGTCAATAGCTTTTCATTGGCTTCGATAAGGGAAAGCTTCGCCTGCTTGCAGTTAATATTCGTTTTTTATGCTGCAATTACCGACACGATCCCAAATGATCGCCACACGAAGCTGGTAATTTGGCAACTCGTGAGGCGTATGCAAATATCAGCAGAAGCTCCATAAAAGTCTGCACTGTTCACTGCCCAAATAAGGATACGGCTCAAAATGCTGCCATTAAATCCGTCGAAGGTTCGACAACTCTGTCTTCAGAGGTCTATTGAATGTAGACTCATGGTTTTTAGTACTATTAGAATGCTCTTATAACTTGTAGATTATTCTATCTTCAATATCTTGCAGATAACTTTGTATCTTTCAGATACTTTTGTATCTTTCAGATACTTTTGTATCTAACAGATACTTTTGTATCTTACATATGCTTTTGTATTTTAAACATAATTTTTTTATCTTACAAGGATGTTGTTTTGGATGGATTTAAAAAATCCGTTTGTATCGCATAGACATTTTTGAACAACGCTCATATTTTTTTCCCACAGCTTCTTTTGAATCTTAAACGTTTCTCGAGTCTTACTGAAACTTGTATCTTTCAGATATTTTCATCGTACAAATATGTATTTATGGATGGATTTCAGAAATCCGTTTATATCGCATAGAAACGTTTAAATATCGATCATATTTTTTATCCCACAAGCTCTTATGTATCTTAAAGCTTGCTCGAGTCTTACAGAAACTTTTTACAGATACTTTTTTTAACTCAAAACTGCTTTCGTATCTTATAGTTATATATTTTACAACTTTTACAGTCTTACAGTTAATTCTTACAAATATTGGTATCCCACATTTAACTCAACACAAGATAAAATAAATATCCTATTAAATAAGTAGGAAGAATTCTTACAAATTTCTAATTTATTTTAGGTTAGTCTCGAAAGAGACTTATCACCCCATATGTTTATTAAGATTGATTGACTGAAAACTGCCAACTCCAGAGCTACTTACGTTAATCTTTTACGCACAACACTCGAGTTTACCTGAAATTTTATTTTTATCTCCATGCTATGCTGAGGTATTGCCGCAAATTTCACACTTCCAGGCTAAACTGTATTTAAATAGCTCGAGGCACATGGCGATCCTGGTGGTGATCGTGTGCGACTGTTGCTCAGCTGCTGCACAAAAACTTGTTAAGAGTCCTACGGCTGGCGGCTGGCTTCGAGTGGCACTTCGGGCTCTCATTGTTTGCTTAATAAATGACTGGCCATTGTCGCTGGGTATAAATGTCAAAAGGTTGCTTTTGACACCCCAGCAATGGTAGAGCAGCGGTCAAGCGGCGACAAGCCGACAAAAAGTGAAGTGCAACACAATAAAACTGAGCCCTGTGCTCGCCGCTGCTCTCAATTGTCAGCTCACTTGGCCAGTTTTGCAAATGCAACAATGCAACCCCTCAGCGGACATACACAAACGATCATTTAAGTGTCATTAAGACAGGCAGAGGGAGATGGCATGAGAGAAAGAGACAGCCGCATAGAGGATCGGCAACAACAACAACAGCAGCTGGCAGTTGGCAACAGCTACTGGCCCATTCTGAGACTCTAGGAGAGGCTGGCAAATGGAGCTGGGCTGCCGCCCATAGCGCCTGATCGTCCAAATTGCCAGGTGACGATCTTTCCGAGATCCGTGTGTGTGTGTGTGTGCAGTTGAGATGATAAAGTTGTTGCGACGATCGTCGACAATCAGCGATCAGCGATCGGTGATCGGTGATCAACGATCGAGGATCGAGTGGGCCAATTTGTTTGCAACTCGTCTGACGTGTTTGTCAATTAAAATCAAATTCGATGCCATCTTAGAGCAAACTCTGGGCCATAGCTGTACAGCTTTGCTATGCACTCTTGTGCCTATCATTAACCACTTAGGCGCGAGTGCAATAACATTTAATCAACCAATAAATTTGGTGCAATTTATCAAAAAAGCCAAAACGCGGCGCAGACCAAAATCTTGTTCCTCCAAATTGCCTCTAATAACCGCAATCGATCGTTATTTTTTGTGGTTATTAATACGGAGGCCGAGCTCTGAAACTGGCAACTGGGACTAAGTCTTGGGACTCGAGACTAAGACTGGAACTGAGACTGAGACTGCGTCTGCGACTGCGAATGCGTGTCTGGGCACTGCGCGATCGCTGCTGCGGCAAAGTCTGACAACGGCTTCTCAGGTAGTTCACAAGTAACTGCAAATTGCTGCCGTCGATAAAACTCAAATTGGTGGCAGCATCCGCGATGCATCCGCGATGCTGCCCCAAGACCACAATCGATCGCTGAATTTGCCTAATGGCGACGGCCACTCAACACAAACACCGAGCGGCTGCTGGAGCTGGAGCTGGGTCTCGAGCTGAGCCTGGGACGCATCTTGATCTTCAATATTGCCTGGCTGATTGACAGAGAGACGATCTGTGGTCCAAGGCCTCCGTTCCCGTCTCCTGCCTCTTCTACGTATTCGCGCTGTTTACGCGCGCATTTAGCATGTTGTAAAAGTCTGATGGCGTCCATTATAATCAATTGGCCGGGCTCGTAAAATTAAATGATCCCGCAGGAGAATTAAGCGCCAATTACGCGCTGCAAAGGCAAAAATATGTTGCCGTTGCCAATGGCGCTGCAAACTCTCAAATTTGGGACGCGATCAGAAAGAAGCAGAGCAAAAAAACAAAAAACAAAAAACAAAGAAAAAAGTATCGCTGGCTCGACTTAATTGCAGCATTTAAGTTGTCTTATTGATCATAATAACTCCATAATGGCGGAACATGTGCGTACAATATAATAATCAGACGGGCAGCGAGTGAAAATTGCAAACGGGAAATGCGTTTGGAGCGGGGAGCTGAAGCCGATAAACACAGGTAGAACGAGAAGGTAAAGGAGTGCAAGGGCTTCGCTCAAAAGTGGAGCAGACATTCGATCTCAATCTCAAACTGCCTCTCATTCTTCAGGGGCTGCTGCTGTTGTTGTAATAAGAGTGTGAAAGCAAACAAGCAGTAAAATTAAAGCGACCCCCGGTGCTGCCCTCTTCCCGAGCCAGACTTGGCACAAAACTGATCAACTTGTAATGGGAAATGTGCTCAAAAACTCAACTCAATCAGCTTAATGGCCTGACAACTTGTAACTTGTAAGCTGCCTGCCCCCCCGCTCGATTGCCGCTGCGAAATGGGGAAATGAGGAACTGCGATCTGGCGAGGATTTGCTTAAAGACACGGCAGTTGTTTTCGGTTGCCCGCCAGGTGCTTTCCGTTTGCTGAAACATTGTAAGGAAATTGGCGCATTCCCGCTTTAATGATAATGCAGAGCTAAGGTGCTGTATCCACAACAATTCGGTGTCCCTTCGAGCTGAGAGCTAAGGCAAACTTCAGTTTACTTTTATCTGGCTAGATCAATTGAAAGCAACGGAATACAAGAGGATACAATATATATCAGATCCTACTTACGATACGAATTAAAAAAAAAAATCTGAAGCAAAAATGAGGTAACATTTTACAAAAACATTGTAAATATAAAAATTAAACTTTGTACCGATCGTTATATGACAAAAAGGTGAGTTAGACTCCGATTTGACCTACAAAAAGACAACATATGCAAATATTTCGATATCTTTTAAACTAAAAAACTAGAATACTTTTCTTAGAAAACATTCAGATGTCCATGACTATATCGGCCCGACAGTAAATACTGATCGAGTTAGTCAAGCTTAATCAAGTGTAAACTTTTTGCTGCCCAGTTGGTTATTCATTATTTTTTAGAGAGTCAATAAACGTGCCATAATATATAAGGTTAGTTGCTTGAGTAGGGATCATTTTTAGTTTTTCGAAATGATATACTTTGTGCACAGGTGTCGGAGGCTCATGTTATCAGCTATGTATACATTTACATACCTTACCGGGCACACTCACACACACACACTCACACATACATATATTCGCATGCACACACGCACACCCCAAATGACATATTGCGAAAGTGTCCCACGAATGCTGCAGCACAATCGTATTACAATTGGATTCCCCCCTCGTTGGCAAAAAGCGAAAAACCAAACACAATAAATTAAGTCATTTAACATAATTTCGCTACCAGAGCAAAAGTCGATTGCAACAGCTGCTAAACGAGGGGACAGACACGACGCATGTGCCACATGCAAACGCGGAGGCAATCCCGATCTCACAGAGGGAACACACATGGCATGGCCCGGCCAGGCCAGGCCAGGTCTGGGCACGACAATGGACAATGGAGCGTGTGGGTGCAATCAACATCTGAAAATGGGTACGCGGCCGGGTAATTTACAGCGTTGCGCAGTCGCAGTTGCAGTCGCAGTCGCAGTTGCAGTCGCAGTAAGTGGCTCAAAAGAGCTGCTCGAGTGTTCGATTGAATAGCGCAACTAATTTTCAAAGGAGGCCCAACAAAAGTGCAATAAACGATGTCCACTTAGGCCAACAATGGCGTCCAACAAAGGCGCAACAATAGGGCGACAACTGTGGGCGTGGCAACGTTCTATGGCCCAATAAAGTGCGACTCGGTTTAATTAATGGAAATGCAATGACTCGATGCGGCTGCCGCTGCTGCTCCTGCTGCGGCTTCTTCTTCTTGCCTTCTGCGCTATCCGTGTTTGGGATCTCGGTGAGCTGTCTCTCCTGGCAGCACAGCTGCACAGCCCTGGCCAGGGCCAAGGAGCCGCATTCATTGTCTGGCTGCGCCGCTTGACAAATTTATAACAAATATTCACGCGTGCTTTGGCAGGCGGCCCTTTGTCAACTTCTGCTGCTGCTGCTGCTGCTGCTGCTGGCCATATCTCAATTATTGCCTTTCAATTGCCACCGAGCGACACTTTGTTTTTTTTTTTTTTATTATTATACTCTGCTTTGATTTCACACGAAAAATCGAAAGAGAAAAAAATCCCGCAGGCTCATCTTTGAGTTGTCGAGCTGTTCTTTGTTTGGTTCGCTGGAAGCGATTGGCTTCGGTTTTGCACATTTTGTGTGTTTGGCGAGTCAACAAAAAACCAAATAAAGAAAAACACTCAAATAATGGCACAACAATTAAAACAAATTTTCGAATTGAATGACTCGGCATTGTCCTGCCAATGATCCTGTTGCCAGTCTCTTGTTCCCATCCTTATTGTGTTCGTGTTCAACTCGACTCGGCTGTTTTCTGCTCGGGGTGCGATTTCTATGGAATTAAAGCGTCAAATGCGCCAGTCATAACAAGCCGCAGTCAACAAAAGTCAATAGGACTGCCCCCCATCCTCTCTCCCGTACCCGCTCCATAGAGACTTAAAATTGATTTGCACGCCCTGGTCATGGCTGCGAAATGGCTAAATAAATGCTGCTAAAACTGCCGGACAGGGCGTTAATTTCATTTCGATTTGCATGCGAGCCAGTTGTGTATATATGTACATAACATATATATAACTGGCAACTGGTTACGTTGCCACACCTCCCGCCCTCTGCTACTGCTACTGCCCCTCCCCCCGCTCCCCCCTCTTCATCCCACCCGCACTGTGGTGTAGCGTTTCAGCGAAATCTTGCGATAAAATGCATAACAACTTCATTCACAGCGGGCGATGCCATAAAAGTGTTTTAAATCGTGTTAATAATTTTGTGCAGCGTTTGCCTGGCCAAACTCTGAATTGCGAAGAGTCCTGCTGTGACCGGCATGTCGTCCACACTGGCCCAGCCCCCTCCCAGCCACCCGTCCGCCCGTCCGCCCGTCCGCCCGATGCCCAGCTCTCAGCTCCAACCGGGCCATTGCATGTTGTGTACGCGTATTTGGCATTTCATTTTTATTCATTTTTCTTCAAGCTGTTTCAGGCGCGTTTATTGCACTTTTGGGAGCCTGCGCTCCAGCCTCGATCCTGTAACTGGCCGCCCTGCGGCCATGGCGCGGTCTATTCACACCTGCAAACCAAGAGCATAAATTGCGCCTGCTGAAATGTATCTGCAGGCTGCTCGAGCTCCATCACGTGATCAATGCAATTAATTATAATTTGTCGTCAATAAACAGTAACAAAAAATACACAAATTTGAACAGAGAAGCATAAAATTTCAGCAGCCAACTTTTACATTGCGTGTCAAAAGCGGAAGGTCTTCAAATTATGCATTCGTCTGCATCACAAACCATTTAAATATACTTAAGTCTCGTCTTTTTATTGTGTCAGCTTGGACCAAAGCACACACTCGTGAGTGTGGAAATAATGATTGACATGGCAGCTCCCAAAACAAACTCTTTAGGCGACTTTGAGAGATATGAAAAAGTCAGTCCTAATTATACAGTTGCAGAGGATATATATAAAACTGTTTTTAGCAACTAACAAGCGGGTGCTGGTTCAAATCCATCTTTCTCAATCCATTTCTTCCCCTCCCTGGGCCATTTGAGATTTTATTTTTGTATCCTAGGGCCCTTCGAAGTTAATTACTCCTTCTGCACAATAAGCCCATGGCCAGAGAAAGTATGCCAATATACTTGCACCACATGGTTAAATATAAACAAATCGTTTAACTATCTATCTTTGCACAACTCCAATTCGCTCCTCATAATTTGCCCACTTTTGGGCGGAGCTGCCGCTTATCGTGCGGCCATAAAGCTGCAATAATCGAACCTGTGCCCCGCCAGCTGTGCATACTCGGGTCTAGGAATAATTTATATGGCCGTAATGTGATAATAAGCATGCGCTGATATCCTGCGGAACTTTCGCAACCCAGAACCGAAATTCGGACCAGGCCAAGTGGAGCTGTGGCGCGGTTCAAATGTTAAGACGCTTTTCGTGTTGCAACTCAATTGCTCAATTATTAGGTGCAGACGACGGCGGCGACGAGGAGGAGCTGTTCTCAAAAATTATAGAGCTGCGTTAGCCGAGTGAAATAAAAGTCCATTACAAATGGAATCAACAACTCATTGCTCATCGACATTCATAAGGCCGGAGCCGGGCAGAGTTGGGGCAGCGGTTCCCAGGCAACATTATTATCAGCTGCCTAGAAGAGCACAGTCCCCAGTCCCCAGTCCCCAATCCCTGGCCAATCCATGGATGCTTACGTATCTGGCGGGGCCAGTACTTGGCGATAAGCAGCAATTTTCGTGAAGTGAACCCCATTAAAATATGATAAATTGCGTCTATTTTACAGAGTTGATTTTAACAAGACAATTTAACAAGCGTAATTTAATATTTGACAGAGCACAGCGCCGAGACAGCATGCTCTCGCCGTCTCTCTCCAACCGCAGCAACAAAATGGAAGCGACCATGAAAATGATGTAAAGTCGTTCTCGTTTGCTATTGTGGTTGTTGTTGCTCTTGTTGTTGTTGTTGCCGACGAAAATGTATCTCACCCTGGGGAACACTTAAACGCCAACCGAAAAATTGCCTGGGTTGGACTTTAGCTGAGTCAAGGGCAGGGGTAGAGACGGCGACTTTAGCCGTTAATCTCGGCCAGCGCTGATGGTGGTGGTAATGTTGGTGGTGCTGGCTGTGAACCACAAGCATACAGGGTGGGTTCCAATCCAGAGCAGAGACAGCGACAGCGACGGTGGCAGGGGCAGGGAAACAGGGACAGAAGCGGGCGCAGGTATGGATGGATTTTGATACTGCGGCGCATTCATGTTAAACATTCTAAATTAAGTGGCGCGCTGGCGATAAGGTAATTGGGGTGAAATGTGAGCGCGTTGCCGTAGAGTGGGTAACCAGCTCGTTGAAGTGCAGGGCCCGGCAACGACGGGGGTTGGCAGGGGAATGTCGCCGGAACTGTGATTGCAGACAAATGCTAATCACAATTCTATGACGCCCGATGGCTTGAAGTCTCAGGGTCGGGCTTGGTTAACGAAGTGATTTATGCGGTTGTTGCATGGGTTCTCTTTTGATAAAGTTGATTAACTAAATTAAGCAATTATAACAAATCTCTGACGAACCGCAGAGCACACGAGAACCACACGAATATCCAAAAGCCAAACATTCATCGCTGATCGACTAATTTATTGTTCACAAATTGAATGTGTTTTCTTTCGATAGATAATTGCCGGCTAAAGCTGCAGTTTGGCCAACTAATTAACCTGATCCACATAAACCAAATCGCCGGAGGACAGACAGTTCCATGGCCAGATCGTGACGCACACGAATTTCAAATTTATGACCTGCCGCAGGGCCTCAAACTAAATGGCCACAAATCAAAACTGTTTTTAATTAATTGGGCGCTTTTTTATACGTTCAAGCTGAGAAGGACGAGCAAAGGAAACATGTTTAAAACAATTATGCTTTATTTTGTCACTAATTGTTGTACTAGAGATATAAGGTAAGGACTTGTGGATATTCCCCGGATTTGCCCGGCTCAGGGTTTTTGCTTCAAATCTTAGATACTTATGAATTAATGTTTATATTGACTCCCATATTCCACCCAGCAGGGTGGATGTAACGAAAAGTCTCAAACTCAACATAAAGATCTTCGAAAATAAAATTGATGCTGATCTGACGGTAAAAAAATTATGCTCATGGAATCTTTTTCAGTGATTTACCAAACGCGGATGGAATTCAAACATTTTTCCTAGCGGTCAGGCCGTAAGTCCATCAGTCAATTAGTCAGTAAGTCACTCAATCAGTCAATCAGTCAATTAGTTAGTCAGTCAGTCAGTCAGTCAGTCAGTCAATCAGTCAGTCAGTAGACACACCGTTTTGCGTACCGAGATCAAGTTTTCTGAACCCAATAATTTAAGTTTTCTTTTAATTAGCCAAGTAATTTATAAATGGCCAAGCCGTAGCCATCTCCACGACAAACGTATTTAATTTCCCAAAGAAGAACTAAATCGATTGGTTTCCTTAAATCTATTATTAAGCATAGCTTGGATAAAACAAAGAGTCTAATTAGGCAACTCCATTTGTGGATTGCTTCTAACCGCAGCCATTTCGTGGGATCAAGACCTCACAGCGTGCCTCAAATATTATCGGAAACAAGTACAGTCTCTCTCTTTTAAGTGGCCCGTAGTCGTCTGTAGTGTGTGTGAGCTGTACGAGTGCCACTCGAAATGTTGACAGATAAAAGTTCAGCGAACCGCAAAAAGCCAGCCAATGGGCACGCATTGTTTAATGGCCGCCATATCAACGCAATTATTTTCAAATTGTCTCGTTAGTTTTCGAAATGCACAGCAATTACAATTGCCCGCAAGATACTCAAACTCATCCACTTGGAGTTACGCATCAAAACACACGCACACACTCGCACACACACTCTCACATATGGTCACAGGAAATGCGCACTTAAGTAGACTTTGAATAGTTTCTAATTAACTGCGACAACGGCGTAACGGGGTTGACTGATGAATTGACTGAATGATTAAGCCGACGCAGTATACCATACACAATCAATCCGAAAGGGATGGAAACTCAAACTGAACTCCGCACAATCAGTTAAGTTGCGGATGCCCCTTTGGATGAACTGAAGTTGAGATACGGCTGCATTCTAGGCACATTAACATGCAAATTACACAGTCGATGGTTGCATTAAAAAAAACCTTTCTCAATATGGGTGGCTCGCTACCTTAAACGCACCTCGCCGCAGCACACCTCACACGACGTAAGCCTAGGTAGAAATTCTTTAAAATGCCATTATCGGAGCTTAAGAATTTGATACATTTCCAGCTGTAAACGAACTGAGAGGCTACTGTTCGGCCAATCACTTGAATTGGAATCTGCATTAGAATTGAAGTGGCCGGCTGCCGAGCTGAAGCCTTGGGATGGGTGGACAGACTATAAAGCCGGGCTCCATAAATTTAAGGTGTTAGAAATGGGCAATGCTTTGTGGCACCTCGGCTGGCTGCGGAACTGCGGCGGACGTCATAAGCTGAGCCGTTTGATTTATGGCGAAATTATAACGCATTAAGATCAAAATATATATAGAGAGTGGCAAAGCCGCGGCGGCGACTCGGTCGCCGGTTGAGCCGAGCTGAAAAGCGAACCAACTAGTTTTTGACATTTTAATAAATCGCTCGGACACAACGAAGCGGAGCGGCGACAATGTCTTAAGCCGATAATATTATTAACTCTCTGAGTTAAATCGAACGTTTTGTATGTTTTGAAGCCGTTTATCAGACGCTTAAGTCTCACAGCTTCCGACATTCCAGCATGGACGGGCTGCGTGTTCATTTAAATTATACTGAAACTCGGACACGCATTTGATTCGACTTGTTTCTTTTATAATTGAAAAGCGACTTGCGATCCCCACCCCACCCCTCTCCACTCCGCCTTCGCTCCTCAAGCAGTGCTTGTCCTAGCCCGGCCTGTCCTCTGATTTCAGTTAATTACATAAACGCACACAGTTAATGGGTAGCTAGGTGCTTCAGTGCGTACGTAATGATACCTTAAGGCATCGTGCAATTATTAAATGAGCACAAAACCAAGCACTTGCCATACATAAATTAATGGACCACATGACGCGCCCTATTCAGTTCCTTATATGCGCATCATTTCAGCACGTCGGCGACACAATTATCTAAACTCCGGAGGATGTGGGGGCAACAGCCGGAGGTTGACTTCGCATGCGCTGGAATATGCGAGTTTTTGGGCAACGCCCCAAGTTATCTAAGCACCTTTTGGAAGCTGAGCAACTCAATGTGGATGCTGTGCTCCAAAGAGGCTGCGCAGTGTGTGCCCCCATATATATATGTAACATATATATGCCTTATATATGTTATGTACCTATTATGTGCTATATATTAAAATATTTGTTGGCTGATGCTGCGTTAAATGGTTATTATTAGCGCTGATGAAATGCTTTCAAATAGTTTTCATTTCCTTGTTGTTTTTCATTTTTAACTATATATAATCCAAACAATGTGAAGCTAATGTTAGCTAATGAATTGTCAAGAGTTTGTTATCGTAAATTCAAATGAAATTCAAGCCGTATCTGATTAAATACTCTCCGCTTTACTTGGCATCCGACGTCGACTCATTGTTTATGAGCCATAAAATTGTATTTTTAATTTGGCATAAAATTTAAATATCCTTCACCGTTGCGCAAAGGAGGACACACACACACACACATGCCACTTGAGCACTTCTCTCTTGACTTTTTGAGCTGATTGCCATGACAAAGGACGCATAATTACATAAGGAGCGTGGGCTGGACGCATTCGCTTCAGTTGCACGGGTTTTTCTACAACGAGCTACTTGTTTTGTTCGACATTTTGATGGGAATTCGAGGAGCACTTGAGCATGGACCACACAGCGAATGAAGTGATAAACTAATTGCTCGGGCGTGGCATAGGCATGGGCATGGATGCCAGCTCGTAAAGTATTCAAATGCCACCAGCAGCAGCTGAGCCGAGAGGCGCGCCGTGCCGCATTCTCATTGATTTTAATGGCACATTAAGCATACGCCTCGTTGCCATACAAATTTGCCCAGATCCGATCCGCTTGGAGCCGACGAGCCGTCCGTTTACGATTATTTGTCGCAGTCTCATTTACATACACACACACTCTTTGGGAAATACATTAAAAAATTTCCAATAAAGAAATAATGCCAAACAATGGCCAAGAACAACAACAACAAATAGAGACAGAGAGAGAGGGCGAGAGAGAGAGGGACACATTTTTATTACAGCTTTAAGAATCGGACGAGTTTTTTGGGGCTCGGAACGCGTTTTAAAGTTGTCAACTTGGCGGAACCAATTTTGTTAATGATGCCCGATATAAACCAAAATGAACTAAAATTGTTATAAAATGCGATTTTATTGTTTTCTTCTATTGGGTTTTTGTCTAAGAATTTCCTATTAATTCCGTGTTAGCTAATGCCTTCTTCTCGCTATTGCTGTCTCGCTCTCTCTGGCATGCTATCTCCTTCTTGAAACATGATCTAAAACACTCGCTGCCCATTGTTGGGGCTCACAATGCACTCTTAATGACAGCCAATTAATTCTGAAGGCCTTTTGTTTAATCTCAATATATGCTTTATTGTGCAGATTTGCCACATAAATCAGCATAATATTATTTATATATAGCTTTTAGCTAAACGCTTTCGAATGCTGGGCGTGGGCGCCTGCTTTGTATCTCTGTATTTGTTTTATTTTTATTTGTATCACATAAATCATCATAATTATACGAGAGTTTCAACGGTTTCTCAAAAGGTGTCTAGAATTTCAATGGGGTGCGGCAAACCCAACGGGAATACTCACAAAAATTTTGTATTTATTGCGGTGTGATAATTGTGTACAGCTTAAAGCTATACATTTCCATGCCCTCGATTATATATTTATTGTATCATTTCTTCAATCCCTGGCAACAACTTACATACTTAACAGCGCAGCGCAGTTCCAGCCTTAATCCGAGTCGCAAATGCACAACGACAGCTAAACAAACATTAGTCACAAAATTGCCTGCCAACAGCGAAATGAACAATATCTGTATGCCATAAATATCCCTGGGGTACTTTGCCCCACACACACACACACACACACACTTATACACTCACACACACCGTATACTGTATTTCGTATTCAGGATCCCGGCATGCTGGCACTGGGGTCCATGACGACCCGGCTGTTTACTTTCAAAACCGTTTGCCATGCGTAAATGACAAACGATTTTGCAAAATTATTATTGCCATTGTCATCGTCGCTTGGTTGGCTGACTCTGGCCCCTGACTCTCCGGCTCTGACCCCAAAAATTCCAAACACTTTCTCAATTTCAGTTGCTGCCGTTGTTGTCGATGTTGTTGTTGTTGCTGCTGTCGCACTTTACGCTGCTCAATTTAGCAAACAGTCAGCCGTTGACGTTATCCTTCCGCTGGCGCAGCAGCCAAAACCAATAAGCCACCAGCAGCAGCAGCCACCACCCAGTTACATTTACCGCCATCCATGTCGCTAAATCCCACAGCAATTGCTGCTGGCAATGCGCACTAATCCAGCCAGGCATTTGCTGCTTCACGCTCCAACCCCGGCGACTCTCGCCACGCACATCCGGGCACGCCCCCCCCAACCGCCCAGCTCATGGCGCCCTCTTAGTGTATTTATTTTATAACATTGCCAATCAAGATGGCTGCGCAAACATAATCGCAACGGGGACACACAGATATTGACACAGACACAGGCACAGATGGAGATGGAGAAAGGACCCTTAGCCAGGCGGCGGGTTCGGGCCGGGCCGGGTCCGGGCATGTGCCGCTTGTTTGCATTTCAGCAGCTTTGCCCCAACCCAGCCCGAGGATCAATAACACTTTTGACTCAATTCCGGGAATGGCAGGACTCCTTCGCTCAGCCCGTTTCTAGCCTTTTGTTGTTGTTTATTTGTTTTGCAAGCAATTTCAGCAGCTCGTCTGTATGCGTGTGTGTGTGTGTGTGTGTGTGTAAGTGCTTTATCCTAGACTCGTACTCATGCTTGCAGAGGGGGCACATTGTATATATTGTATGCTGTGTACATGCGCTGTGCTTATGTCCTTTTCAATTTGTTCAATGATTCGCAAGCAAATTGATTCCCATTCAATTTCGCGCCGTTTCGCATGCGACAATTTCGATTTTTATTGGTTTTCTCTTCACGCCGATTTCGGCCATTTTGTTGTCCGTTCCATTTCGGCAACCCGTCTGTGTGTGTGTGTGTGTGCTTGTGTGTGTGCTCTGCGAAAATATAATAAAATTGTAAATTGGTTTTTGTTCATTTATAGCTAGTTGTTGTGTATCTTTACCGATATTGATATTGGTCAGCGTTTGTGGGTTCTGCCAATTGGCAACTCGCCCGCCTGCTGACCGTGTCCCTGCGACGCCTTTCGTCCTGCGTAGGCAAAACTGAGATTGGTTAGCCATGAAATAAATTAATTGGAAACTCAATTCGAGTGTTATTCATATAAATTAAACTTATGACTACATATGCACATTATTTGAAAACTATTTTATATTAACACAAAATTGCTCTAGTCGGGAATGTCCGACCAGGAGTTCATACCTCACAGCCACACCAAGAATTATGGTTGATGCAATTGCAATTAAAGTTAAAGAATAATAATGAACATATAAAATTAGAGGTACTTGATCTGTATATACAATTCTAGAACCTTCAACTCAACTTTGCTGACTCTGGAATTTCAATATCGATTCTTATCTGGAGGATCTGTGTTCAGAATATCAAGTCTCTAGCTCTCTCTCTCTCTCTCTCTCTCTCTCTCTCTCTCTCTCTCTCTTATAGGTAGTGAGATAGACGCGGACAGACATGGCTTGATCGAGCAATTTTCAATAAGTTTAGGGTTGAAACATGATAAAATAAGCAGGATCACCCGAAGATGAGATACCCTGGACCCAGCTACCATTGCAAACATTCTATACGTACTTACAAATAAACACACAAATATAATAAAAACGCATACCCCACGCTGGCCACTATATGAAGCGCAGATGCTTCTTCTTCCATTTGCTCCAGACTTTTTATATAATAACACTCAAATGTTTAAAATATTTATGATAAATACAGTTGCTTAATGTAAAATATGGATATTGTGCTGTGTGGCTAGAAATAAGTATATATTATAAGGTTGCCTGAAATTTTAAATTAAGCTCAAAGATTTTAGAAGAGAGTATTATTGTGCTCTGCAGCTTGTGGAGTACTGGAGCATATAAGTTAGAGGCAATTACTGAACTCCCTGCTGCAATTGCAACTAATCGCCAACTAATTTCATCTACCAACTTTGAACATGCTCATAAACTTCTCTCAACTAGCCACTTAACAGCAACTGTGCGTCGTATCTGTATCTGTATCTGTTTTTAGTATCTGTGCTTGGTCAGAAGCGTCCGACGACCAAGAATGTTTGTCACAATACATCAAATGGCAGCGGAATGACACAAAACATGAACGCGTCACTTTCCATCACTCCAAAGTGCCGGGCCGACGAAAGCTGCTACTGCGGCGACTTCGACTTCGACTCCGACTCCGATTCTTGCTCCGGGTGCGAGTGCGAGAAATGCCAGCCAAATGGTCGGCTAACAAGCCAGCCAACCAGGGAAACAGGCAAGAGCCAACCAGCCAGACAGTGTGACGCAGCCTCATCCACAGATAGCCCGAACCTCAGATTAACTGCGCGCATGCGCAACTATTTGTGCACATTTTAAATGGGCCGCGTTGCGGTGCACAAAGCGTGGATCTGGGTACAATGCACCTTTCGAGTGGATAGAGTGAGGCGGAAGAGAGGGGGAATTGGGGGAATCTTGGTGACACTCAACAGACGTCGCTGGGTCTGGCCAGGCAGCAGCAGCAGCAACAGTTGCTGCCTTAATCCGCCAAGCAATGTGACACACACAGCTCCAATGATCATGATGATGACGATGATGATGATGATGATGATGATCGTGGCGATTATTTGTTGCTGCTGCGCCCTCAGATACAAAACATATACACAGTTTTTGTCGTCGCAGCAATCTCGTTTGACCAAAAACGACTAACGAGCTGGCCAAGAGGCGGAGGCTGAGACTGAGGCTGAGCGACTGCCAGAGTTGATATTGGCGAGTGGCTGGTTGAGGCTCTCGGTCTGAATCTGAATCAGTTGGCATCATTAATCCTTTGCAGCCATGTGCAAAAGGTAGACGCACACACACACACACACGCCTTGTATGCGATGCCGCCGCCGCGTAAGTTGTCATGTTTTTGTCGCTTTATGGACTTCTAATCGTTCAATTCTATCAAAAAGCTTACGCACTAACAAACACCCAAATCCAGTTGTACGTTTCAGGCCCATTTCAGTTTCAGTTTCAGTTACAGCTACAGCCGGGCACCAGATTAAGATATTTAGATTGGCCCAGACGCAGCGGCTGGGACGGAGTCGGCAGCCGAGAGCAACTTTATTTAGCACCTTGGCCGGCCCACGGGTCCACAGCGCTCGACGAGGTGACAATAAGCCGCAGTCTGAGTCCAGAAATTGGGTTCAATTTTTTGTTGCCTTTTTTGTGCTCGGGACGCGCTTGATAGAGCAGTCCAAGTCGGCAGTCCCTGGTGCTGCGGTCCTTGTGGCATTTGATGTGCGAATTTGTTATTTAACCTGGGCAAACACGCAATTGTCTGCATCCGTCCGAGGTGTGAATTGTGCATAAATTGGCCGTTTCGAGTATTAGATACTTTTCTATCTTTTGCTTCGCATTGATTGTTCGGGCTGGAATTGATTTGGATATCGTTGCGGCTATTTGTTAAATTGTTTTCCAACTACCGTTTTTGGGCTCAATCGGCTGCTGGGGCAGCTTTTAGCAGGTAACACAATACGACAGGTGAAGGGTGCGCTGCGACTCATTTGCATATGCATGGACTTTCAAAACGACAGAGAACGGCCCCGGAGATGGTCAGTTGACCAGCCGCCAGGTCTATGTAGCCAGATGAATTATTGTAATTAATGCCAAATTGGCCATAAAACACAACATTTGCATGTCAAACAGATCACAGCGAATTTCATAAGCCACGTTTTGTCATGTTTGCCGGGCGCATAAATTATGAATTATATTATATTTGATTATTCGTTCGCTTTTTGGCGGAAGTTTTCATTGTGCGCTCGACTGAAATAATTAAATATTAAATATGATTAAGATTTTTTTTTTTTTTTTTTTTGCTGTTTTCTGTGATTTTGTTGTTTTGCGCTACGACCCACGCAGAGCCATAAACTATGGACTTATGGAGCTGGGCAATGCTAAACGGCATTCAAATATAAATAAATGTCAAATTGTGCACGCTTCGCCATAATCATATAGGGGCCTCTGACAGGGGCCCAGCCCAGCCCAGCCGCTGCTCGTCTTCTCCTCTCCTCTCTCTCTCTCTCTCTCTCTCTCTTGCGCTCTCTAAAGACAGAGACAGGGCAAGCTAAAAACTGCTAAATGCAAATTAAAGCTCATTTATCGCGCAGATATTTCGAACAGCGGGACATTAATGTGCTTCGCACTTGGCCAAGAACCCAAATAACGATTCCAAATCCGAATCCCAACTCGTTTCGCATAGAAAGTGAGCTGAGCTACAGACATTGTCTGGAATTGGAACTGGCAAGAGGATAAATGAGATATGGAGGGAGGGGGGTTTACCATTGCGAGTGCTCGTAAAACATGCTATGATTACTTTATTAAGCCAAATGTTTCATAAACAATCGCCATGTCGTACATAAAAACCGAATCCGAATCCGAATCCGATACTCAAGCGTCTGCGCGGGCGTTTCTCCATCTCTGAGACCTGAATCCCGCCGACCCAGACTCAAACTGAGACTCAAACGGAGACCAACTCTCCGGGGCCCAGATGGTGACGAACGGGGCGTAATCAAGCGCTGAACGCTTTGCTTAGATAAGTCACTTAAGATAAATCGCTGCGTGTGCGTGTGTAGTCGTTTAGAAATTATGGGTTTCAGATATTGGAACTCAGATACAATACAATATACAATACCCTGCCTGCCATATACAATGCTCTGACTTTGTTTTCTGTTGTTCTTTTTTTTTTCGCCCCCTGTTTAAGAATTCAAATTTTTATCGCGCTCGTCGCGCAGAGAGTTTAACTAATTTTATTAAATTTAACATTTGTTAAATTTTGCTTCGATTTGAGATTTTTTTATCTAGATAAAACATTTGCAATTAAGTGGAAGTTTTACATAATTAATTTTGATGTCGTTCAGTGCGAGCTTAAAACTCTGGGAACTTTTTCTTATAGCTGGCAACTTTTGTGGCCTGTTGGAAGAATAATGCATAAAATAAGTTGAGCATATTTTGAATATCATTCAATTTGAGCTGTTTTTGTCGTGGATATCTATCTATATTCTTGACACAGCCCATTTCAGTTTATGGACATTAGTTATTCATAAACATTTTATGTTGATGGACGATCTATTGCCTTGCTTATTCAATTAGCACATTTTATGCGTTTCGGCCAAGTTGTTGCCTAATTATGGTTGGGCCACCACGCAGCGTTCGATTTGATGGCTTTTGACCATAAAATCGCTAACTAACTGACAAATTAAAGACGATATTTGTTTGTAGGTGCAACATCGTCATCGTCAATCGTCACTTCCTTTCCCATTGATAGGCACTCGAAGCTGCTTTTCACTACTGTTGCCTCTTCTTGTTGTTGCTGGTTGTTGTTATTGTCGCAGTTGCCCGAATGTCTGCGTTATTTTATTATCGTGTTCCGCCATCTGCTGCCCCAACTGCCCCAACAGCCACGGCAACAGCCACAGTGGCAGCAGCGTTGGATTCGCTACGCTCATTGTCGCCATTGTGGCCAACATGGTCGTGTCTAGCGACAAATTTAATGACTTACTTAACCTCATTGAGAGCTGCATAGGCACACACACACACACACACACACACA
Organism: Drosophila ezoana; assembly: GCA_035045725.1. NCBI lineage: Eukaryota > Metazoa > Arthropoda > Insecta > Diptera > Drosophilidae > Drosophila > Drosophila ezoana. The sequence continues at coordinate 9,242,839 of JAWNOU010000036.1, forward strand.
CACAGAGAGAGATACACACACATGGGCGACAGGGTCTCCGCCTTGTTACTGCAGCATTTACCCCAATGCCCCGCTTCCATTCACAGACTTAGCTCGGTAACTTAGCATTTTTTAATGACTTAATTTACGTTCGCAATAGGTTCCACCTTCCATGTCTATTGTTTTGACTAAGTACACACACACACACACACACACACACACACAACTGATGGCTTTATAGTTGGTCGTGGAGCGTGCGACGCCCTCGAAACTCAATTCGCGCCTTATCGTCCGCTCGCATCGTCGTCGTCGTCGTCGTCGACGTCGCTGGCTCAAATCTTGCCCGGCTTCCTCCTCAACGTGGGCTGCGAATTTGTGGCCAGCTGCTCTATAGGAATGGCCTCCATTTGTCTCAGATCGCTGCAGCAGGCGGTCCACATTCACATATCCCCACATATGAGCGGAAAGCAGAGCGCACGATAGCTTCGTTTATTGTTAATTTAATTGGGCAATTTCATGAAGGTGTTGGTGGTTTTGTTTTGCCTTTGGCCAAATGACTGCCACTCCGACAGGGGCAATTGGAAAACTTTGTTTTAGATAACACAGCAGACGCATAGTGGAGGGCAACTTTTCAAAAGATGTCACAAATAAGAACCAAAGATAGGTTCGGATCGAAGCACGTGAGCTTGTCGTGTTTACTTTTGTGATAGAAGCACGCACAATTTACCATTATATATTCCGCAGGTAGGCCCGACCAAACCGAATACACATTAGCAACAATAACTACCTGATTTCGTTAGTAAAAATATACATATATGAATTAATTTATAAATATATAAAATGTATTATCTGACGTTTACTCCCAATTTTGTCATTTTGGCCCAATGTGCGGTTCGCTCAGAGCATATGTTTATGAGTGTGTGCTTGTGTGTGTGTGTGTGCCAGGTGAGAATAACATCAGCTTGTTGTTTTGGTTCCGCAACGTTTCGGCGTGGGCTGCTGCGACTGCTGCTGCTGCTGCTGCTGGTGGCTTACGCGGCGTATGAGTTATGCGGTATTTGGCGACAGTTAAACAGCATCACGGGTTGAACAAACGGCCAGAGTGCGACACTTGCTACGCGAGCGGCGAGCTTTGAAGTGTGTGCACAACTGTTGCTCACCTGAGTATTGACAGCTAACACGATGCTAAATTAGATGACACTCGCTTATATGGAGCGGCTGCGTCTTGTTTGCAAATTAAGCAGGAACAACAACAAGAGCAACAACATCCACAACAACATTGAGGCAAAGACTGGACTCGTTGACATTTCAAGTTCAATGTCGTATATGTGACGTCTGGAAAATTTGTTAAACACGCTTATTAAATTCCAGGCCCGTTGCTTGGTCTTGGGCTCTTGGGCCGGGATGACCTGGGGAATGGACTGGGCACCGAAAAAGCGTGTCGCAAGTCATGTTATGCGCATGTAAACCAATCTAAATACGAATCTCTCCCGAGATTGTCTGTGTGTGTAAGCGTGTGTGTGTGTGTTGTTTTATTGGGCCAGTCAAACAAACAAAATGCATTTAAAAGCTACAAAACTACATTTCAGATATAGCAGGCCATGGCCCAGGGCCCCGTGTACTGTGCACAACAAACATGACTTGACAACTCATCGAACATTGAACACGTTGTAATGTGATACTTAAATGCTTGATTGGCTCGTAAATATTTTCACTATGTGGCCAAGTCACAGCCGCAAGCCCATGCCCAGGCTGTCGATTCTGTTGTTAACAATCATTTCTACAAAGTATCGCTGGGCCCGGCCCGCCCTGCCCATCCCTGCCCTGCCCTGCCCTGCCCTGCCCAGCTCTTGTTCTTTGGCTTTGGTTTGGTTTGGTTTTTTGCGCACCCTTGCGGCTGTTTGACAAAAGCGCCAAATCTTGCACTAAAAACACACCAAATACGACTTCAAAGCTATCGCTGCGATCGATCGGCATTGGCGCGTTGACAGTACAAGCCAAGCCGGGCGGTCGGGCAGTCGGGCAGTCGGGCGAGAGGTCGGGCGGTTTCTTAGGACAAGTCCCCGACGATACAATTGTAATTGTTGTGCGCAGGGCCAAGTCAGGCCTGTGTCTCGCCCGGGCCACACAAACTTCGTCCTCGTCCTCGTCGGCGTCCTCATCATAATGTTAATGTAAATGCATTTTAAATGGACTTGCGTACAACATTTTTTTGTTCTCTCTCAAGAGCCCAAGACTTCGCATTGTTGTTGTCGCGCTTTTGTGTGGACAGTTCGACAAGCTGTTTGCAACACGATGCGGGCCTAGCGAAAATCATAAAAAACAAAGCAAACACACACACATACTCGCGCACTCACACGCACACATTGATTTGATATCCATGCATATAGCATACATACTACATATATTGGCATATGTGATGTCGCATGTCTGGCGTAAAATGCTTTTGCGATTTTGTGGCATTGGCAGCGAACAAAACGTTTTTAGTGTCTTACAAATGAAATGTGACAGTTTCGAGTTAAAAATAACAACAACAAATTAACATAATTTAATCAACACTAATTCGCGCTTTTAGTTTTTATACCCTGCTTTTTTGTGCCAACCAAGCAGATTGACGTTTCTCTGAGACAAGATGTGGGCGCCCTTAAGGCCCTCTGTATATCAGATTTGCTTGGCTTTTCGGCTTGCAGTTAGAAGCTGTCTCTGCCTCCGCCTGCGCCTCTGTATAGCATTTCCGCTTGGCTAATTGCCAGCCTCTGTTTCGTATCTGCGTTTGCCACACTCATTAATATTCCACATACGTGCACTCACAGGCTCGGAAACAGGATGCTGCCTATCAATAACAATCAGGGGCTGGAGCTGCAGTTTATGAATGGAAGATCCAAGTGTCAAATAAGCCCGAACCATTTGAAACAAGTTCATTAAGGAATTTAGTTTCTGTTTGTCTTGTTAAGAGACTTGATTTTAATCGATCTTTCTTCGTAAAAAGAGAAAAGTGTGAATGACGTCAATTACGAGGCGCTGGAAAATCATTTCAATGGAATACACCAAACAATACATCCACAGACAGTGGCATGGCAGGCACTCACGAAAAGGGGGTAGATAAAAAAATAATTGAATTATGGATAATTTATGTACATTAGGGATATCACGTCAGCTCTAAAATTATCTAAAACAAAGAATTGGGTAGCTTACTCGCTGCCTAAAAAAGAAGAGTGTGCTCTGTCAGTGTTGTGAAGTGGTAAAATACGCAATATGTCCGTAGATTTCGGGGCTGCAAACCCTAAGAATGTTCGCTGATTCGGCTTACGTTTGAAAACAACTTCTTGCCTTAGGGTTCGGTTCGTGAACCAAGCTTTCGACATTCGTAAATCAATTGAATTGTAATTTATATATCATATTGTAAAAAAGCCTTGAACTTCTTTTGTCATAATTGTGGAAGGTGCTCGCGTCCGACATATGTATATGCCTGTGTGCCTCCCATGCTCAAGAAAGACAATCTAAAGCGAAGTAGTAGAGTCCTGTGAAGCATCTATAACTTTCTCAAACGTCAGTACCCCCTTTGGAATCATTTTGTAGCTACGCTTCTGCACTAACCTGCAACAATTTCTACTCGTAACGATAGTAAGCTCGTATGCGTAGATATTTTTGTAGATCCCCTCTACGTCACGTACGCACGAGATTCTGTTTAAATATAGCCACATGCACGACATATTAAACAGGCACGGGCTCTGCTCAGCGCCGGCTTCAGGCCAGCTCCGATTTGGTTTGGTTAGCCAGTTGGCCAGCCACACGAGCGCACCAAATTGGTTTATGACTTCCTTCTAAATGATGGCCAGAGAGATGCGCGATAGGCGGTGCAGCAGTCTCCTAATGGTAAGCAACTGATTTAGGGTCCCAGCCGTTGTTCCCCCCCTTGGCACTACATAGAGCCAAGGCCAACATAAATATCGAGCAGTTTGTTGTAGTGCGACAGCTGCGATAAAATCAATTATGTTAAGTCACTTGGCGTTAAAATTATGTTGACGCATGTTTCCAAAATGTTAAAACATTCGTTTGTACAAGTTAAAACGATCTCGGCCACATCTATTTCTTGGACCAGCTCCAAGTCCAGGTTCAGGCAGCAATTATGCAAATCTCTTGACAATCATTTAAAGCTCTTAAACGCGAAATGCAAGGCGAGTGGTTAGGGGGGCGTGTGGTGTGGTAAGCGGGGGGGGGTGGACACACACAGTATAAAGCCCCAATAGCGCCAACGCTGTGATCGAAACGCACCTCTAACCCAATTTATAACGACTTATCGACAGTAATAAAAACAAAATACACATCAAGCTTAAATTTATACACATGTTACGATCGATAACGCCAACGCCTCATTTGCATGCGGATGCAAAGGCGTGGCATGGCCAATAGAGTGCGGGGTCGGGGTCGGGGCGATGGGAGAAACATGTAGCTCTCGCATGTGAAAGATAGCCCGCGTGTTTATCAGCGACACTTGACATTGTCAAATCGCAGCTTAATTAAGCAATCGATCTTCGATGCTTTTGCTAATTTCGCCAGCCAGGTCTAAAGCTGGGGCTAAGACAAAGACCAATAAGCCAAAAAAGCGCATGTGGGAAAGTCGGCGTTGACAATAACTTTCAGCTGGTTGTAAAACTTTGCATATGCCACGGGCCTGAACTTTGGCTTTGTCTCAATGCGAAAGCCATAGGGGCGACCGTTATGGAGCCTAATGAGTGGCATTTATCTTGGCCACAAATCGAGAATTATATTAAAAAAGAAATTAAAAATGTATACGTCGAGCCCGCGTCGCTGTCTTGTCTGTGAGTCAGGCACTGAATTTGGGCTCACCATAAATCATGCGGACTCTGTGACACTATCACACTAATAAAATCGCATGCAAAAGCCGCCAAGTCGCCAACAGCCGATCGACAACAACTACAACAACAACAACAACAACAACAATCACATGTGAATTGAGAGACATTTACAAAAATGACAGCAACAAATGATGCCCGACGCTTTTGTGGACATTAATGTTTGACATTAATTGAAATTAATATTAATTTCATATTTATTGTAATGCCAGTTAATGGCCAATGTGAATGCTGTGGGGGCGTCAGCCGCCCCCTGCCCAGTTATGGTCATGGCTGATGAATTTGCATATTTTCCTAGCCATGAGCCGCTGCATGCTGTGCCCAACTGGTCCCAGATGCCACTTGCCGCTTGCCACTTGCCGCTTGCCACATATGGTCGGCCAGCTCAGCATGACGATTCGCATGAATGTTCGGGCCAATAACTTAATTTGTAATCGCAGCGCATTAGAATTTAAGTAACGCGTAATTAATGTTGCAAGTCATGGATTAAAAAAGGGGTTTATCGAGGGGGAAGGGTGGGGAGCTGGATTTGACATGTATGTGAGTTTTATTTATTGGGATCTAAGTGATTTCCGATGAGACTGCGACCAGCTAGCCGATTGAGGCATCAGCGCACAGCAGGTGGCAGCAGCTCGGAGAGAGATGTCTCGCGAGAGAGACAGAGAGAGAGAGAGAGAGAATCGGATAGAGATAGAGATACGTTATCGGTGGTTGGGTCGAGGTCGGGGTCGGCACTGGGGTTCGAACTCCTGTTGTGTATTGCCTGGCGCATCAGGTGAGAAGCGTCCAGCATCTAAATGAGTTTCACTTTCCTTACACACACACACACACACACAAACACACATGTGCACAGCTTGGGTATTTTGGGTGTGATATCATTAGCTCCCCTGCAGGCAGCTGGAAACCCGTTTCATTGCATGTTTCTACCTGCCCGGAGTCCCCAGGCCCCAACTTATTCTCAATTTCAGCGACTCGGTTTAATATTAAATTTATATTATTAGCGTGAATAAAAATTGCTGCTGCCGATATTTGCGCATCATTAAAGCCATCAAATGAAGCCAATTAAAAGTAAATAAATAATACATTTTATGAAAGCAATCAAATCTCTGGCATCGCATCCTCCTCTCTCTCTCTCTCTCCTCCCCTCTCTACCACTCTCTCTCTCTAAATTATGCGCAGCGAAAATTATAAAGTTTTGTTAAAACTTAATTAGGCGCTGGCGCGAACACAACACACAAATCCGCTGAAACGTTCGGGATCTGCGGATTGGCAAATGAGTTTTGCCTGGTTTATTTGTTGCTCTGCGAAGCGGTTCATTAATAAATTAACAGCACATAAAAGGGGCAGACAAAAGAACAAATTTATGGGACATCAACCAGAGAAGAGCGAGAGATTTAAGGTTGAGGCTCTGCAGTTCCATAAAAACAAAGCATTAAAAAGGTCAGAATGTACGGAAATAGTGTTCCCAATGAGTTTGCTTAGCGATTTAAAATCAATAAAACACGATTAGCGATCGTCGATTTTATAGTTTTTTTCTTTTATTTAATTATATGCACAATATTTAGCGAATTTAAAGAATGCTAACATATGTATAATGCTAACATATAAAATATAATATAACATACATGTGACTTATAACAATGACAATCAAAATTGAAAGTCGGCTATAATTTGTTCTTAGCCAGAAAGACATATGCATTAAGTTAAAGGAATAGTTGAAGGAGCTGTTACCGTATAGGGCAAAAGAGATTATGGTCTTGCGTCGGATGTGATTGGATCATTTAATGACTTCATTTTTAAGCAGCTTGTTAAGTTGTTTAGCTGTCGGGTTCTATCACCTGCCCATTGCTCTGGGCATGGCTGTAATCACATATCACCGGAGTCAGTGCACCCACCCGCTGTGTTATTTAAGTGCCACATTTCACATGAGCAACTTTTAAAATTATTTACATGCAGCAACAGAGCAAACAACACGAACACACGGGCACACGAACAGCAACAACAACAACAACAGCAACAACAACAGCATCAACAACAGCAACAACAACAGCATCAACAATTCCAACGCCTTCTGTCCAGCACCCGCTCTGGTCTCTCCGGCGGGGATTCTGTTGCCGTGAGCTGCCTGAAGAGCTGTGCAGATAATTAATTGATTAAAATGTTTTTGCATATTATGGCCCGTATCATATTTCACATAAATGAGCGCATTCAACACGCTAAAGTGCCAAAGATTGTCCGAGGCCGGACTCGACTCGCAGAGATTAGAGCGAGGTGTCCATCAGAGAAAGAGACAGTGATAGAGAGCGAGAGAGAGACAGCAAGAGAGAGGAGATCATCTGTGGCGAGGCACTTGTTGCCACAACTTACCACCTAGGGTAACAGAATGCGCCATTGTGGCACACACTCATCATGATGTTCCCGATGATGATGATGATGATCACGATGATGATCATGCTGGTCGAGAGTCTAGAGTTTGGTCTAGCCAAGCGCCGCATGGGGCAGAGGGGCGACTGCAGCGGACTCCAAACACCGAACAGGGTGTTTATGGTGATTTAGTCAGTTATGTGGATCGTAAACATTTTTGATAGCTAAATTTAAATAAACGACAGATATTTGTTGCTGGCTGCTTTATGAGCGAGGTTACAGCCAAAGATGGAGATGGAGCTGAAGTTGGAGATGGAGTTTGAATTGGTGTCGCAAGGCGAGGGCGCTTAGTCATTTTGAGTGCCTGTGTGTGTGTGTGCGTGTGTGTGTGTGTTGGCCAAGTCGAGAATTTAAATTAATTTTATTGCATTGAAGTTTTTGTGTAGTTGGCGCGCGCGCGGCGAGAGAAAATATCATATTACTGTGGTAATATATTTGAGATTAATGTCAGATCTGTGGGCCAACAGATTTTGTTACGTTTTACTTTTATTCAGTTGGTAAATTGGCTATAAAAGCCGGCCCAACAATGTGGGCAAGCGCTCTCACAGATGAATGCAGCGCGATAAACAACTAAGGAAAACGAGGAAAACGGTGAAAAACGAGCAAAGAAAGCGGCCAACTGCCACTTCTTCGTCAAAGAAGAAGGCCCAAAAGAAACTGAGTCGTCTCTCTCGCCGCTCAGCCAAAACATAAACATCAACATAAACAATACAAATATTTAGTTTAAATTTGTTCGTTGACAAGCGTTTCAAATGTCAGACCCCAGACCACATAATTGGCTCTCATTTTTGGCAATCAAATTGTGTTTATTTATTTGGGAAATTGCCCCGATCCGAGCATGTAAGTAGCCTGCTTACCTGCCGGCCGAGAGAGTCAGCTGGATTTTCGCAGTGTGTTGGCCTAAGCCGAATCCGGTTGCAGCTCAATCTGCGCCCCGCTCTCTAACAGGATTAGAGCAGCCCGACTCGCACTAAGCCCACAACATGCACTTGTGGCTTAACTTTGGCAATCCTGTTAGGCTGTTGGACGTTGGACGTTGAACGTTGAACGTTGGCCTGCGATTTCTTTCAATGAACCTAATCCTCGACTGCAGTTGCGCTGTGTTTTCGGCTTGTCATTGTTTGTAGTCGAGTTAGCTGCTGCTGGGCAGGCACGGCCAGAACGGGCAAAAGGGTTGCGGCTACGCCCACGCATATATTTGCATGCCTAGCATTGACTTATGCCTTTTGTCACAAGCCCAAGCCACAAGTCAACTGGCAGCGTCGACGGGTTTTTGCCCGGTCGGGCCAGGCTCAGAATTCATATTTAATAAGCACATAATGGCAATAATCATAATTTTACAGCGAACTTCGGAAGGCAGCTATGCCAGCGGGATGCCCCTAAAGGGTTTCCTTGGCTCAACTCTGCTCGAACACTGAAACCGAAACAAATACAGACACAGACACAGATACAGATACAGAAACAGAAACAAAAACAGAAAATGGGAGGCGTTGCGCACATTTAATTAATACGTTTGCTTGTTTCTAAGTTCTTGGCCCCGGAATGCAAACTGGCCCGGAGCCATGCTCGCTTGCCTCGGTGGGCGTAGCAACAGATGATTAGATTTTCTTAAAATTTCAACTAAAGGGTATCGCATAGTGTGCTGTGTGTTTGGTGTGTCATTTGCCTGACTTATTGTTTCACTTTTGATGGCAGGCAAAGCTTCGTTTAGGTCCGGTCGGGCGAGGCAACCGTTCGAGCGGGCGGGGGGTTTTTGTCTTCGCAGATTTCAACGGAAGCCAATGGATATACTAAATGTTGCATTTTGGCTTGTGATGTTTACAAAATGAGTTTTAAGCGGGGTTTTCAGTGGGTTTTGCCTGGCTGTATTCTATGTGAAACAAAGGACTTAGGCAACGAACTTGCCTGCCTGATAACTGGATCTATAAGATTTTAAGGCCATATACTTATTATTTTTATATACTTTTCAAGAATTCTATCTTGATTATTACTTAAGTACATATAGTTATACATTTTCTAGTTCTTATCGTTTTACTTCATTAGCTCTCAAATTTCCTGGTAATTAGATTGATTCTGTAGCAAAATTGCATTGTTCCCACCAAAAACATTTGCCTGACTGACTCTCTAACGGTTTCTGCCCATAAAAAACCAACAAAACAATTGAGTAAACAATACGCACCACCACAACAATTGCCGCTCAAGTGCCCTGGGGCAAATCACGCAAAACCATAAGAGGAATAATGGGCCTCAACCTCAACCTGGCCTGGCTGGCCGGGGCCATTTGTTTAATTTCCAATTAAAAAGAGCAAACACAGAGAGAACACTACGCACACACACCTACGCCTACGCACAGCAGGTCAGAGTCCGACACCGAGTCCAAGTCCGAGTCAGATCGCCTGGCATTATCAACATTGACATCACGACATGGCTTGTTGTTGGTGTTGTCGCTGCTGTAGCTGCTTGACAACTGTTTTAGGCCCAGGTAGAGCACAAGGAGGCAAAAGGATCTCGCACTGCGTGTGTGCAAACGCCTGACACTTGGCTCTGGGTCTCTGCACTGACTGGCTAGCTGGTCAAGCATTGAGCACTGTGCGTGGGCCCCGTTGAAATGAGTGCGGCGATGATGATGATGATGATGATGATGATGGAGTGAGGCTTGTCGTTTCCCGGAAAATGCCACTTGTCAATAGGCCAATGCCTGTCCCATTGTAGCTGTTATCTAAATTACGCCAAACAAAACAGCAGTTGCCGTAACGAGCCGAAACAGAAAGAGCCCAAGCCGAAGGGGCAGCACATTCGACTGGGCCAAGCCCAGGCCGTCAGCAACTGCTGCTGAATGTTTTGGCCCTTTTGGCTGTCAGGGGTGGGCCCGGCTAATGTTTTAATTTGATTTTAAAATGATGTTAATCTAATATCTGTGGAAAATGTCAAAATAAAGCGTAGGGCGCAACACCACGCACCCATCTCGCTCGCACTCGCACTCGCCCTGGGTCAGTCTCAATCTCAATCTCTGTGCCAGCTTGATTAATTAAAAGTCCAAATATGGCTTCCACGGTGCTAATTGAAATGCACTTGCCGTGCTGCTCAATTTCAATGAATTTCCCATTTTATTACGAAATACGCTGTCAAAATTGTATTGGATGGCCAAGCTGCTGCTGCTGCTGCTTCAGAGGCTCTTGATAATCTATGAGCATTATGTTGACAATATTTTCCTGTGAATTTTTGTGTATGTTTGTGGCTTCAGCACAGGAATGTCATCATCATGTGGCTGCTTTGCTGCCACTCACGCATTGGGGCGTGAATACCACAAATTTATATTTAATTGTTTGATTGCCTGCCGTTGGCTGCATAATTTCTCAATAATTTCCCTGTCCGAGCTGTTGCTGCTGCTGCTGCTGCTGGTGTCGATGGAAATTATTGAAAATTGCTGTGACAAATGTTAGGCGCTGACTGCATTCATTAATTTCGGGGTATTAGCCGGCAGTCCCCAACGGGGTGTGAATCGATGAGTGCGACTCCGGGCTGCGTGTGGGTGCGCAACTGGCCAGCCAGCTGTGTGACGAATTGGATGTTTTGTAAATAAGACATCTTTAATATAAATCGAAAGAAGCCGTTAAAGTGAAATAAACGAGGAGGAGCATGTGGAGAAAACAAATGACTTAAGCAACAAACTTGCTTAGACAAACAAAACTTGTTCTGTAAATAAAACGATTGCGATCGACATGAAGACCAACACAAGACAACATTTGTTGGAACAAATGATGACATTCATGGATGATAAACAAAAAGTATATATACAATATATTTAATCTGTATTAACTTTGGATCTAAGCTGAGCTCAGCTAGCAGGGACTCTGATTCTTTTTTGCTATTTCGCTGGTTCTTAATAAGAATATTATTTTGTGTACACATTTCAGACTTTATCCCAGGCTTTAGTTGCGGCCACTTATCCCAACTACTCTATCATTTACGGCAATTCAATCGATACGCCTGACTTTTAATTATAATACAAGCTTGCGAATATTGTTAATTTCATTTGAACCGAGTTGGACCACATTCACGTGATGATTAGTCTATGACGCAGCTCTATTTATAATTCGCATGCTTATTAAGCTAAACAGTTTAATGGAAATAAACAAGCAACATTTCCCCATTTGCGAATTCAGTTCCCGTCCCGGTAGACGAACCGAGACCGAGACATCGACACGAACCAGCTAATCGATGTTAGCTGCCTCGCCACCCGCTCTATAATTTAAATACGCTCGCACGGCATAGCTGATGCACATTTGTTTACGATACTTAAGCGTATGGCAATTTTCGTAATGAATATTCTAATTGGTTTTTAATTATAATACAAAGCGCGTTTCGTGTCTTGGCCCTGTGGCAATGCGAAATGGGCTAATTGCAGCTGGTAATTGCAATATTAGACGCCCCGCCCGAGCCGGGCATCTACTGGCCACGAGCACACAAGCCACACAAGCCACACAGTGCAACAGGCGGCGTCAAATGCAGCCACCACAATTAATATGTATGTATATACCCAGCTACTCTATCCAATAGCCAATGCCTGGGAATATGGCCACACGCAATCGACGCATTTGGCGAGCTTCCACAGTTGCACAGTTGCACAGTTGCCCGGTTGAGCAAGGTGCAAAGGGGTAACGGGGGCAAAGGTGCAAGGGGGCGTTGGGGTCGACCTATAATAATTCAATAACGGTATGCATAATTCAACTGCAACTGGCGGTAATTGATTAGCTATTCACTTGAATTCAGCTCAGGCAGGGGTTTTCTCCAATAACCCCTGAATAATGCATTGCGGGCTGAAACTAAACACGAGCTGGTCGAGAATTCGATTGTTGGCCCAAAATAAACAATCGAACGCCGCGTGGGCGCCCATAAAGAGAGGCAGGCATCAGGGCGCATCATAAAGTTGGCATATTTATGCGACTAATTTGAAATAAAACATAAAACTCACCAAATAATATTAAGAGTCTCCCATTCGAGTCGCCACAAAGGTGAGATGCATATCAACAATTAGAAGCACGCCGGGCGCCCCATGGCCACAAGAGATTCGAGAAATTTGACGCTTTTACGAGCGCTCCACGCCACGGACAGGCAGCATAATGTCTCTCTTTGATATACCAAATTAAAGCAATGGACACTGGACGGAGCAAGGTGGACATTTGAGCGCTGGAATCTGGTGAGACGAGTACTTTGCATATGAATGAGACGATGCCGTGCCAGCTGGCGCCGCGGAGAGCGAGCCGGGTTGCCGAGCGGCAACATAATTGAGGCAATTAGAAAACATCAAAATATTGGGCCTGGCCAAAGAAAATTGTTAAATAAATAAATGCTAACAAATTTTGATCTTAATTAAGCACTTGAGCGCTTAGCTGAATGTTTATGTAAAGTCTGGACGGACAACAACCTGGCTCTGGCTCTGGCTCTAGCTCTGACAATGCAATTAAAGCCGACTCTCAAGCGCTGAGCAATGACAAAGCATAATTCAATTTAGAGTTGAATTCGGCTGGGAGGGAGGTAGCTGGAGCCAACGCCCACCTTATAATCATTCAATTAAAACGCTTAGGAATTATTATTATGACAAACAAATGTCGAGAGTTTTAAATTGATGCCAATCTCGCCGGCTAACGGCAGGAAGTTGAAAGCGGCCCAAAATTACAAGCAATTGAAAGAATATGATCAATATCTCGCTGGCCAACTGGCGGAAGTGAATTGAAAAGTTAACAAGCGTGGCGGCCATCGGCAAAATGGTTGCTTGGCCAGCAAGTTCGTTGCCTAAGTCATTCGTTTAGACAAATGCCCAACATGGACTTTAAATTAATTACTTAATTTAACACAACACGCGGCCCAGCGACACCTCCGATGACATCCCAAACGACGACAACACAAAGCACTAACATTGACAATTTGAATGCAGGTTCAAACCTGTTGGCGATCGATGCGAGCGAAGATCCTGAGTGTGGAAGTCTGGCCTGAAGATGGGGGCCTAACAGATTAGTTAGCATATCCCATATCAGGGTAATTATTGTTAAATGAGATAACGATCTTGTACTGCGTTGACATTTATTTATTTTCCTTAATTTCGCCGTATTAATCTTCCTGGAAGCACGCATTAAACACGGCACACAGTGCAGCGAAAAGCACAGCAGAAATCAGACAAAAAAACAGAAGAAGAAGACAGACAGACATACACACTCTCACCTCGTTGTGGCACGTCCCGCTCTGGTGTGCGTTCGTAATGATCATTAGCGGACCATGAAAATCAACAGCATCAATTTGGCTTTATTGGCAATGCAACGAAACGAGCATGCGGCCAGTTTTTCGAGCCGTCTTTTGACAATTTGCATCAAGCAGGCAATCGATCAATAAGCCTCAAAGTCCGGCTAATTAGTATAATATGTAAGCATCGGTATTATCAGCGAGCTCATCAACATCAAAATACTTGGCAATTAAACGAACACGTGAACAACGGCAAACATCAGGTACAGCTGGTTAGATATTTCGGGCGACCCGAAACAAAACTCAATTAAAGCCAGACAAGCAAAAATCATAAACACAGCTACAACTATGGGCAGCAAAAAATAGAAGAAAAAAAAAAACCCCCACAACCAAAAAAAGACGCAGCTAATTTAACCAAATTGGATTACTTAATAAGTTTATTGGATAAATAACTTGGCCCAACAAAAGCAACAAAAGCAACAACAGCGAAGCATAAAGTGAATGTTTTTGTTGTCGTTGTTGTTGCTGGTTTTTTTTTGTTTTTTTGGGGCGCGCCACAAACCTTTTGTGGAAGCATTCAAAATAAGCCACGGGGCAAAACAAGTTGTATATAAAAATTGTGAGCTAATTTCTGAGAATTACCCAAAAGAGATGCCCCCCCTCCCCACCTCCCGTCTAATGTGTGTTGTTGTTCTAGAGAAACATTTGAAATGATATCGTTAGGAAAACAGGGCCAAAGATAAGACCCAATAACAAAGTGCAGGCAGGCTCCACACCAAGTGGGCGTCGTAACTTATTATTAATTATAAACAACATTTTGATAGACAACAACAAGAGGAGAGAATTGCCAAAGAGGGCCAGCTCCTACTACTATCTAGGGATCAAATGTGCGTGCTACTAAACAAACACACGCCCTTAAATTGTTGTTGGCCTTATAACTAAATGCGATTTGTATCAGTATCTCTCTCTCTCTCTCTCTCTGGGTAATTGGCTCTAAGGGCTTGAATTGTTGAGCTTTTGACACTGATTTATGCATGAGGTTTAGATACATTGTGTACTTTGCTGCGTCCGATTAGTTGGCTAGTCGGTTATTCAACCAAATCATAGACCAGACGCCCTCTGACAGGCGGCCGCAATTTAGTGCTGTTAACAGCTAGTAATTAGGCCCGATTTGCCTGTTAATTAGCCCATATCAATTGGCCCCGGCCAGTGGATATGGATGTTGCAGCTTGCATTTCGCATTCGCATTGCATATTCATGAGTTTCTCTGAGAATTGTCTCTCACTCGATTGTCGATCTGTCGCGATAGTCGCATAAATATTGATTTGTAAATCATTAGCACACCTCAAGCCAAAGTGCCGCGATGTCATTTCCAGTAAACCAGTTTGGGCATATCCCACACACCCCGGCTGCCCCTTCTGCCCCACCTGCATCACCTGCACCACCCCCAAAAGCGCCCCAAAGCAATCGTCTTTTGATCTCACTCGCGCTGGCGCTCAATTAAATTCAACAATAAAACACGATTTGCATTTTAAATTGTGCAATTAAAATGCTTATGAAATCTATAAAAAATCGCTTAATGCATTTTACGAACACCTAGTGAAAAAACAACAGCAAAGTAATGCCAAATGTCACACGTCAATTAATTAACAAGCCAAATGGATGACTCCAGAGTCTATAGCTATTCTTGCAGGTATACAGTGAAAACTCTTGGGATGAACAGGGGGTGACCTGATCAATAAATTTCACACAAAATAATCCCGCCAAGATGTATATATGTATATCTCCTTATGGCCGGCGCCTTTCTAAGTAAAAGCTGCGAAAGTTCAAGGTGATTTTTCTTAATCTTTGGTAAAGTGCCAATTTCATTATTTAGCCCCTCTCTTTTGCTTTGTGAATTATGTAAATGTGTCTTGAGTGAAAAGAAAAATAACTTTAATGGAAACAATGCTTAAATGTTTAATCAGTGGAATTGGCCTTTGGCCGTCGGCTGTTCAGAAAAAAAGTTACTTGAACCAAGCAGCTTAAATCGAGACTCTAAGCGAAGGCAAATGAAAAATGGGAACTTATATTTATGGTTTCAGAGAAATGGGCGAAAATAGAAAACATAATAAATAAATGTTGGACACGCAAATATAAATATATAGATGATGTCATGCCATAATTTATAACCAGATATTTTGTCGCCCTCTGCCCCAATTCAAAGTTAATTTGTTTTTTATATTTTTATTCTTGCATAAGAATATTTTGTATATTTTATATATGAATATTTTTCAAGCATTTTTCTCTTTACTTAACAACTAAAACTAACAACTAAGACAACTAAAAGTTCTTGATAGCATAAACGAATGCCCGTTATGGCATATTTATGATAAATACAATAATTAACATAAAACTATAATAGTTATAAATAAATGCGTAATTGATGTACAGGAATTACAAGTAAGTACCGACGAGTTCAAATGTCCAAGAAATTCGCTAATTAAATTTATTGATTTATCTTTCTTTCACTTTCTTTATAATATTTACACGCTTAAACAATTAAAATTTGTACAATTGTTTCTCTCTCCCTCTCTCTCGCCCTCTCTCTCTCGCTCATTCTCTTTCTCTATTTGCAGTTTCTCTTGCTAATTGTGAGCTCAACTCAACTCGATGCGAATGGGCGCAACTCACCTGCCCGCCCGCCTTTGGTTTGGCACTAAGTTTGGGGGCGTGGCCAGTGAACGCATTTCGTCTCGTACTTAATACTTTTGTAGGAAGTGTTTTTTTCATTCATTGGATAGATGAGAGTCGCTTCTATATACACTAAGCCTGGCGCTTTTCATTTTAAGAATATATCACAAATAATTAATTTTAAGAGCTCACATACACACACACACTCATATACACACGCACACACATACGCACAACGCTCAGCAAATGTGGGCGCTTCTTTAGTAAGGAACTCACATACGCACGATTGCGGGGCGGGGCAACTGGTCAGCCTAATGACTCGCATCTAGATCATGCTCATCATCGCTGGCGCAATCGTCCATTTCCATGTCGATGAGCTCGTCGTCGTCCTCGTCGCCGCTGCCGTTGTGCATGTTGCGCTCGGAGCCGGAGCCGCCGCCCTTCTCGTCCTCCTGCTGCATGCGTTTGTGCTTGGTGCGGCGATTCTGGAACCACACTTTCACCTGCGTCTCGGAGAGATTGAGCGACTGTGCGAGCGCCTTTCGCTCCGCACCGACCACATACTGATTGCTCTCGAAGGCGTGCTCCAGCTTCAGCAGCTGCGACGGCGAGAAGGCGGTGCGAATGCGCTTCGGCTTGCGAAAAGGTTGCAGAAGGAAATCTGAAAGGAGCAAGCAGAGATCGGGCTGGTTAGCCAATGCACAAGCAAACAGGGCTGATTAGTGTGTACTTACTTCCTGGAAAGCGGTGCGGAAAGATGCGTCCGTGGCGACTGAGCAGCCATGGGTAGAGTGGGTAGCTGTCGCGCGGCATGCCCGGATTGCCCATGAAGGAGGCGGCGGCGTGTGGGGGCAGGCCAGCCGCTGCGGCGGCGGCTGCCGCTGGACCCAGCACATGGCCGGCTTGCAGAGCTGCGGCCATTTGGAACTGGGCGGCGGCAATCAGATGCGGATTGTGCTGTGGTGCCAGCTCCGGTGGCGTGTTGATGTACGGCGGCAGTGCCTTGATGTCCGGCATGCCCGGCTGTCCTTGCGGCGGCGCTGGACCGCCTGGGCCCATCGGAAAGGGTCGCACTAAGCCGGCGGGCGGCATGCCTGGCATCATAAGTGGGTTGGGACCAGGGCCGCCGGCTTGATGCATTACAGGTGGCTTCGGGTAGCTGGGCGGCTGCTGTTGCTGCTGCTGCTGCTGTTGCTGCTGAGGCGGTGTATTGTGCGGACTGCTGACCAGCAAGGTGGGCGAGCAGGAAGGCTGCGAGGATTGCGGCGAGACTGACTTGGGCGGCGTGTGTGGCGGCTGAATGCGCTGGGCTGGATTCTCCGAATGCTCCGAGCCAGGTGGTGCTGGCGAGCGCTCGCGCTTCAGAGAAACAGCAACTGGCGTGGACGTTACATCCCCCAGCGGGGAGAGGCGTGTCTGTAGAGGACTGAGGCCGTTGGCCATGGCGGCGTTGTGATGCAGACGCTGCAGCAGCTCCTGTATATCATGATGGGACTTTGGTGTGCCCTGTTGCTGTTGGTGGAGCAGCAGATGCTGATGCAGTGCGTGCTGTTGGGCTGGCGATAGATGTGGATGGGGATGCGCGTGTGGATGCGGTGCCATGTGCGGTGGCAGCACGTGGTTGGCATGATGTGTTGGCGGTGCCATCAGATGATGCGGCGGTGTGGGCGTAGCAGGCAGCATGGTGAGTGCAGCGGGCGGCGTCTGAGGCGGACTGCCAGGACCATTGCGGTCCGGCTGAGGGCTGCCGGGCTGCTGGTCGGGATTGCCTCCAGCGGCAGTCACCGTCGCATCGTTGCCAACAATGGAGTCGATGCTGAAGCCGATCTTCTGCTTGGGCGTGGGCAACATGACGGCTGAGGTGGGTACCGGCGGAATCATCTTAGTCATAAATACGCGCGTTGTTTGTGCGGGCGAGGCGGCGATTAGTTCGGCTATTTTGGCGGCTTTTGTCTTTTAAACTGTCTCTCAGTTAATCCTTGAGTAATCAGTTGCCTCTGTTTTTTTTTTACACTTGCTGCGACATTTAGGCGCTTCACAACACTTAACACTTGCACTTGCGTTTGCGGGCGACGGGCAAGTAAACAACTTTCTAGCGGGGCGGGGGGCAAAGAGTCAAAAAGTTTTGTAGTTTTGCGATCGACGCGCTCGTAACGTGTTCACTCGACGACGTTCACAGTCTGAATAATCGAGAGAAGCGGCGCTGCGGCACCAAGTGTACGCAGTGGGAATTATGCACGACACACGACAATACGCTCGCGCTCTCGCTCTTGGCTCTCTCACTCTCTCCCTCTCTCGCTGGCCGGCTGGCTTTGTCTGTCTGTCTCTCGCTATCCACAAAACACGTCAAACCGGTCTGCACTAGCGCGTCACGGTTGCTGCTTGTTGCTGCTACTGCCGTTATTGTTGTTGTTGCTCGCGCTGTGTGCCAGAGCGAGAGCACACGAGCAGAACAGAGAGTCGCACTAACCAATGAGCGTTGCCCGTGCGCTTGCCGTTGCACTCTTGCCTGCTTGTGGATTTTATCTGGCCACGCCATGCTGTCTCATTATCTGACCGGATCAGCTGCACATGGAGAGGCGTACACAATTTAATTCGCTACGTTGTATTTGTGTTTGCATTTGTAGTTGTATCTGTATTTGTATTTGTATTTGCATTTGTGTTTGTGTTTGTGTGTTTCTGCATATGGCTTCCGTTGATTTCTTCAGTCGCTGGTGGTGGTTGTGGTGGCTGTTGTTGTTGTTGTTGTTGTTGCTGCTGCTTTTGTTGGCATTGTGGCTGTCTCTTTGTAATTTGGCTTAAACTGCCATTCATAGTTTTTGTGGTTAGATTTTCATGCTTTTATTTTGTTGGGAAAACAAGCGAAATGTGGAAAAACGATTTAAATCGGGCATGTGCTTGGGCTTAGTTAGTAGTTGCGGGAATATAAGTGTAATTATGTTCCTGTTGGCAACATGTTAACTTTTTAAGCACTACAACTATGTATAGGACTCAAATTATGCTTATGTTTATTCTTAATCAGCATTAGTTGTTTATTCGTCTGCAATCAAAAACATGCTACGATTAAAATTGTAAGAGGCCCTGAATTTTCTAGGTATTCCAAAATCAAACACAAGAAGAATTTAGGAAAAACTGTTGTTTTTAGTATTTTTATTGACATATATAAAAGCCAAATAAAATGTTTCCAACACTTAAAATTTCTACGACAGGAATCAGGATCATTTTCTAAAATGTTAATGTTAATGTTAAAAAATATATGTAACTAAAAATACTTAATATGTAAATATTCAAAAATTACATTTGTGTTAATCGCTTTTGGAGCTCAGGCCATTATCAAAATTCTTAATATTTTGTCAAGCTTTTCAAGCTTTTCAAGCTTTTCATATGAATCCATTTTTTTCTTTTGATTTGCATGCCGCCCTGTTCGCTTTGAGGTTACACTCTGAATGCTGATTTCTGTTTGAACTTTGTTCGTCTCAAATGGTTATATTGAACAACTTTCCAGGCGACTAGCAGGGGCTGTCGTGCATGAAGAGCGAATAGAATCAAACCGATTATTGATTCCGCACCACAAATGCACTTCAAAGTTGCCCTGGCGCCAATAAATCAAACTGGCCGCACATTTGCTGCGACAGTTTTATATAGAGAGCATAACGCTAACAATTTAGATGTTAATTTTAATGAATATTTGAATTTTTGTTCGTTTTGGCACAAGACAAACTTTGCATAGTTTATGTGCGATCGCAATCAAAATCCAAAATCAGAGCAGCCGCAGCCGCAGTATATTTATTTTTAGATCAAGGCGCAAATATCAATTAGTAATCAGTGAATAATTCAAACAAATAATTTTCACACTTTTTGGCTGGCCTGGGACCAGTTTTTGTCTTGTTCGGAGCCGATTGTTACGCCGGGGTTATCAGTTCCGGGGCAGCGCACGGAATTTATGACTTTCGAAATAAACAAAATATGAAAATCTTTTTGTTTTTGCAGCTAGATTAAAATCAATTTTATGGCCAGCTAATTAAGTCAACTGTCTGCCATGGCACATTGTGTTCCCTACCCGGGCAGGCCCATAAAGGCGTAATTACCCCGCCTAATGGGCTTTATATATAAGAAGAAGAAAAAATATGATGGAAAGTTCAGAGTGCGGTCTTTAATTGCCAAAACGTGGCAACAAATTGCCATAATGTGAAAGCTAAATTGGCTGCCAAGCTAAAAGCATGCTCAGTAAATATTTTCACATTGGTTATTTTGCAAAAAAACATCAAGTGCTTCAATTCACACGCCCACTGCGGGACATCGAGGACAACAGCCAGAAGAGAGGACAACTGGAACCAGGACGAGTGCCTGCCCGCTCACCGCAGGATCGGCGCAACAATTGTCCTGTTAATGAGCAAATAAAGATATCTGCATGACCAGCAGCCAGCAGCATCAGTTAAATAGATGTCCGACTAACCAGCTGCCTGGCCCGGGTATTAGCACCCGCTGGGCAACCAATTGAGCAGAGTTTACACAGTACTCGATTCCGAGATACCCTGCAGTAAGGTCAATATGCTTAACTCATTGGGCTATAAGAGTTAAAGAAGATCGTGGAGAACAGGACGACGACACTTTTGCCACTTATGCTTTGTCCCGCAGCAAGGTCTTCCAGCTACAAACTCTTTTCATAAAGTTCAGATCATAGTATATATCTTTAAAAAACTGCTAAATTAACAAGCTCTGGCTACTTGATAGGAAAACAGAAATTTGGCTAACCAAACTACCCCTAGTTTACAGGGTATTAGCGCACGCGGAAAGTTCGCAAAGGCGCTTCTGTGACTGCAAATGAAAACCATAAAAAATGCAAGACAAGGGCCAACAACAACAACAACAAGGGATCAGACACACACAAAACAAAAAACGTATTTATTAGATGGAAATAAATCGAAAGCAGCCCCCGGGGAGAGAGAGAGAGAGAGAGAGAGAGAGAGCACACAATGCTGGCCCGTCCGAAAGGTGTCAAAATCAACAATTTTCGAGCTGCAAACAATTCCACAGAAAACAAGGCGCACAGCATGATGCAATTTTGCCCCTCTCGCTCTTAGCTCCCTGTTTGTGCCCAGGGCCATGCTCTAGGTCTTCCTCTCGAGCCGATCTAACAATTTTTCGGCTGAAATGATGTAGGAGAAGAAAAAAAAAAAGTGAAATAAAATAGAAACAACAAGAGTTTCACTTTTGCCTAGCCTGAAAAACAATGAAAAACGTGGCAAATTTCCCTTTGTTTAATTTAGTGGCAAGAAATTTTGTTGAGTGCCAACGAAAATGGTAGAAACAAAAAATTGACTTTAATGATGATGAGTTGCCGATTAGAAAAACGCCTCGAGCTGCTCACTAAATTCATTTGAATTGTGTGTGTGTGTGTGTGTGTGTGTGTGTGTGTATGTGTGTGTGTGTAATTTTCTATGTTTTCCATGTTTTCTATTTTGTATCTTGTGTTTTGTGTGTTTTCTGTTGACGTTTTGTCGTTTTACGCTGAAAATGGCACAATTATACAGAAATCTCAATATTACACTTACCCACTGTGCCTGGCATTTAAATGTAATTAATTTACGGAGTAGTTGATTGCAATTGAAGCAGACGCACACGCAGGCAGAATTTCCAGGAATTTCAGTCAGATCTATCAATTTCACAGTTCTCATAATAAGTTCGTTCGTTTTCCCGACGAACGCTTGTAAATCCACGCGGCTCACAAAATTATGATGGATGATATTGCGGCTGCATTTTCACGCTTGAAAAGGAAAGGGGGAAGGGGCCAAATAGTAGCCGAGAAAAACTCGAAACTGACAGCGCTTCCAATTCAAATGATGATAAGCATGAGAGGATCACTCCAGAAGCGGGGGCGCGTGTGTGGAAGGGGTGGATCAAGCAACTGGACAGCCCTCGAGGTTCAGGTCGAGTTCCCAGAAAAACCCATTACAAGGTAAATGAAAACGCCAAGGGGCAAGGATCAGCATATGCATTTGATATTTCGGGCACGCCACGTCGAACGAGGCCAATCAAGAAGAAAAGCAGAGAGAAAAATAACTACAATGGCCATAAAATCATATTAAAACACAATTTTTGGTCAACAAGCGAGCGTTAAGGGGCCAAAACGACATAAAACATTTATATCTAATCCTGGACAATCATAAAAATCACAGAAACGACATGACAACGATAACGACAATGGAAAATGGAAAATGGGAAATGCAACGAGCTGTCAGCAGCGGCAAACATTGCTTTAAATTGTCGGAAAAGTGCTCAGCTACGAAAAACCAACGCCAACAAAAAGATCTAAGGAAAACAGTAGTCAGAGAAAATGTCATAAAAACGTCTAGCTCCGGCTCCCACTTTTCACTTTTCCCGCTGCCCTTGGCCCGTTCTCCTTTCCGATTCGCCCATGCTTGTCGTCGGGTACGTGTGCAAAACATTCTACACTATTCAAGAACCTGGCATTTTTATGACACTTTCCGTAACGGGAAAGGACTATCCCTAACCCTAACCCCAGCCCTAACCCTAGCCCTTACCCTTACCCTAAGCCCATTGCCATCCTTTCGGACAGAACAACAACTGCATATAAAAGAGGAAAATCTTAGTTGCTGAATATAAAATCAACGTAATTTTTATAGCTTTTTACCGCTACTTTTTAGTAGTTTTCCCTGCTCCGCTTACTCCCCTTTTTTGACACTTTGCCACGTTTTATTTCGGGCTGACAGGCACTTTTGTTCGTGTGTCATTATCGTTTTGGCCTTATCCGTTTAGACGGGACTTTATCTTCAAATGGAATTTATGAACCGGCGGCATAAGACAAACAACCAGAATTTTGAACGAGCTTGGATAAGATCACGATTAATATAGTTAGTCAGAAATAGGGCGCTTGTCTAGGATTAAGTTATATTTATATTAAGGAATAGTTTAGTTCTGAGTAAGAAATTCTCAACTCGAATGCGTATTCCAATAGGAATCGTATTAAAATTTGTTGGAATATCTGTATATGTCTAAAATATAATATAATGTTCTTCCATTGCATAAAAATCCGATTTAATGTAACCCCAACGTATTGCACTTCGATTCAAATGTTGGCCCCAAGGGCTTATATCGATACTTCTAACTTTTGACAGTCACGGACTGATGAGTCTTGTCTTTGACTTGATGCAAGTGGGGGGAACACTTTATAAATGATCCGCCCACACTTGTCGCTCGCACTTTACACCCCATTTGCGTTGGGCTCTCCGGGCCCCTAGTGTAAATTTGTGTAAATGTGTAAATTTGTAAAAACGCACGAAATTGTAAATGTAAATTTCCCGAAAATGGTAACATTTTCCTCGGTGAAGAGAAATAGAAATTGGGATATGGACACGGCTGAGCGCGTGTGACGAGGGGCGCGCCGGGGCCGAGGACAAACGATATAAATTTGTGCTTGTAACTCGAAAATGTCGCGCTGGCAACAACAAAACACACAGGGATATAAAAAACGAGCACAACAATATGATAATGGGATTGGGAATGGGATTGAACAGGGGAAAATGGCAAACGAGGACGAGGGGATGGGAAAGAGGATGGGAACGGATCGCGGGGCGCATTGCAGATGACTCAATTTACACGCAACGAGCGCTGTAAATTGCGCCTCATTTTGTGCGGAATTTTTCCTCTGGCAATTGCCAAATGTCAAATGGAAATTGGGAAATGGAAAAATGAAAGAAATGCGCTGCATAAATGTGTAATTTGTACTCTGTCTCTTTCTCGCTCTGCAAATTGGCGAGACTCATAAAGGCGAAATTAGCGCGCCGAGCAGCCGCCCCAGGAGCAGGACGTGCACAAGGACACAGGGCTGATGGGCCGCCATTTTGTTGGCATCGTTAAACAAATGAATTGCCATAAGCGCTGCCTGATTGCAATGTCACTTTAGATGGGTTTTATAATAAGCTGCGGCTCCGGCTACGGCTCTGGCTCCGGTTCTGGCAGCTGCTGTGCTTGGCAAGCAGCCCGATGGGAACCCAACCCCTTTTTCCATTTCCTAACAAACAGCAATGACAACAGTTTGCGCACTTTATGAGGCGCATCATTATGAGCCTGCCATGGCAGCCGCGCATCCTGCTTGCTGCGTCCTGCGACTGCCATTATTATACGCCATTTAAATAATATTCGCTTTCATGCTGGGCCGCTGTCGCCTGGCACTCGCCGCCTGGCACGTTTTCCAACCCCCTGCCTGCTGAACGATGCCAATCACCCCAGAACTGCGTAGTCTGTGCCATTTTTCTCAGGCACATCATCAGCATTTGATTGCGACAAATAATGCCGCCGCTTTGTGTTGCACCATGCACGAACCAAACAAAATGGCGCCCAACGTGCGACGAGTTAAAAGCGCGCGCGTGTTAAATTAAAAGGATTTGTGTGTTGATTAAGTGCCGCCGAAAAAGGGTTGGAGTGTGAGTGCATCAGAAGGGAATCATTTTCATAAACGAATCTTTGCATCATTTCTCATGCCAGATGCCATACGGCAGGTCTAATCTAATCCCCAAGAACTGCAAAGGAGTCTATTTGCAAAGATCTCGTGCGTTTGCTAAAGGAACCAAACGGTAGCCATCGTTCAGCCAATTCTAAGCCGATCTAACAATAAGATAATGAAACATATATGAGCTTCATAGCCCAAAACAAGCCGACAGTAGCTGCAACTGGATCAGGGCCAAATCCATCAACTGCTGCCAATACAATGGACTGGCACTTGAGCTGTGAACATGGACTCCGACTCCGACTGGGACTCGGACCCGGAGAGTCAAAAGACAATGATCAAAGTTAACGGCAAGCAGCTGATGCTGATCTCCGAGGATCTTTGGCGATCTCAACATTTTGATCTTGTTACAAAAGTCAGCGGCAGGCAAAGGCAAAGGGCAACACGCGGGTGTTCCGGGTGAAAAGAAACAGAGAGGAACCATTCTCCGAAGCGGAAAGAGCCAAAAAGTTAAGCCACAAACATACAAGAGGATCAAAACGGATTTAAATACAAAGTGGGAAATAATGAAGTGCCGCCTCGCAGAGGGGAAACAGCGGCAAAATGTGCAAGATTTTCAGGGTGGCTAGACGAGAGAGAGAGAGAGAGAGAGAGAGAGAGAGGGAGAGGGAGAGACTAGTGCGTGTTGCCATTTGGCTTATTAAAGTTATAATTAAAATATGTGTGCCCGTCTGCTCGACTGACGGACTGACTGACGGACGGACGGACTATGCCAACTCGCATCAACCCTGATCTGTGATCATGGTAGCCGTAGATCCAGGCGGGTTTCAGTTGCTCAAGTACAACGTTTTTCTGTGAATTCAATTAAAAAATTTAATTTATAATTCTTTTGTATTTACATATAAATAGATTCACACTTCTCAAACATGTTGCACAACAATAAAATGCATAGTCGAGTGGTTGCTAAAAGGGTTTCTCGTTGTTAGGGAATGCCTAAAAAATAACTCGAAAATATCTATTATGAAGCACAAATCAATTTCAAATAAAAAAAATTCGAGCTCAAAATGTCCGCCTGCCCTCCTTCAAAGTCAGACTATGCCCCTGTTCCTATACCCTTTTCATGGGCACAGGAGAGACCTCCCAGCTCATGGCACGTCATTTAAATTCATTAGGATTACGAGACAAAAAAGTCAACAAGATGCCAACATGTCAACAATCGGAGAGAAGAAAACTGAAGCACCCTTCAGTTGCAGCGATAAGTCTCAAGCAATAGCCAGAAGGAAAAAGGATAATACAACTCATATGCGAACATTATGAAATTATTGTAAAGAAATGAGAGTGTAAGAGAGAGAGGGGGAGAGAGAGAGGGAGAGAGAGTTTATCAGAATGCCTTACATACTTGACTTAATTTAAGCCAATTTAGTGCCCATTGAGCGAGCGGATTACATTGGAAGAGGATGCGAGTGCATCTTCAAGCCTTAATTGTTTTGGGAAAAACACACACACACGCACACACGGGTTCACATGTGCGGCTTAACTTTGTGCAAAGTGGAACACCCGCAAGCCGCTGACTTTTGTTGCACCACAGCCAAGCCGAGCAGAGCCGGGCACTTGAACCATGTAATCGTAATCCTGGAGTGCTTGTGCTCGGTAGCCGCACAGTAGCCAGGAGTCGGCATATTAGAAGAACACCAAATTTGCGCATGCCATTATGTAATTTGCCCTGTCCAAGTCCGAGTCGGAATCGGAGTCGGCCTCTGTGAAGCCCTCGAGCGGTTTCTTTGTGCCACTTGCCGTGCGTAATTCGATTTGTGCTACTTTCCCGGGGCGGCCCTTTGATGTGGGCACCACGCCCTTGAAATCGCCCATCAATGCAAATGCAATGGTTGCCATAATGATTTTTTGTCAACGAAAAACAAAATGAAAATCTATAAATTGTATAATTTATTGATATATTAAATATTAAAGCTAATTGGCCCGACAAAGCGCTCGGCCCCAAATGCCCAGTTGGAGCATTAAAATGCCTCAGCATAAAGCTGGGAGCTAGGAAAATGTGCGGGATGGGTAGGGGGGGTTCAGCACAATTCCATTGCATTGATTTCAATTGGTGTCAATGCACGTTGCGGTATTCGTAATGTGCACAGATTTGTTTAAAGTTTGAGAGCCCGCGGCGGCTTTGTTTTTAATCAGCTGCCACTTGCCACAGACCGCACACATGACTTGGACTCAAAGCGAGTCGAGTCGAGTCGAGTTGATTCGAATGCCTAATTAAAATTGATTTGATTTCTCTGACACTTTTCAGTGCTGGCAAATCAAAGCGGCATTGTTCGACACGCCACTCGGTCCGTCAGCCAGCCAGCCAGTTGATCAGTCAGTCAATCAGTCAATCAGTCAGTCAGTCAGTCGGTCGGTCGTTCGGTCGGTCAATCGTTTCAATTTCACATTTGATTGATACTTTTGTTGAAACCAATACAGAGAATGCTGCTGCACGCTAATTAAGCCAGCCGGCGCTAAGCTCATAATTATACAAAAGCCTCAAACATAGACACTGCAACGCCTTGGACTCCAGCTGGAGTGGGCAATCCCAGCCGGGATTCAGACTCGGACTGGGACCAAACATTGGGTTGTCATCTTGGCCATATATCTTGTTATGGTCGCGGCGCGGCGCATGCGCGTCTCGTCAATTAGTTTGGCTGTCAAAAAGATGATGAACTCGTTGCTTGATGAGGGTTTGCTCATCGTCTCTGCCCTACGATCCTCCTCCTCCTCCTCCTGCTACGGCCAGACCCGTCCAGTCCACGGCTGTCCACTGACTTATCACAGTTTCAGGCGAAATTACGACGCGCCGCAGTTATTTGCTGCTTTTGTATTCCTCTCTTATTTTTTAATAGTTTTGGCAGTTTGGCGCGTAGTTTTCGAAATGCCTGAAATATGAGTAACGCTGTCTTTTCAGAGTTTCAGAGCTTGTTTTTACCACAGGGCTAGATAGCATCGATTCGGGCGTGTTTATAGGCCAGTCGGAGACGGAATTTTGGATCTGCGTGTGGTCGTCTCTGGCGTCATGTCGTTGACATTTGCGACAAATGCCCTGACGCATGTCAAGTGCCTGTCTATGGCACTTCAGCCGCGAACCGGTGGCAACTGCGTGTGGTCCGGCCGCATCTTTTCGGGGGTGGTCCGGCCTAATTGCACAAGCTTGTTACGGCAACAGATCTTTGAGTCAGCCACTTGGCAATTGGAGCCACATGGCATATGGCATATGGCACTTGGTCGAAGTGCCTGTGACTCAGGCGATCAATGTGACGATTATTTGAAGTCACGTCTAGTTGGCAGCGCGTTTTTAATCAGCTTCATTAAGGTCAGCACATCATTTTAATTGTTTTTCATAATTTGGAACGTCGGCGCTGCACAAAGGCTTCCGTCTTATGCGATCTAATCTCTCTCTCTCTCTCCCTCGGGGGGGAAGCTGTGGTCCAGCGCACTCGAAATTACAAGCTGATAAGAAGACTCCAAGTCTTTTGCATAATTGGCGGCTATTTTGCTTTTTAGTCTGTTGGAATTTAATTTAATTGCATGAGTTTCAACAAATTCAACAAATAAAAGTGCGCACTTACCAGCCAGTCCCAGAGGGATTGGAAAGGTCAGCCCCGTGTGGAAAGGTCACGCGCTGCACAGCACACAATTTTCCAGTCTCGAGCTCACTTTCGGGGGCGCCTCTCTGCATTTATGATTAGTGATTGGTTTAACAAGAGTTCAATTTGATTTGTGTTTAATTACGATTTTCTTCAGCTCAGCTCACTGTGGGAAAATGGAAAAGCAGCCACGTCTGCCGCCCGTGATTAATTTGAATTATTTTTGGAACGCGGTGAAATGCGAGCGCCTCGCGCGTTCGTGCCACATTGTTGCTCTGCTCATAAAATATTTGTTTATTTTCCTATGCCAGTTCAAATTTATTTATTTGTTTGTTTTCGTTAATTTTTGTACGAAACACGGCGTAATTAATTACACTTTTTATTGCCACGACTTAAGGCTTGGCTTGGCACTCACGAGCATAATTTTTTGATTTTTCGTAATGTGATTTATATGGGAACAATGTAAAGATCTTTCACGAATTAGTGCGCATGTTGAAAGTGCCATAAAATGTTTGAGCTATTCGAAATGTTCGATGAAATGTGAAAGGCAATCGCTCAATTTCATTTTATGATCTGGGAGAATTTTACCATAGATCTAGAGCATTGGAAATTATTGGAGTTATTGTAGCTATAAATATTCACATGATGCATACTGTTCTTGTAGAACCCTATGTCGGACGCGTAGGTACTTTTTACAAAGAGGTGCCTCCGAAGAATACACCCCTACGATCTTATACACTCTACCCCTGTAGGGAGTATTATAATGCTGTGGTGAAATATTGAAAGCATCGAAGGAGACATCACCAACCCCATTAGGTATATACATATATCTAGATCAGCATCAACAGCCGAGTTGATCTGTCTGTCTAGTCTCTCAGCTTTAAGGCTATTGTCTACACATATCGCAGTTCATATGTCCGAACTGGCCGGATCGGTCCACTATATCATATAGCTGCCTTTAGAATCATCGTTTGAAAAGTTGCTTCTTGTATGGAAAACTTTTTTCCTTACCCAGATAACTTGACTAGGCTCCTCATATATAGGCAAAAAGTTATCAATATCGGACCCATATATCATTAAGCTGCCATAGAAACTATCGGTCGACAATAAAGTTCGTGTATGAACAAGTTATTAGTTTATCAAGAAGTTCGGTGCGGCTTTTATCTGAATTTGATAATATATTTTGGTTTAAGTCCGGGTTGCTTGCTTCAATTATCAGAGAGAAAACTCACATATATATATATATATATATACCCCATTCTTGTCAGTTTTCCCTTTTACTACGTTTCTGATTATTTAAAAAACTTGGCCACTTTCATAAGTAAATATTTGTAAATTGCCTGCATTTGGCATCCTTAATAATATAATGTATTATTCTGGTCAAAGGTGAGTTTCATGAGATTTACGAAATGCACCGGAAGTAAGAGTTAAACGCTGTTAAATGCGGTTTAATTACCGCCGACAACAAGACTCTCTCTCTCTCTCTCTTAATTGTGGACAAAAACAACGCGCTGACAATTTAAGTTGAACTCCCGCCGACCCAAAGGGGTTTCCATCGTCGCTTTCGGCCTCATGGCCAGCTTTTGAGCAATTTGCAGAAAAGATTTTAAAGCAACTAAAGTGCAAAACACATGCAATGCCGGTTAATTAGGCCGGACCGAGCCGGGCCACTGCATTTGAACAGCAAACAACAGCGAACAGCAGCCGGGTCGGGCTGGCCAGGTCTTGGCCGCGCCTCTTCACGGTAGCCCCCAACGGAAGCCATACTTCAGCGCTGGCAGCCCGAAATCTGACAACTCGCATCTAAGAGATGCGCGACGAGCCAAGAGAAACGCGAAACAGACCACAAACAAGCCAAGCCAGCAAATGGCAGTAGCCAATGCTCCAGCTCCAGCTCCCGCTCCCGCTCCAGCTCCAGCTCCAGCTCCAGCTCTGGCTGGCTCTCAGGAAGTGGGCTGTCGGCGGCATCGCTGATACGCCCCGTGGGCCGTTTGCATATTGAAAGCAATAAAAATTAATTTTCGCATGCTAACAGCGCAATCAAAGCAAAGTTGACAAGCGTTTACAAAGGCGGCTCATCTGGGCCGCGCGTTTATCACCGAAATATTTCATCTCCCGGATAAACATCAGCCGAGTGGACAGAGACAAAAAAAAACGTTCGCTCAAGCCGTTTGTCATCGCATTTCCGCCGAAGACGCACCTGCCCCTCCACCTTCCCCACCCATCTCTTTTGCCCCTGCTCTGCTTTTCTTCGCGTTCTAGCTGGCCAACTGTCATATCTCGGGGCATGCGCGACAGTTGCTAATTAGTCGCATGAATGAAATTGAAGCTCAGCTCGGCTCACACCTTCTGCTGCTGCTGGCCACGCGGATTCGGATGCGGTTTTAGATATGTTTTGTGGCAGCGGCTGCCTTTGTCTTTGGTCGTGCGAAATTTTAATGGTTCGCTTTTTGTTTTGCAGCTCTCGCAGCTCAGATGGTTATCGGACTAAGTTTTTTATGATTGCCCTTTGCGCTCGCAAGGGGCTTTTCGCTTTAAATTTAATTATGTCCAGTGCGATGTTGTTTTGCCTGTGAATCAGTTGGAAAGTTGCGCTCGAAAATGGGCCAAGGTGTGACTATGGCAGGTGACGAATTTGAGCTAAGAAAATCAAGCGCAATGAGTCAAGCCAAAGCGCGTAATTCAAATTTTATCGAGCTGAGTCAAATTGTGGCTGCAAAAAGCCCACACTCAAGCCAAATAGTCATGGGCTATCAATCAGCTGGAATCTGTGCAGACTCAACAAATGCCGCACTTCCGTCTGCCGCAAGGCATTTGCATTTTTATTGCAGCCAATTAAAAATGTATTTAATGCAAATCTTACGCACTGCACTCGGACAAACAGCGCATTCTGGCTTCCATATTCGCTTGGCACTTGGCACTTGGCCATTTGGCGAAATGCGCTTTTAATTGCTGGCCATAAATCAAATGCAGGCCAAACGCTGCAAATGTAATGCAATTATCATTTATAAATGCAGGCGCCAATTGATACTCTAAACAAATGCCAATTCGAATGCGAATCGAGAGAGAGAGAGAGAGAGAGAGAGAGAGCGAGAGAGAGAGACACTCGGACACGGCCGGGATGCATAAATCAGCGGCCATTCCGGAATCCGTTTCAGTAGCTGCTCAGCTGCTCGGCAGCTCGTAAAAAATGCAATTGCCAATGATGTCGGCGGCCATTTTGTAAATCTTTGCGCTTTATTAATTGCTTTATATATTTATTTATGGCCAGACTCTGCCTGGAACGGGCTCTCCGAGCGACGCATGACTCACAAGCCCCCTGGCCGGGCCGGAATATGGGCGGGAGCTGGTGCCGGGTGCTGTGGAATGCAATCAGCTTCAATCACACTGGGCCCTGTTATATTTATCGCCTTAAACGAGCATAAATTGTGGCTTAAAAGTTTCCTAGAATTGTATGTCAATGGAACTGAAATGCGTGCTACGTGGGTGGAGGGGCAAAGAGATCGGAGCATGCGATCTGTTGGCCACAGAGAGTTGCACTGCGAGAAATTGTCGAGTAAGTTCGAAATTGTACAAAAATATGCTAAAATACAAAATTAGCTTACGGAAAAAGCATTTTGTAGGCTTATATTGATACATTATAAGAAAAATAACATATATATATGTAAATATTTCAACTTATAAATACAGAAGAAGAATTTTCTGTTGCTTTTTTAAAAACTTTTGCGATTTTTTTAATAAAGCAAAGAAATAGTTCAGTAAAAAAGACTACACCTTTCATCCTTAACATAATTCTAAGAGATTTGAAAAAACAAAAACTACAAAAGGAGTAAAAAGATTTAAAAAATTTCAAATATATGAATGGTATTTATTAAATTTGATGTAATCCCAGCCAAAAACTGAATAAAATAAAATAGAAAGAATTTCGTGGACGTCAATAACATTTTTTTTCAGTGTAGAATGTTGTTTCAACTTTCAATCGATTTATAGTTTCTTTAAAGTAGTAGTATTTTTCTCTTCTTTCTTTTCCTGCCTCGCTCTCTCTCTCTTATTTTCTGTGCCTGCCTTTTCACACCTTAAGCCAGACGTGATTTTCACTACTTGTAGGCAATTTCTCTCTTTAATTAAAATTGTACAAGTGCCAGTGTCAAGTCAATCGTCGTCATTCACCCAGCTCGGTCCCGGCCTCTCCTTTCAGCACCAGCCCCCCCTCCCATCCCAGCCCCTCCGCTCCGCACATGTCGCCGTCCACGAAACACGTTAACAGCCCAAACGTGACAACGGCCGCAGCCGTTGAGGACAGCCCACAGATGAAACACTTGGAACAGTTGAAACAGTTGAGCGATCCTCAGGTATTTTTTTTTCTTCGCTTTTTTTTTGGTGGTGTGTGATACCTAAATGCCTCGCCGTGTTGGCGTTGTCTCAATTGTCAATTCATAAACGACTTTGGAGTTTTCTTCGATATTTGATTTATGCCCATGAGTCTACGGCAAATGTCACAGGCGTGCTCCGGCGGAGGGGAAGTGACGGGGAGTTGGGGGGGGCGGTGCAGCAGCAATGGCCGCTTCAAATTGAATGTTAATATATGCAGTTAATAAGTTATTTCTTGATATTATATGGTAGCCAACGGGCTGTCAAAACTCACACAAGCAACTGTCAGCGCGGGTAATTGCCCAGCGGCCCACGCGATGCGTCTGGCCTGGCATATTAATGTGCCAGCAGCGCACCCAAAAGGGGGTGAGCAGGAGGGGTGATGTGGGTACGGATTCGGGCGGAGGTGAGCTCGGAGACAAAGTGACGCGCCGGCCATGTTTAGTGTGCGGCTGACAAGCTAATTTGTTCGATAATTGCGCGATTTCTGACAGGCCCAATGAGCTGACAGCGTTGCCAGATCGCCATTTACATGGGGCCACAAACACATGTGGCAGCACCAGCTGCAAAGTCAACAAACCGAGGCCGTTGGCCAATTTACTCCAAGTGAAATTACAACCGAAGAGACAAGCGGACAGGCGGACAGTCGGACATACGGACATTGGGACAGACAGGCTTGCAGTCAGAGCCGGGCCAAGACAGATTGACATTAAACAAGTTGTAATTCGATACTTAATTGACGCCTGGCTCGTAAATTTGCAATTGCTCGCGCCCAGGCCCAGGCCCTGGGCCAGGGCCAGTTCCAAGTCACATAAGAGTTGGACAAACAGCGAGCGGCCAATTCCAATTAAAGATGGCCCAAGGGGCCATCGCAATCGCCTGTCGAATTGAGGTACATATGTAATGTAAAAAGTGAGAATATTGCCCACACACACAGCAAGCGACGCGACCAGGGGAGGGGGCTGAGGGGGGAAGAGGAGCTTTGCGGTATGTTCGCCATATAACTCAAGTCTCAGTCACAGTCTAAGGGGTCGCTTGGCCTTTGTGTGTTGGCCCAGTTTTTATTTGCTTTTAGCCCATTTGTTTTGAAACACGGCCCATGACAGTTTCCTCTGCCAATCCACCTTGGCCAAGCAGCACAAGCAGAAGACTTATTGCACTTTTGCAATAAATTTTGGCCAAAAACTGTAACTGTAACTGTAACTGGCGCTCACTTAACTTGGCTAACTAAGCACAGAGAAGAACCCATAGACGCTCCGCAGGGTTTTTATGGCCCAACCGCAAGCACTCCCTCGGGTCTCGGCTTTCTATTGAGAAAGTGTAACTTTTACTCGACGCTTTGTCGATTTTAAAGCCAATAAAAAATGTTTTATGTCTCTCGCATATTTTTGTTTGTCGCTAAACCGTAAATTGCTCTACACCTTGACACCATGTCGGCCCGGGATGGGAGTTGTGTGCCAGGTGGGCGGATACCCCCCACACCCTTGTATACAAATACATTGTGGGGCGACATCGCCGTTATTGCGGCAATTTATTTTATTGCAAATTTTATAGACTTTGAAATTTGATTGGGCTTCTTTTGGTGCTCGCCCCGCGATTGGCAATCTAGCAAAATATCGAATTACAAATGAATTTGACTTCGATTTTTATGCGTGTGTGCCCCAAGCGCTTGGCATGCGGCCAACTACTGTGCAATTCGCAGGAATGTAAACGATTTGCGAACTGGAAACTGGAGCCTAAATCATTCTAAAATTATTTAAACACTTGTGTGATATACAACAAAAGACAAACAACTACTATTTATGGCTGCTACAAATAAACATGGCTCGGCTTATACGCTCACCCCGTTTATGGCATTTTGTGGCCAAGGAGTTTATTATGGATAGAGTGCAAATAAATGCACAGCCAATTCGCACTAAATGAGTTTCGAGAAGGTAATTTAGTTTATTTTCGAGAATATGGTTAATTTGTAACGTCAGGAGATTGCGCGGAGGCCTGGCCCAATATATATGTGTCCAGACTAGCCGGCTTAGATGACACAGATGTCGAAGCTTCTATAAAACTAAGGATAATATGCCAAGTGATAATCATAAAATATAAGATATCAGCAAATTTTTGGCACTGACAAAGTTCAGAAATCAGACAGAAATCAGATACAAATCTCCCTACATCATGTAAATTTCCAGTGTCAGGAAAGGAACCTACATAATGGAAAGTGACAAATAAGATAATAATATAAAAATAATAATAATAATGCACAATAAAGATCGCCTTAAGATTGTCGAAGAATGTCTTAAAGAAATTCCAGAATTTAACAAAATAATTGGTATAGTCATATATATATACTACTATATACTATATAAATCTTATCAATATTGCCTGTACTAAGTTGGCAATAGAAATATAACTGTATTGATAGGCTTCTTAGCCCCGATTCTAAATCAAATTGAAAATACGCCTCAGCCAAATCTGAGCGGCAAATAATCAAGAAGTCATGAAATCCGAGCCAAGCTGCGCACAATTGGATATAATTAAAATATTTGACTGTGAGCGGCATATGGAATTTATAATTTTGTTTACATTTCGAATACATTTTGGGCAATCGCAGCACGGGACAAACAATTACTTTATGAGCCCGGCAAATATGGCGTCGATCATAATTAGAAAGACAGGCTTGTTTTTTGGCTAGAACGAAAGTGACAGCGGCACTTCCGTTGAATGGGACTAAACCGAAGGTAGAGGGAGTTACCTAAATGGCCAAGGGCCCCAACGCTCTGGAAGAGGTGTCGCTGAAGTCGAACATGACAAACGGCAGCGACAAATCGATAGGAAGTTTCAGCGACAATTGTCGAGCCAACGGCAACGGGCGATGTAATTGCTCCAATGCCCGGGCCCAGCACTTACAATGCCTCCGTCCGGGCAACGCTAATGGCCGGAAAGTCGCCAACAATAAACGGCGACACGTGGGCGCTGATAAGGCGATGTCTATGTCTCTAGCCGCCTCCTCTGGTCTCAGGGGCGGATGTGAGCGATTTTTTAGCAGCTTTTGACGCTTTCTGATTGCAGATGCCAAATTGCAGGCAACGGGGCAACATTTAATGTCTTAATTAACTGGCAAGAGCCTGGCCTGGAGTGGAACCCCAATTCGATTCGATTGGGCTGGGCATCGCTCGCTCTACGCTTATCTATAAATTGTAATCAGTAATTAAGTTGGCGGCTAACTCGGCGCACGCGCTTAGGATTTGATCAGAACTTGGCTTTGGAATCGGCAGGGGATTGGAGTTGGGATTGAAAGCAGCGACAGCAACTTATGTTATCATGTGTTGATTTACATGCGTATTGTTGCCGTAATTTGATTCGCTTGTCGCGCTCTCAATGTAATGGGTGTGCTACGGGGTTTACAGTTTAAGCCCCGGCCGATTGAAGGCCCACGATATGCAGCAATTTAAATAAATGGCTGCGACTGATGACGAGATTGAAGAGCTGCGATAAGCTGGCACCAAGCAGACAGGCAGCCTGACAGACGCATCTAACCGAATAGGGCATGGGCCAAAGTTGTGAACTGGATTCCGAGTAACGCAGCAAGGAGCCAATTAATTCTAGCTACTCAAGCAGCATGTTAAAAGCTGCAAGTTATGCGACTGTTTACTGAAATTTAAACCTAATGTTAAACTACCGATTAACATGCAGCATAAATATTTATTTATTCTATTATTCAAATAACTAAAACTTACTAAAATGCGGTTCTTGTCAGTAAGTATTTCTTCTGCATAAATTAAAGGTATTTACTACTCAGTTTACAAAGAGTTATTTAATAAGAATTGTATTTATACCCTTCGGTATTTAACCTGCCTTTCGATGTCTATGAGCTTAGTACTGGGTTTAAACCTTGATTCGTAAAATATCTTACAATTTACAATACAAAATAATTAAGCTCTTATGCCTTTAAATTGTTGTATGTTCAAGATTCAATAAAATCTTAGTAAAAATAGTCTTATTGAATCTTTTAAAGAAAAATATATGGCTTCATGGTTGATGTTCGGCTATAGCTTATCTGTCTAATCTGCTTAAAGTTTCTGTTCATGTTAAATAGAAATCTGGAAATTACGATTAAAATCGTTACCAATCAAAGCCTATTTAGAGCCTAGACTTAAACGTAACCTGCGTAATTGTCAGGTATTTATAAATTGCTAAAAAAATTTTTGTTATATTCAAGTATTGAATTGACAGAACCCATAAACAAATTATGGCACAAGTAAACAAATTAAATTCAGTTAATGTTGTTAATTAAACTGACTAAAAAACAAATTCACAACTTTATGGCCTAAATAAACAATGTTAGGCAAACAATTTTGGCACTTTAGTCTATTAAAATATTTTATATTTAGATGGCTTGAGGCAATTAAATTTGGATTTCTCGCAACTCCAATCGAATTTATCCGCATGTAAATTATAATTCAGTTGGTTACAAAATGACTTCGCCCTAATCGTTAACTAGCGCAAAATAAAGCAACTCAAATGCTGTTAAGTTTTTTTGCCGATTGTTTGAGCCAGTCACAAAACAGATTGCATAACTCGTTAAAAAAAAAACGTTTTGTTGCAATTTTTCATTGTTTTTGCTTGAGTTGGCTTGAACAGGCCAAAAAATTTAAATTTTGTACGACTTGAAATTGCAACATTTAACAATAACAATGAACCCCAAAAAGGGTCGAGTGCAAAATAAACGCTTCAATTTACAACAAAAACAACAACAACAACAACAAAAGGAACGTAACAAAGGCAGCGTAGGGTCAAAGCTAAGACAAGCAAAAAAGCCAAACGTAAGATTAAAGCGCAAAATGCAAATAAACGAAACCTAATAAAAGCAATTTGCAAAATTAACTAAAACGCTTGGCGCACCAGGTGGGGTGGTGTGGAGGGGGGAGGGGGGGAGGGGGAGGCGGTGTCTGGGTAACTAAACAAGCAAAGCTGTGCTAATTTTTTGTAAATAAAACTACCGATCTGGCGATCCGAGCGATTTGCCAGCCCCACCAGCCCCAACTACTTAACTGGAAAACCAACTGCGAAAATCAGACAGCAAATTCACAACTACAAACTGTGCCAAATTGCTGGCAAATCGTGAGGCGCAAGGCGCAAAACAACAGTTGCAATTCAAACGGAATGCAAATTCAGACAGTCCGTCCCAGTGGTAATTACGAGCTACAGCCATCCAACAACCCAGCCAGCCAGCCAGCCCAGCCAGCCAGCCAGCCAGCAGCACCACCAGATCCACTAGATCCGAAAAAAACGCAAGGTAAGAGTGCACTAGTGGGCAGTGCTCGACGAGCAGATACCTACTGCCTGCTTTATAAGCAAAGATACACGCCCACTTTACCCCTGGAATGTGTTTGGGAAATGCATAACTCTTGAATAACTTACGAGCTACAGCCATCCAACAACCCAGTGCACTAGTGGGGAGTGCTCGACTAGCAGATACCTACTGCCCGCTTTATAAACAAAGATACACGCCCACTTTATCCCTGGAATAAGTTTGGGAAATGCATAACTCTTGAATAACTTCGGATTTCATAGTCCGATCATAATGAAA
Source organism: Drosophila ezoana (assembly GCA_035045725.1). NCBI lineage: Eukaryota > Metazoa > Arthropoda > Insecta > Diptera > Drosophilidae > Drosophila > Drosophila ezoana. Next base: position 9,281,092 of record JAWNOU010000036.1, read on the forward strand.
TTTTCACAGCTTTAATATGGTATACAAAAGTGTGTGCATACCAAATCCAAAAAAATATATGCGAAATGAAGCCAGTTATCCAAAAAGTGAAATATTTTTAATCCGTATATACAATACGAGAATCCACATACCAAGTTTGGTAATAGTTGTAACTAGCTCTTATTATCTTCGAGTTATGATTAACATTCCATATCTTAAAATCTATATCTATCAATATTATGGAAACTGGAGGAAAAATGGACATCCCAGATAAACTCTTTCTTTGTATAGCATAGGAGAATATGTATATTTCGAATAGGAAGTCTTTAGCTCTTGTAGCTCTCGAGATCGATGCGTCCACGCAGACAGACGGACGGACAGATAGGCAGATCGACTCAGCTCGTTGTCCTGATCAAAATTATACAAACTGTAAATACTTCCCTCTGCCTGTTACATAAATTTGCACATAAGCACCATACCCCTTTACCTATTTTTTTTGGGTTCAGGGTATATTAAGCATTAGAATCTCTCTCAAAAGCTTAAGAGCTCTCAGCATCAGCGCATGCTGCCTGCTTATTAAATTTGTGTAAGCCGTAACTCACACACACACACACACATTGAATACACACACTTGGTGCAGCAATTTTGTGTTGTGTCTGCCTGCAAAGTCACGCGCTGCGCCGCTGTCTAGGCCCCTTATCTCCCCCCTCCCCCGGAGTGGGTCATCAGTTGTTGCGCTGATTATTTGCTTAAATTGCTGCTAATAACATGACGTGGTGGCATTCAAAGAGAGATCGCCCCCCAGTGCACTGGACGCCTGGACGCCCCATTTGCATGCACATGCACCGATCCAGACTCGACGTCTGTCCATCATTTGTTAATTTCCTCATGTTTACGAGTGAAGCTCTGCGGTAGAGGGGAGGGGAGTTGAGGGGAAGCTTTACAGACGTTGCTATTGCCACCGTTTGCCAGAATGCGAATCTGTTTCTGGCCCGTTTTCGTATGGGTTTCTCAGGCCAAATTGCCGCAAAATTAGTTGGCCTGTCTATTACACATACAGCTCGCAACTGCAATTGCAGAGATGCGGCTGCTGCGGCTGCCAGAGATGTTGCATGGGGCTGCAATTGGCAAATGTAAATGGCAAATGGTTCGGTTAGTTGCTCATAACTGCAGGGTATATGGCATATGGAAAACGGATCCACTTGCCGCACCTGGCAATTATGGCAGCAATTACACCACATCCAATCATCCAATTGCTGCTGCACCTGATCTATAATTTACCTATGGCCAGTGAGTTACTTTTCACAGCTCGCGGCATCGTTTTTCGCAATGCGAACATATCGAAATGGGTGTGTGTGTGTGTGTGCTGCAAACTCATGTTAATGAAAGAATAATAAGCCAGGGTGACACTGACACGGCGTGTGGCCAAAATATCAAAGTCAACACTGTGCCACAGGCGAGAAGCAGGCATGCAAAACGACACAGAAAGTCAATGAGAAATCACAAATAAATAATGGCTACGGATTGGAATTTCACATCGACTGCAACAGCTATCCAAACAGTTAGGGTATGGAATGCCTTACATATAGATACTTATGTAAAACGAAGAATCTCAACTCGTATTTCAACGAGGCAGGGTATAAGCAAAAACAATAGCGAACAAAAGTTGGTGACCTACTGAAAGCAAATCCTTCAATGAAAACAAAAACAATTTTTAACATGGCAGTGGTAAATAAGCGAATAATAGATACTCTACAGCCAGTGATACAATCTCTTTATATAGAAAGAGCCTTAACAAACAAATATTTTTGGTCGCGAAACCTTTAAATAGTCTAAGGCATGCAGAAAATACTCTAATCTGAAAATTGGGGGAGAAATAGAACTAAAAGAAAACCATATTTTTTGTCTCATCATTCGCGAGCTCATCAATAGTCTAAGATATGATATAAATCAGATCTTCATCTTAAAATTTGGGAGAAATAGAAAAAATATTTTTGATTTTATTATTCCAGAGACGATCAACAGTTTAAAATATGATATACATTTGGAGAAACGTTTTTGAATTTAGATTAGGGGCTGCACAGAAACATTCTTAAATACAAATATAAAAACAATTTTGTAAGTGCTGAAAAACGACTAAAGTACAAAACCAGTATACTCTTTTCCTTATATACAATGGTAATTTTTAATTAATATTTGAGAATCAAAAACATATCAGCAAAGTATGGGCATACATAAAATGGCTAAAACTTAAATGAATAACTCTTATAGTATTGAATAACGCTTGAGTTTGAGGCGCATTATTAGTACCAATGGAATGCCGCTTATTCTGTCCAAATCTCAGACATCTAAGCCACGCAGGCCCATGACGACACGTTTACAAAGCACACTTTATGCTTTTCATACAGCACCATTTACCCCCACTGGGAGATCTAATTTTTCTAAATCCCACCTGAGTGTCTAGTTACGACCCAAAAACTAGCTTCTGTAGCGATTTCAGCCCCATATCTCTTCAGGTTTAGGCTGGACAACCCAATTATAAACTTTAGATTGCAATATATATAGAATTATTCCAGGAAAGAAAGCATTTGAAATCGTTTTGAGCACACACTTCTTAACTCTATTAGCAACACATTCTTATAGAGATTACTGCGGATCATTGTCACAGACCTCGACAAGTTGTTCATCGACATAAAACTCATAAAATTTATTCATTTCGAACGCTTGGCTGTCAACTTCGGGCTGACTGTCCCTGGCTGGCGTCTCCAGTTAAGCACAACTAATGAGGGACAAGCCCAGAAAAGTGTCAGGCAACACCCACAACACAGGCCGCAAAGATCTGCCCCCAGAACAAGCCGCAGAAACGAATACAACAAATAAATAAACAAACACAGAGAGAAAACAAATTAAAGAAAACATTTTGTAAATGTCGAAGTCGCTGCGAGAGGCAGTTGAACAAATGGACGGACTTATACACTGAGAATTAATTAATTGCCCGCCAAAAAAAACAACAACAACAACAAAACAACTAAAAAGCACAGCACGTGTAAATGTATCTGCATCCATGAGATACATGCGCCTGCATAAATCAAAAGAAAACTCTGTGTTTTCCTTAAGCAACTGGGACTCGATTCTGGCGCCATGCAGCTTAACAATAGCTGCAGATACATAGATACAGATACAATGGGCCCAACTGACACTTTCTTTAGCCCGGGCAGCTTTAACCGTTACAAAGCTGTTGCTGTTGGCCTAATCTGCCGATCAGCATGGCGCTAGCCGAGATTATGATGAGCGCACGACTCTCCCAATCTTCAAGCTGATTCGTGCGCTTCTCGAGTGCAACTAATTGCCGCACGTTCGCACCCAATTAGCGGCAAAGAGTTGGGACGAGGCTGCGACTAAGTGCAGCTATCAACACTTGCAGCTGCATCTTGTGGCCATGCCAGCCCACGTAAGTGTATCCATAAGATGCTTGGCATGCCACGAATTATGATTAACATACGACTATCTGTGTCTGTGTGTGTTTAACCAAACACAAAACTATCCAATTATTAATTGATCTACGCGCGTCAAAATGTTGAGCAGAGCGTAGAAAATTTCAAATTTACCAAACGGTGGGCCTTGTCCATTAAGTGGGGGGTATTGACAAATGTCTTTTGTGTCACAGTCACAGATACAACTGCAGCCGAATTTGCTGTTAACCGCAGACAGAAGATCGTCGCCCTTCACTTTCCACATGGACGCACAGTGTCCTCAGTGCAAGCAAAAAATGTGGAAAAACTTTCAAAAAAAAAAATAAAAATAATAGTATTTTATTAATTTGGTATTAATAATATGTACTTAGAAAAAAAAAGTTTCAAGTATTTGAATTTAATATGAACTGTATCATTTTAACTTATATTTAATATTTTTCCACTTCAATATTAATATATGGAAAGATAGAATTAAATGTGATAATCAAATGATATGTAGCAGATATTTGTTTATGTATTAAACATTTGTATACAACAAATAGAAATGTTTATAAAATATTAATGGGGTATGTTTCCACTTTCCATAAATATGCGACCACTGTGCGGCGTCAGCGACAAGAGCAGCAACAGCTGCTTGTAATTTTCACGCTGACTCAAAATACAAAAAAAAAAGGAGAAAACATTTTTCACTTTGCGCTCTGCAGCGGGGGCGTTGCCAAAGACGTGGACGAGGGGTTGGGGGGGCGGCGGGGCGGTGGCTGTGGCATTTGTATCTATCAACGCCGTCAGAGTGCAATTGCAACCGCGTGGCTGCCGCACATTTGTGGCAGACACAATTATGACTCGAGCTGCGAGCCCGAATCGATAGTCAATGCATTTGGCCGCAACGATGAGTGAATATGAATGAATATATTAATGAGCAGCGATTTGTCTGTGCGTTAAAAACGCGCCCACCCCCTCCTTGCTTACCAACCACCCACCCCCCTAGCCCTGCCCTTGCCCCAGTTCTGTAAAATCCTCCACAATGTGTAAAATCTTTTACGCTTTTTATTAGCTTGGAGTGCGATCGTTTAATTAATTGAAAGTTGCCCTTAAACTAACACAACTGAAGCCAAACTCAAATCAAATGCTTAAAGTAAATTTGAGGAAATGCTTTAAGAAACATCTTCTAATATAATCTCTGGCCTCACCCTGAGATTTCTATAATCCGATTAAGAAGCATATTGATCAAAATTTGTATTCGTATTCTTCATAAAATACTTATAAATTGCAGCACGGCTCGCAATTCCTGTTCTATTTGCACGCATTTATTTACGGAATTGCGGATATATATTAAACACAAATCCGGTGAAATATTTGCATTGAGCGCCCCCAGTAAGTGCGACAAAATATTTTGGATCTAGCAGCAGAATCCAGATCAAGGCAAAGTTAGTCCAGCTGTGCAGACAGATCGGGATGGAAGTTTAGTGTCCCGCAGATGATCGGTTGATCAGCGCGTGTTTAGTGCGGCAAATCCGAAACTTAGCTTGGAATTTGTGCGCCTGAAAGCCATTTGAAAATCCAAGATCAGCGCAGGACTAGCGCTGGCTGCCATGCAAAAAGGATCATACAGCAGGATGCAGATCCTGCAGATCAGCGAAATCACCGGATAGCGCATTTAATCCAATTAACGATGCTGCGATCCGCGACCTTGCCTAAATTGTGGGCGGTTGAATGGCTTAGGCCGAGTGCGGCAGGTAGAAGCCGAACCACACGCTCATGGCGAGCACTTCCCGGAATGTTGCTGTGGGTCCCTGCTCGGACGGGCAGGGCAGGCAGGGCAGCTGATCTTGGATAGGTTAGGTTGATTAATTAAAATTTCGCTCAGCTCTCAAACGAGGCCCATTATTTAATGAGCTTTATGACAAGCCTCTGGGTGTGGCAAGTGGCATTCATGTTGGGACACATATTCGGATTCGAGGCGCGACAACTGCCGCAAATTAGCGCAATTCGCTTGGAGCGTGGGATGCACGCCAAATATTTTATTAGCTCATTATGCAAAGCGAATTGGCATTAAAAAGCCAACAACGCACATACAACAACCAAAAAGGGGCGTGGCGCACGCATAGGGGGGAAGCCAGCGTTAAAATGTGAAAATCTCAAGCGTTAAATGAACAAGTTAAAGAGCCATAAACGACGGGGCACCTTTTATTTTTGTGGCCAGAAAGTGCAGAACAAATAGAGTTGCGAAGAGAAAGCGAGAGGCAGAGAGTTGAGAGTAAGAGTACTTAAAGCTCATAAACAATGAAAATCATGATAAATGAATACATTCAAATACATTGAGAAACTTGATTGATCTTCGACTGAGCTAGTGAAACCAGTGCTGCAAACTGAGCTAGTAAAACCAGTGTTGCGAAAGACAGGGGCAGAGAGTAGAGGACATAAAGGCTACTTAAGGCCCATAAACAATGAAAATCATAATATATTAATACATTTTAATACATTGAGAAACTTGATTGATATTCGACTGAGCTAGTGAAACCAGTGTTGTAAACTGAAAACTGAGCTAGCAAAACCAGTGTTGACAAAGCGAGAGGCAGAGAGTAGAGGACATAAAGAAATCATTATAAATCAATACATAAATTGAGAAACTTGATAGATCTTCGACTGAGCTAGTGAAACTAGTGTTGAAAACTGAGCTAGTGAAACCAGTGTTGAGAAAGCGAGAGGCAGAGAGTAGAGGACATAAAGAGCACTAATATATTAAAATACATTGAGAAATTTTATAGATCTTCGACAGAGCTAGTAAAAGCAGTGTTGAAAAGGCTTCTAATTTTGTTTATGGTGCTATTATGGCAAAAAGCTCGCCTTTCAGCTCACAATTGAATTGAATTCCCCTCAACCTTTACCCAGTTGTGCTGAATGCTATTGAAAGGTGTGCGCTCCAGGTAGAGCGTTTGTTCGATTGGACACGCTTCTCGCCGGAAAACCGCATTGAAATTACGCCAGGACCTGCCCAAGTTCCATAATTGCGGTAATGCCAATAATCTGTTCCTCTACCAGCCGCTGCGGCTGCACGTCCCTGCGGCGCGTCCCTCCGGTAGCCGAGGGATGCACCCATTGCTTACGCGCGCTTAATCCCACGGACCGCCCACTCATAAAGTTGAGTCAGTTTCTAATTGTTTGAGGCCCGAAAGGATTGGCAATGAGCCGTCAGCAGAGAGCGTTGGCCATCGATAATTGGATTAAATACACGGCCGCGACGATCTTTGCTGATCCCAGCGTTAGTCCCGCGCTGATCTCGGATTTCCACTGGCTTTGAGGCGCACAAATTCCAAGTTAAGTTTCGGATTTGCTGCGCTAAACACACGCTGAAGCTGGAAGCTGGCAGCCCGAAGCTGCAGTTGTTTTTGATCTCGAACTAAGCGCTCAATAGGCTGCCAGGCAAATCCAAAATATTTATTTGCATTTAATTAAGTCGCGAGCTTAGCGACGGCAATCGGAAGTTCAGCAGGCCACGCGGCTCACAAATCCGCGCCATTAAAATTCAATTAAAATTTTCGCTAGCACCCAAAACAAACAATGGACCAAAAAACCAAAAAAAAAAAAACGAAACATGGCAACCCTTTTTGGCAGTACAGGCGGCGACCAGCAGAAAATTTTAATTAAATCAGTGCCACCAAAAATGCTCAATTATTAAAACAAATAATGCCAATTAGTTGTGTCAACATTGAGGGCCACATCTCTGGCAATCGCAGGCACTCGGCTGCTTGTACATGCTCCCAATTATGATGCGCTAAAGAGCCAGTCATACGGCCAGCAGCAGCAGCAGCAGCAGCAACAACAACAACAACAAAGGCTGCTGCTGGTTTAATTGACACTGTGATGCCGCCGCCATCATCGCCATTAACGGCCTCTGCACTTGGCCCCCGCTGCCCACAAGCCAGCCACTGGCCAGACGGCTAGAAGAGCACAGAAAACAGAGATGAGACAGTCGCTGGCTCCTCATTTGTGCGTCTAATAAAAACGCTAACGAGACACACAAACACACACACATATATATATATACGGTGGGGTAGTGCACACATTAGCGCAAAACTCTTAGGCGGCGCAATCAATTCGCTTCTGATTCCAAATTTATGTGCTTCACCCAACGGGTAGAGGGGGGTGCTATAACTGAGGCTGTAACTGTAACTAGACAGTGACAGCGACAGCCAACCAGATATGGCCATTCACACTCACACAGACACACCGGCTAAATCACACAGATGGGGGCCCCATTCTCACTTGCTCTCTGCCAAAGCCGTGCAAAGTACTCCCGATAATGAGCTCCATCTCGTTGGCAATTATTAAATGAATTGGATTTATATGTTGCCGGCAGCAGCAGCAGCAACAACAACACAAATAATAACAACAACAACAATGCCCGCTAGCACAGTCGCTGGCTTGCTGCATAGCCGCCCCTTTAGATAGTTACGCTCTCTTTCGCTCGCTCGCTCTCTGCAGCTCACTCGCTCAGGCCGTCAGCCAATGGGAAACGTTTGCGTGTTGCTTATTATCTGCGCTGTGAGTGTGGAACGTGGAAGCTTAGCACTGTGGAACGTATGCGGCTGGCGCACTGCAGTTTATATGCGAGAACTCTTTATATACACACTTATACATATGCATATATACTTATGGAGCTACTTTGGCTGTTATTATGCTTTCCAATTCCCATATAAACCGCTTCATATTGAAACAAAGTAACTTTAATTAGTTGCAAAATATGTATATGTTTTTTTCTTTCAAGTCTGTGGGCGTGCCAGCGTCGAAATCAGAGAATCACATGCAAACAATAAACAATGTTTAAGCATTGCTCTTGGCCAGAGCTTTGGTCATATTTCAATTACAGTAAAAGCCAAGGAACACGCCTCTGCTCAGGGGCTTCGCAAAATCTGCATGACCCAGCAACAACAACTGCGATGACCTTTGCTGGGAGCGCCAAACAGCAATGGCGTCGCTGCTGAGAAGAAGCAGAAGTAGCAGATGAAGAAGAAGAAGCCTGCAACTCATTGTCTGACTAATTAAATGATTTATCCCGAAACGTGAGGCAGCCAACACTTTGCAGCAGACAACAACAAGAATCCAGCTGGCCGGGCAGCAACAAAAACCAATTACAATTACCGCACCCAAAGGTGCCACAAAAACATATACACACACACACACACACACACATACGCTCGCAGGCTGCTGCACAAATGCAGTTACAGGCAAGAACAAGAACCAGATCAGGAGAGCGAGAACTGCGACGACAGCAGCCGAAGCCGCCTTGGCCAGGAAACTTTATCTAGATGCATACAAATCCAACACAAAGCGCACGTCAATTTATTTGCCAGCCTCGGACGCGACTGTCGAGAGTCAGATGTGTGTGTGTGAGGAGCAGCAGTGGGGGGGAGGAGCACTGGACCTCGGCTCATATAGATTTACCTATGCCAATGCCAATGATGACGATGTCGAAGTTGGCGCTGCATGTTTTATGCCTCCTCTGCAGCTTTAACGAGGTGTTTATTTTCACAACTCTCAGGGCCAAGGAGTCTGTGTGTGTGTGTGTGTTTGTGTGTGCGAGAGTAAATGAGTGTGTGTGTGTGCGATGGCAGTTGCTCTTTATTGAAGGTGCAGAAAACGAGGGCCCGCCCATTTTCATGTTGGCCTCTTGGGCCCCGCCAACATGATGAAGATTCGATGCCCGATGACGATGCACTTCGTGCAACATTTTGTGCAGCCGGGGGCAAGGAGTGCAGCCGCAGCCTGCCGAGAGGAGCCACTTTGACGGCGGGGCGTCTATGGAAATAAGCAATGATGTTGACGCCGTCGCAGAAAGGTGACTACAGTGGTTAAAAAGCCGAGAATTTGGCATTAAAAATATAGATAAATCAGAGTAAGAGTACTTAACCAATTTTAAATAAGAAGATGGTTAAATGCTGCTGCAAGCAAACATTCCATAATTCAAATCATTCAAAAACTAAAAAGGTACTCATCAATAATATTAATAATCATTTCAAATTACTTTTAATATAGTTTTAAATATATTTAAATAACTATCATTGCTTGATTTGAATTAACATTATTCATTTCGCAAAAAGATATTTGCGGCTAAAAATTTACACTATCTATGTATGTGCATAAATCCCAACTTAAGGTTCAAGCCTTGTTCCTTATTATTCAGTTCAGCCCCAACTCTCAATTCTCATCAACCTCAGGTACTTATATTCGTATTACAATTAATATAGTATTATATAATAATAACTATCGATCAATCGAGCTTTTCAATAGCAGCGTCTTTCTGTTAAGAGAGACTATTCAAATTTTTATATATTTCGTAATTATTTTTATTTTATTTTTAATACATAAAATTTTCTTTTTATAGGAGCACAAATTATCAAATATCTAACACTGAAATTTCGCTCTAAAACCTCCTTCTAAATATTCACCATTTTTTTGTGGAACCATGGAACCACTGTGCCCAAGCTGTTGACTGCCCACTTTCCAACACCGCCCCGAAGTAGCAGCACAGTTCTCTCAGCTAGCAGCCAGTTGGGCACTAAAACCACAAACGCTTTAATGATGCTGTTTTGTTTAGCGCAAATTGTTTGTTTCGCTGTCATAAACTGGTGCGAAAAATGGCCAAACGCTGCCCCGCGGAGAGAGCCGCGCCAAGAGCGCGAGCGCGAGCGAGAGAGCGCCAAATGTGGACCAGACTGACGAGTGGTCACAACACAGTTACACGCACACACACACACACACACACATACACAGCTGTGGAGCAGGTTTATCTGCGCTGCTTTGGCGCATGCGCCACGCGCACTGGGGCCAAGCGAGACAACAACAGGCCACAGCAAATCGGCAGCACCGTTGGAATGCCAGCACGGGAAAAAAATGAAGCGACAGCCAGTTTGGTTTTGTGATTTTGTGGCAGACATTCGCGCGCGCATTTAGCGGCAAACGCCACGCGACATAACGCAACGTAACGCGAATTTCACGAGACGCAAATTCGCCGACGCCCCCAGCCACACAAGCTCTTCCCCCCACCCACTCCCGCCAGCCAGTCAGTCAGGCAGCAGGCAGAGCTAGAGAGCGGGTAGCTCGCTCTGCCGGCAATTAGACGCCTTTAGCCGCTCTCGCATAATGCTAATGGCGTTGACAGTGCTCATCAACGCGACGACCGCAATCGACGGACGTTGTCAACGCCGCTGCCACTGCCTCAGCCTCAGCCGCTGCCTCTGCCGCTGCCGTTGTCAACGCCAATTGTCCAGTGAAGTGCGACGGCCACGCTTCAGTAGCAACAACAGCGACAGCGCGCTCCAGTTTATCAATGTCGGCGACGGATGCCAATCGCTGATGCATTAAACCCAACTCTAGATCAATTCATGTGTTCACGTGTGTGCGTGTGAGTGTGCGTGTGACCCATCGCTGACCCATCGATTGTTGTGGTGTTTGACCCTTGTGCGGTGTTTTTCAATTATCCGATTGTCGAATCTCTGTGGCTATCGTCGCGCCAAATGGTCACGTGCGGCCGTCAAACGTTCAACATGCTGCCGATGGCGCCGACGAATCCTTTTGTGGTCTCTGTCAGCTCCACAACAGCGTCCGCCTCAGCATCGTCCGCAGCTCCAGCTGTGAACTGCTCCTCCAGCAGCAGCAGCAGCAGCAGCAAGCCAAAGCTGGCCTTCAGCATTGACTCCATAGTCGGTCCGGAGTCTTCTACGCCAGCGAAGCCGTCTAATCCGCAGCGTGCGAGCGTAATTGCCTCGCCACGCGGCGACAGCCCAGTTATGGCGCCCACTTCACCCATTATCGAGAGGCGCACTCCGCGCGGCTTCATTTATTGCCGGCGACGCGCCTCCTTGGATGATCGTTCACGTAGTCCGCCTCCGCCGGGCAGCCGCTCTCCATCCCCAGCTGGCACGGCGTCTGTGGCGCCCACAGCTCCTATTGTGCTGCCCGGGCTTATTCGCCCGCTTCCGTTGCCGGCACCGACAAATCTAGCTTTACTTGGCGCTCCACGGTCCACGGACAGCGCCTCGCCCACGGGCACGGGTCCGGCAAATCCGTCCCCAGTTCGGCCCACAGCAGCTGCACCGCCACCGTTTCTCGCCGCCCAGTTCCAAATGGCCGCCGCCTTGGCGCACCATCATCATCAACAACAACAGCAGCAGCAGCAGCAACAACAACATCCGCAGCATCCGCCCGTGCCAACGGGGCCGCATCATGGCCCACCGCCGCCGCATTTGCCGCCCGGCCATCCGCTGGGCATCTTTCCAGGTGGCCCACATCCGGGTCATCCGCCGCCCCATGGCCATCATCCATTCGTGACTGCACCGCATCTGATACGCGACAGCTATCCGCTGTATCCGTGGCTACTGAGTCGACACGGACGCATATTTCCACGCTTTCCAGGCAGTAAGTATTAATCTTTATTCCACCCTCCTCAGTCAAAACGAACTGATAGCTAAATGAACTAGTTCCCAACGGAACTAGAAACATTTGTTCATTAGCCTGATTCCACTATGCTCAAAAAATGTTACATTTACAAACTTGGCATTTTGCGTTTTCATGGGCAAGTGTCCGTTGCAAATGTGAAAAATGTGTTTTCTTATGGGAAAACGTACAGACCACATTTTACACATTAGGAAACAATGTAATATTTGCAAAAATATGTAAGAAATGTTCACAGTGGAATTAAGCTTTAGGATTTATTAAATTAAAACATTCAAGGGTCTTTTATTGACTTTGGAAGAGAGACTTGAAAGTTTTAAATTTACTTTAGAATAGTTTACATAAAAATGTTATCTAGTCAAATATTGTAGTTATATTATTATATATTATTTGATTTGATAAATGACTTCTGCTTTATTTTGATGTACAATTCAAATAAGAGGCATGCTCATGCTTTAGTTCTTCATTAGGAGTATTGTATAAAATATTAGAAAATAGCCGATAACTTTTTCAGAAGCCCGTTAGACTTTAATCTCTCAAAGTACTGTGCCCCCGACGGATGTGTTGAGAGATTTGTAAACCAATCGACTTCTATTTCCCACTCATATATATAAATTTCAACGTTCAAGAAAAGTAATCGAAATATACATCGACTAAAAGTAAATCAATTAAATGTTCAGAGCAACCGATTCGAACATATCCCATTTCTACTTACTTTCAATTTATGGTTATAAAAAAGTTCTCTTGAAAATCATTACTTTATTTTAACAGTGTATCTGCAAGCCAAGGACCTCTTGACTGATAAAGTTTACATTGTTTTCTTTTAGAACCTGAGCCCATTAAATTTTGTGAAAAGAGTATAATGTTATTTCTTTATTATTTATGTCAGCTACAGTTAACTCTTTTTTCCAAGATAATCAACAACATTTTTATAAAACAAATGTTGACTCTAAACTAGGCTCAACCTGGCTCAAAGTACACTATTCACGTGAACCATACCTTTAAGCATGTTGGGAGCTACAAGAAAAAATGTTGCAGTCGAGTATAACCGACTGCGTAATACCCTTTGGCAGTTATCTTAAAGCAGGTTAGCCGCAACATTTGTAAGGAAATGTCGATCTTCAAGGTTTTTGGATCGGGAGAGATCTTGGAGACGCTCTTCAGAAGTATTTATTTCGATTTTATTTATCTAGCTTTATAGCGATGAAAAAGTGTGTTTAGGCATGATCAATATTCAGAGAAGGACATTTGCTGTCTTCATTTCAAATTTGATCACTTTAGCTTTAAAACTGTTGATAATATTGTATTATAACTTCGTATTGTTGAATTTAATCATAACCCTATCTCATGCAAAACCTCATGCTGTCGTGCATTGCACAAAGCCAATATACCCCTTTTCAGTTTGTGTGCGAGCATAAAAAGTTGCAGCTCAGATCTATCAAAGAACCACTAAATGGTTCTCCAGTCCGAACCACGCAATAACTCACTTATAAACCACAATTGTTGTTGTTGTTGTTCTTGTTGTTGTTATCGTTCTTGTTGCTGCTGCACCTTATAATTAAAGTTAAATAAGCAAATTGCAAACATTTATTACAAGTTAATTAGACGTCTATCAGCCTCATCATCATCAACAGCAGAGGCAGCAGAAGGCAATGACCATTTTGAGTCGCCAGAGGGCGCTCGTGTTGGCTAGCAGGGGCGTAGGGGGGAAGGGGGGCGTGGGGCTGGGCACAGACCAAACCATTTCGAACCAAACCGAACCCATTTTCATAAGTATTTTCAAACAAATTACATTTTAATTAAATTGTTTAAACAACATTACACACATCGTTAGGTCAAGCAGCGTACCTAAATGCCCAGCCAGCTGTGTGTGTGCGTGTGCGCGTGTGTCTGTGTGAGTGTGTGTGTGTGTGTGTGTGTGTGTGTGAGTAGACTCAAAATTACCAATTAATGGCGCTTGCAGGCGACGGCGCCACTCGCTGAGCAGAGCCCCTACGGTGTATGTATAACACACACACACACACACACACACTCACTCACACACACACTCACACACAGAGAGCTGGGCAAAAAGTGCAACGAGTGAAATGTTAATGCGTTTTTAATTGAGGTTTTGGGGCATCCAAGCAAACGAACCCATCCACAAGACCATTTCCAATGCCCAGTTCCCGTTCTCGACATTGTCGTCTTCCCCTCCCCATCCTCCCTCATCCCTACAAATGCAGACGGATCCCAACCGCACAACATTGTCATTTATTATTATTTAACCTTTTTATGCGCTGCATATATATTATTTTGTTTTTTTCTGCTCTCATAATTACAATTTGAATTTTCATGCTGCGCCATTTCTCACATGTTAAGTACATGAGGTTAAGAACTTTTTTTCGTTGTCGTGTTTTTTTTTTTTTCTTCCCGTATATTTGGGGTATATTATTTTTTTCGGCACACTCACACGCCTTTCACCTGCTTTCAACGGACCGCGTTACGCCTTAATTATGTTGTATGATGTTCCATTAAAAAGCAGGCGGAGTATTTTCTCTCGTTGTTGTTGTTGTTGTTTTTCTGTATCGTTAGTTAAGTGCTGTAATTTTCGCTTGATTTATGAACGTGAAAATGGAAATGTCAATGTTTCGCATAACGATTTCATTAATTGTAAGTGCTTCGTTCATTGTTCATTGTAACTAACTCGTGCGCGTCGTTCTCTGTGTGTGGAGGGGTGTCAGGTGTGGAATGCCACAGATCATCATGATAATAATAATGATGATGACAGCTTAATTATAGATATTCCAACAGGTCTCAACCACAAACAAAGCCTGTTACAGGAATTTTTTGGATAAAAGTTATACAAAAATTAAGAAAAATTAGTGCATATTTATTTCACTTGCGTAATCCTCTTTATACATTAATACTCGTTTTTCTATTAGTCGGCTTCACCACGTGTTCTCCTCTTCTTTTTCTAGTGTGCCCAACTTTCCTTTTCAAAAACACATATACATATCTGTCTTTTACTAGTATTCTTATACTTTACAGCACTATATGTTGTACTTTTAAAAGCTGTTGACTTTTAAAAGCTTACATTAATGTTTACAGTTTACACTTGAAAAAAAATAGCGACTAGAATTATTTTAAATTACGGCAAGCATTTAAATAAAATTGACAGCATTCTAAATCTCATTAACAAAAAGATTATAGTATGTGTAAATATAAAATGTGGCTTCAAATCAGGTATATATAAAAATCACATATAATGTACGCAAACAATTTTTTCAAAAAAAAGCAGCTAATAAAATCTCTTTAATAGATTATTTGTTATTTATGTAGATACTAAAATTCGAAAAAAAAAACTCATTTTTCTTATCACACATTTTGAGAATAAGTTGCAAATAGATAAATCAAATTTTATAAATTGACATCCCAATAAAACCTCAACTTTGCTCAAATCTGCAATCAATCGTCCATTGATAAAGTTCTTTCTTTTTTGCGACTTCAAAGAAGAATCACTTTTCCCTAGCTGAGAGAATATTTGATTTCGATTTCATTGCTGATATCATCTTCAGTGTCAACGTACTGCGGGGTAATTGCAATTCCTGCAGCGAATGCCAATAAATTAATGAAAAAATCATGAGAGCATAAAACTTAAGCCGAAACACATAAAAAATCAAAACAACAAACACATAAAACATAAAAAAAACTGCAATTGTACATATGTGATAAATAAAAAGCTGGACAAAAAACACAAAAAAAAACGATCGATCAGAGTGCGAAGGGAGCTCAAAATGTTCAGGCAGCACCTCAATCATATAAAAAAAGGTTTATAGAGTATATATATATATTTTTGTGAATGACAGCTGACAAGGGTGTGAGCAACAACAACAACAACAACAACAACAAGAGTAAAAAAGCAAGAGCAAAGCGGACACATCAATTAATTGTCAATTGCGCGTATTTTCGCACGGCGGTTTCTTTGTGGCCCTTCAAAAAGCGACAGGCCGAAGATTGAATACCCTTGCAGGCATATGTGAAGTGTAGAAACAAATTATTCGCGACTGATTTCATTTATAGAGCTATATTATATAGAAGTCCGATGTTGTTGAGCTAGTGAAGAACTCTAGTTTCGATTCGTCCATATATATAGTTATTTTTTGCTCACTTTTAAGGAGCACTTTGATTTAAATATCATAAAAAGTGTTGTAAAGAGTTTTGTAAGGAGAAAAGTTAAGTTTAATTTAAATATCTGAAGCATACAAACACAAGTTTTCTTTCGACATACTATTCAGTTTTAGCTGTATATATTCGGCAGCGTGAATTTCAGCTAAATATCTTGAAAAAGAGAAAATGTTTCATATAACCAACCGAATAACAGTCTGATTCGCCCAATCCAGATACATATATGTATGTACATATGTGCTGCCTGCAACAGAAGGCGGAACAATGTAAAGATTTAAGACGAGACTCTAGAAACTAAGCGAGTGATAGACAGATAAATATGGCTAGTCTTCTTCTCTGCGTTACACGTTGTCTAACAAAATCGAAATACCCGCTGCTAGGGTATAAACGCGAAATAAAGCCCGCGCAGTTCATTGAGAGAAGCATCGCGTCCCGATCGATGACTGGGGACAGTCTATGAAAAAATAATTAAGTAGCCATTGTGCGGCGCGCTCTATCAATTATAGTTGCAGTTGCAGTTGCAGTTGCAGCGGCAGTTGCCAGTGGCATCTTGTAGCCGGCGTTGTTAGCTGTCAAATGTAACAAATGTCAGGCAATCGGCAGCATAAAAAACTGGATCATGGCTGGCTGTGGCAATTGTTTGTCAAGTTCGGGGCACACGCAGCGCAGCGCAGCGCAGCGTTCGCATCTGTCAGATACAAGATACACCAGGCACTGCGCGGTTGCATTTATGAAGTGTCAAATTGACAAGTTCGCTTTGTTTTGCTAGGCGTTCAACACTAACAAGCTAGAGAACACAGGTCGACACAATTCAGTAGCTGGCTGAGGCTGAGGACGATTCGGAGGCTGAAGCCAGTTGCGAGTCTTTGTCGCTTTTGTTATTTGTTTTTGTTTGCCTTGTGCGCTGGGTTAAGCTGTTGGGCATTTGTGCCTTGAGCTAAATATCCTGTTGGGCTGTCGCCAGTTCAATTTGCAGTGTAAATATTGATTTTGTAAAAGAGTTTCCTGCAGGTGATCTTAAGCCCGTCTTACTTAATCATTATAATTATGGCATAGATTTGCCTGCTGCACATATTCCTCGCAAATCTCAGCTGCCGCATCTCGCACAGTAGCTTGCGCTCCGGCACATTCATATCCATAACCATATCAATATTCAAATTGTGGCTCAATTGAAAATTTGCTAGCTCCGCGCAGCGTCACGTGAGAGAGTCCAGGAGGAGCTGCCGTTCCTGAAATCGTGATAAACGTCAAAATATCACGTTGTGCCAGGGCCCGAGGTTGAACAATGGACCACAGCAGCAGAAGGAGGCGTCGTTGGCGGCTTTTGTCGACATTTAGGCGCGCTAAAGTGTTCAACTTGGCGTTCGGCCGAGGACAGAACCAGGCCCAGGCCCATGCCCATGCCCATGACCAGGCACTGAGCCAGATCCAGGCACAGGCTCTGGCTCTGGCTCTGGCGGCTTCTGCGCAATTGTTTCGCTTATCAGCGATGCCGAGACATGGCAGACACAGCGCCGACGACGACGACGACGCCGACGCCGACAGCGGGTCTGCGGCACGATCCATTGGCCTTTGTCTTGTTGGATGTGTGCTTAGCAGCCCCATGTCTGGAAATTTGTTTATTGTTTTGTAATGAGTCTGGCGGGCCTGAATGTGCGGCATCTTTCAGCGGCGGCATTCGCGGAAATCATAAGCAGCAAATTGAGGGCCATGTCGCCTAATTGGCAGACAGCCCCGCCACCGCCACCACCATCTCGGGCCAAGTCTGGCGGACTCGGCTCGCACGTAATTATCAAATTATAGCGCCAAAATATGTGCCGGTCACGCTGCTGTGCCAGCCATTTCCTACTGGCGGCCATATTTGAACACTTTTCAACACTTGATGACAACACTAATAAAACCGAGCAGCCACTCGCCGCGTCATGCATGGAAAATTCATCATCAGCGACTGACTTTGCCCCCACCTCAGTGTGAAAGCCACTTAAAACACACAAAATGAAACTGGAAATGGCAACCGAATGAGAAATGGCGGCTGAAATTGAGCCACTTTTTAGTTAGTGTCATTAACTAGTGTAATTGACAGTACATTTCACGCTCTGTTAGAAGAGTAGCTCCATTATTTATAGGCCTTTTAATGCCCATTAAAATGCTCATATGCAAATGTATGTAACAAGCAGACGGCAGCATCTTGAACCCCATATAGTATATATATTCTTGATCAGGACAACGAGTTGAGTTGATGTAGTCTCGTCCTTCTGCAAAAGTTCAAGACTTGATATTTGCACCAGTTAAATTGTATATTTGTGATAATGCTTCGATTGGGATATTATTTCCCTTTCATTGCATAAAATCGCTTTGTTCACCTGGCTTTTTAACTCGAAAATTATAAGAGCTTAAGGCAACTAATCGATATATAGGCTCTCGTACAGTAGAGATAGACTAAGTATATCTCACTTTTCAGATTCCCCAAAAATTGAATTAACTTTTAAAGCTAGAGCCTTGCTTTTTGCTTTTTATACACATTTGGTTGTCATATTAGTGCAGTGGCCAGATACATGATATTTACCATATATTTACTGATTCTTAGTTTCTTTATTCATTGTTAAGATCCCATAAAGAATATAATAATATATTCGTACTTAGAAATAAACACCATACTATTGTCTAACGTCTTAAATACTCTTAAGTACTATATCTGATCTATTTGGTGTCTGTTCTGAACAACCCTTGCAGACTTCCTTCTGCAGCCATTTCGCAAGCCAAAGCGGGTGCGAACCGCCTTCTCGCCGACGCAATTGCTTAAGCTGGAGCACGCCTTTGAGGGCAATCATTATGTGGTGGGCGCCGAGCGCAAGCAGCTGGCCCAAGGACTTAGCCTTACGGAGACGCAGGTAAGCAGCACCAGCCCCCATCTCTTGGCCCATTGGCCGTGCTTAATGCGCATCAAATTCAATAAATGCCTTGCCCAATTGGACAGACCCAACCCCCCTCCGGCAGGAACAACCCCCGGGCGAGCGTTAAGTGATTGCATGTCAGCTGGTCGTTAGCCCGCCAAAAGTGCCGGGAGTTACCAAGTTATTAGCGCTAAGAGGGGGCAACAGAGGGTGGGCCCTTTGGGCATAGCTGGGCATAGCTGGGCGGCAGGCGCAGGCAGGCAAATAGAATTAAAAGACTCGTTAAATTTATTTACGACCTCCAGCAAAGGGTTAAGCGCCCCAATCATTGCACTGTGTACTGAAGTTTATGTGTTTCTCGCCCGGCCAGGTCAAAGTCTGGTTCCAGAACCGGCGCACCAAGCACAAGCGCATGCAACAAGAGGGCGGCGACAGCAGCGATGCCAAGAGCAACAAGGGCAGCTCCTCGGGCGGGGGTGGCGGCGGCGGCGGTGGCAGCGGCGATGGTGACGAGGATGCCAAGCACGATGGCTCCCAGCACAGCTCCACAGATGTGGAGGATGACGAGGACATCGAAGAGGACGACGAGGATGAAGTGATCGACATGGACGACTACGGCAGCGATCTCGATGCCGAGGAGCATCAGCGCCTGCGCGAACAGTTCCAGCAGCAGCTGGCCCAGCACCAGCAACAGTTGCTGCAGCACCAGAGCGAGGCGGGCGCCCTGACGCCCCACCAGCAGCAACAATTGCTGCAGCATCATCAGCAACACCTGCAGCAGCAGCAGCAGCAGCAGCAACAACAACAGCAACACTTTATGCAGCAGCAGCAAATGTATTTGCTTGAAAAGGAGCGGGAGCGGCAGAGAGACCGGGAGCGGGAACGGGAGCGTGAAAAGCAGTAATCCCTGTCAAAACAGGACTGGAAACTGTCCAGCTACTTTGTGTTCCTTTCATTTGTAAATTACTTAATTTAAAGTGTATAAATTAATTTAATACATACATTAATTATCTAATATGATACTTAAGATTGCGTGCTTATCAATGCGATGCATCGGACCGTAAAATTATACCCATATATAGAAAACTGTTTGCGCTGACTGCCAAAAGCTGAATATTTCACAGTAGGTATCATTTATCACGTAAGTATACAATACGGCGGTAAACTGCTTATTTTACTTTTAAATATCTGGGTTTAAATTCATTGCGGCCGTATTTCATCATTTTCGTTTAATCCACCGCCATATGTGAAACATAGTCGACAGCTCAAGCTTTCTTCCATACTACATACATAAACCTTTTGCTGAGGCCTCGTGGAAGCCTTCTCAACACGAAGAGCACGATATCTAAGATTAGGCTAGAGTAAAAACAATGGATAATAAGTTAGAAAAATATGCAATAAAATTTCAGATATACCTGTTCTTAAATTGTAGAAAGAAACAATTAATTTAAGACTTTGGCTGTTTGAAAAGGTGAATTCTGTGTTCGTGTTTGTAAGTCTTCCAAACTAGGAGAAACTATGTCGCTAACCATTCCAATAGAATTATATAAATATGGCATTCAAAACTGAGAACTATACTTAGAAAAATTCATTTTTTTATCATTTTGAGCGAAGAAGGCGAGGTATCTAAAAAGTTATATATGCTGGATATGTGAGTAGCATACCAGAGTTTGGTTTATCTAGCTTTCTTAAGCTAAGACACGCAATTGGATATCGATTCCTATCGATTTCGTGTTAACCAGGCAAGTTATCGATGATTGAAAACACGGAAAGAGCTATTTGTTCTGCGCTATACGCGTTTATACGACCCGGATACGGATTGATCGACTCGGCTGTCAATGCTAACTCCAAGGTAAATGCACAAAAATAAATATACAAATTTGTATAAATTCCTATTTACAATATAAAACATAAATCAAAACGTGTTTCTCCCTTTTTCGAAAATCGTTACTGCGAGTGGAAAATGGATGGAAAAACAGATAATAAATTTAAAGAAACATGCTTGTTCCGGGTAAAAGCTGCTGGTAACGTTAAGCTTGTGCTTCAATGTAACATTGTTTTCTATGAAATTGCATGATAGCCAGGCCATAATAAATATCGATCAGCTGCCAATGAACAATCAGTCAAAATTCCACGACTTTCGCAATGCTAACAAGCGCCCTTATTGAGTTGTTGATGTTGCGGATACCCCTTTGTCGAGCCATTTGGGGAGTCTCTGGGCAACCTAAGCACGTTGTGTGACAGTCAAAATGCAATCAACAATTACGAATCACGAATTACGGTCTCATAAGGCGGCCAAAAAATAAACGTCCGTCCAATTGATTGGATGCCCAACAGACGAAATACCCCCTGCCCCCTGGCCCCTGGCCGCTGTCAAGCGAGGGCAATGCACAAAATCGCGACAAGGCAAACCATGCGAAATTGATATTAAAATGCAAACGATTGCCTATAAAAATTAT
Source organism: Drosophila ezoana (assembly GCA_035045725.1). NCBI lineage: Eukaryota > Metazoa > Arthropoda > Insecta > Diptera > Drosophilidae > Drosophila > Drosophila ezoana. Next base: position 9,302,518 of record JAWNOU010000036.1, read on the forward strand.
TTACTACTATATATAAATAAGGATTGAGCGGACCCGGCGGCGACGTTATACTGCCGCAATATGCATATGGAGCAAGCGGCTAATGGCCCAGCAATTTGGCGTCATTTAAACTGAAACGTGAAATAAACCAAAAAATTAAACTGACAAAACCGGCGAAAAGACAGACTGACAGAACGAGATGGAGAGGAGGGACAGAGAGAGAGAAAGAGAGAGAGAGAGGGGGAGAGAGGACGACTCGTGCCCGGCAGCTAACCCCAAGTACAATATAAATAAATTTCGATTTTGATATGGCAAATTGTAGAAGCAAGAGCTTCCACCGAATCGCGTATGGCCCCCAAACCCAAGACAGCGCGCCGGGCCCAGACAAAAGTTCAAGGTAATTGCCGTTGTCAAAGCAGCACAACGAAAAGTGGGCGTGCACCGTGGAAACTTGGCCAACAATTTATGGGCCACTTGAGTACAAGCAAAGGGTGTTGAGGTTGCACGCGAGCAAGCACTAGGAACTAGGTGGTAAACGGCATCCCGAGCCCGGGACTGCTTGAAAATTCTCGTATTTTGCATAAACGATGTGAGAATTACTTAATTGCTATTAGAGTGTGTCCATGTGTGTGTGTGTGTGTGTGTGTGTGTGCATGGGGGAGGCGTTCCTCAATGTCTCCATGTGTGCGAAATTTACGAGCATTTAGGCAAAACACCCCACAGAAGCCAGAACAGACAATGAAGTTGTCTACTGCAAGTGGCATGGCCCAAGTAGCAGGTGAGCGCAGGTGGCTCCGATAAACGGAAAGGGTTACTCGTATAACAATATGCATATGTACATATCCTCTTTGCATACACGTCAGCTATTCTGCTGAAGATACCAAACACAATATATACATACCGAATAAGTGAAATTATGGACGCAGTTCCAAGCCAAGCAAGCGAATCACAAAAATCTCATAGAGGGAAAAAGATTTTCTTGTATGCCAATATATTGATATATTTCTTAACCTTATAGGCCTGTATAGCAAGTAGTATAAATATATACCATATTGATATGTTTATCATACAAAATATTCATCTTTAAGTCTTACATCGAAGAAAAACGATTTGAATTTGATTTTTAAAAATAGCCTCCAAACTTTGTCACCACAACAATGGTGTTCTTTTCTCGTAACTAGCTCCCGGTTCTCAAATATAAATCATTGAACATTGCAGGTAAACATTAGACTACTGATCCGGTAAATCCAACTCTTTAAACTAATCTATAATATTTTATTAATTAAAGATATTACAGATAATATTACTTAAGACAAATTGAAACTTGAGTTTGTCATAAGAGCTCTTTATGTTCCAGGGTATTTCATCTACGAAACATCTCAAACATCATAAGTTTCACGCTCCTTTTCGAATCGAACCCAGCTGAATTTGAGTTTAATCAACTACTTAGAAAAGAGTGTATCGAGTGCCCAACTTCTTGGGGAAGCAAGTAAAAGTAAATAAACTTAAATAACCATATTGTAGTGCTTGAATGTTAGCAAGGCCCAAACAAAGTGTGCGGCAAAGTATTTCGTTTGATTTTGGCGTGTCTGCAATGACGGCGACGACTTTGAAAACAAATTTGCGCAAATTTGCAAATGAGCGGGGGAAATGAGAGGGAAATGGCTTTCGGCCAAGTCAACAGCCGAACCGTCAACCGGCTGTGAGCCTGCCCAGGCACTTGGAGCATATTAAGGGCGTCATTAGTGCAGCAGGCAGCGCAAATTTGACAACAGCCGTTGAGCGGGAATGGTTATGGGAATGGCCATAGGTGTGGGTACAGGTACGGGTATGTGGAGGGGTGCCGGGCTGATGGCCTGACACATGCTGCAGTGCAGCGGACGTGCCGGCGACAGCGTAGGCGTCGCAGTAGTTGGCCTCTTGTTGTTGACTCTTTTTGCTATTTAGCGGCCATTTGTATGGCAAGAGGCGGCAGCGAAAACAGAGGCAGCCAAATGCAAACGGAATTGCAGTTTAAACTTCATTTGGCGCATTTTATGAGCCAGCCCGCAACGTGGGCGGTCGATCGGTCGATTGGCGCTGCCGTCGATTAATAAACAAGCTCAGGTACAAGTACACGTACGCGTACAGGTATATTCGTACCATTTTCCTGGCACAATTCGTAACGAGACCCCATTTTAGCCATAAATCAGCGGAGAGACGCGGCCAAAGACTCTCAGACTTGGCACCTACGAGCCAACGGGCAAGTTGCACTTTTGTGGCGCCTCTTGCCGGCACATAAATTCAATTGAAATGAGCAGAGCGCCGCCAAGTCGCCAACTTTAACTACTTTTTTGGGCCGGGCCGGGCCGGGCCGGGCTAGGCCAGGCCCAAAATGCCCAGCAAATGCGTTGACCGTTTTACAGTCTAGTACTAAGGCGTCAATTGGCAAATTGGATTCCATGACAGCCACGAGGAAAAGTTAATTTGCAGCAGCCATAAATAACACTCTGATCAAACCCCAACCAAATCAAGTGTTCGAAAGTAGAAAGCTTTACGGCCGCGCAAAATGCGATCAACAGCAGCCGGTATTATACTGTCAATTTTGGGAAATGAATAAATGAATGCTTTTTAATGAGCTTTTAATCATCAGAAACAATTAAATTTAATTGTATGAGCCCACAGTTCAGTAAATACCAATGCCAGATGTTCCAAAAAAAATGGTACCAATGTCATGCATGTTTATCTCTCTTCCTTAACTGATCCTCAATTTGTACGGTCTGTGCTTTTAATAACGTGCTTTCAAAGCAGCTTTAACAGTCTCCCAGTTTCAAGTGAGCTTTTTAATGCGTGTTGCAGGCAGCTTTAACTGGCTTCATTCTGGATTAATACTTAGATGCTAGCTTTTATGTAAAAGGAACACGGGTTAGAACTCAACTAAAGCTTTAATGTGCTTTTAAAGGTTTAAAGCAACTTTTGTTTCTCATTGTTTACCGTCTAGTATCCAGACATAATAAGACTTAAGGTTTTACCTACAACGTCAATGTGCTTTTGAAAGTGAGCTTTTTAAAGCGTTTTAAAGGCAGCTGTTAAAAATACATAGATGCGAGCTTTTATGTTAAGGGCATACGAGTTGGACCTTAACTTAAGCTTTCATGTGCTTATAAGGATTTAAAGCAAGTGTTGTCTCTCATTGTTTACCGTCTAGTATACTAGACTAATTGAGACCTTTTTTACCTTCTTAGAATGGCAATACACTTATAGGTAGATTTTATATTATTGGCGCTTGTGTACTCTAGGGAAACTTTCACAAATTGTAAATTCCCCACGCTTACTGCTAAATCCAGATTGAATTTAATTGTTTATTTAGTAAACTGTGGCAATTAGATTGTGCTCTAATGCTAGTTATTATGCAAATTATAATTGTGGTTTGTGCTATTATTGATAAATTGTTTGCGCAATTTGCATAGCCCGCGATTGTTACAAATTATAATTATATATAGTTTATGGGCATTTTAGACAAATGTTGTTTTTTTTTTTGTTTCGTTTTTCAGCTCGTGTGGCATGTTTTAAGTGGCTGGCGCGTGCATTTCTCGACATCTCATGAAAATGCACATTAATTAGCAGCAAAATTTGAGCACGCCAACGCCGCGAAGCACAACAACAATTTCAATTTAATAGCTTTCGGCTTTATTTGAAAACTCATTTTCTCGAAATTAATGAGCGCCCATTTGGCGCGTATCCAGCCACGCCCCCAATGCGCACGCAAGGCGAAGAGCGGCGGCCACGGTGAGTGGCCAGCGCTGAGCTTTTGTTGAATCTGCCTTAGTTATATTTATAAATTAATGACACAAGACAAATGGCAAACGATTTATATTAAAAGGCGCCTTCAAGAAATTGGGCGCCGGCCACTCAAAATGAGTTTTGCTCTCAAGCATTTCTTTTCTCTCCTGCGGTCCGGGGTGGTCCCCGGCAAGAGGCCAATAGAGCAAAAGCCAAAGTGAACCGAGAACAGATGATCCCGACTGGGTGTGCCCCAGCCCCTGACACTGACGGATATTTAATGTGATGCCCTCAAATTGTTGTAGTTCAAGGAGTGCCATTCACTGCAAGCAGTTATAGCTTATAAATTATAATTTAAACCAAATTGAAATTTCCTACCTTTGCTCTTGACTAATGATGATGATGATGACGATGATTGGTCGCTTCGAGCTGGCACTTTGGTTAACTGGATCATGTGGCTATAATGTCAATCAATTTGGCTAAGAAAGAGTTGTAAGCAGAGTGAAAGATTCAAGGAATTAACCAGAATTTAGTTTCTTCCCTTTTTAAACTTCAAATTTATTAAATGTCTAGCAAAATCTTGCCTAATTTCCCTCCTCACTCCAAACATTCTCTGCTCACGTAGCAAAGTTCAAGTGTGCTCAACAACCTGTTCGATCAATTAGCCAATTAACCTTTAACCCGATTGCGCACAAGGAGCCCAGTCGGGCATATCAAAATCAATAAGCCTTGTGATGTGGGCGCAGACACGCCCACCAAACATGCGGCGCGCACAATTTAAAAGCAATTTCGCTTTGTCGCCGTCCACGTCTGATGTTCGATATACAGCCGAGAGGCGTTTGTAAAAGCCTTGTGGGCGTGCCGCGACTAGAAACGCAAAACTTTGACTAACATGGCCAATAAATCTAGGCAAAAGTTGTAAAGCGTCGTCGCGTTGGGCAACTACTTTAAAATAATTAGTGGGTGCAGCCCGGCAACTGAAGTCGACTGAGGCCCGAGTAGAAGTCGCAGTTGCGGCTGACAATCAGCCAAATTATGGGGTCGCATTCCCAATAAGCCAATCGCACAATGTCTGACTGCAAGGGTAGAGGTAGTGCACCTGGCTGTTGCCATCACAGGTAAATGCCATTGCCAAGCACTGCCATGGCGCCCAAATCACAATACCAGCTGCCACAATGGGCCGTTCATTAACACATTTCGGGTTTTGTTTTTAATAGCTAACCGAGCACAGTAAATTGGTAATTCTGCGTAATATCAGGCAAAAGACTAAGGTGTGAACTGTGCTTGTTGTTTACCCATTGAAAGTGCTTACAAAGAAGGGGTATACTAACAGACATATATGCGACCCCATAGCATGTATATATTCTTGATAAGCAGCGAAAGCCGAGTCGATCTCAGGGAATATAAGAGCTGAAGACTTGATCATAGGTTCCTCTAGTGATCCTCCAAATAGATAGAAAGATCATGAATAGCTCGCCCCTTTCCAGGAGATGTAAAGGAATCGACATATGACATTCTGTGATAGTTAGTTCTTGTATCAAGATCAAGAACTTCTCTTACTGTTCCCTCAAAACGAAAGTTGGGAGAAAATCACATTTAAGCAGGTAGAGCCTTATGCTGGAATATACAGAAAGTTGGGTACAATACGGAAGCCTCGAAAAATTGATTTAAATCGGACTATACACACCGAACGCCTTTCTAATGGAGTGGAGCTGAAGGAAAAGCTTAATGTGCTGCTTGACTACATATATGAAGACTTCATCGACAGCTTGGGTATCTCCTAGTCGGGCGCACTCTGACTTGGTTTCTGGCTTATAGTTCTATCACATCAGCTGTTGGTTGCCTGCAAGTGCTGGGCAAATAAACTTAAGTTAATTAACTGCTGGCTACAAAATAATGTATGCAGCATGATTAATTACACCGAAAAACGAACTGCCAGCCATGACGCGGACGTCTTGGACCTGCGCTGCAACCGGCTGGCCATTGGCCAGTCATGTCAGCCAGCGGCCTGTCAGCCCGGCCAGCTACCGGGAGGCAAGACGCTCTGCGCTCGCTTTGGTGGTGCAATTTGCACGCATTTCGAGTGGCCGCAGCTGCGCCAACCAGTTTAAACGCCATTGGTCATTTGCAACAGCAGCAGCAGCAGCAGCAGCAGCGCCAGCCATTAAAATGACATAGAGCCAAAGAGGAAACACGCACGAAGCGGATTCTGGGAGCTGCAGCCAACTGTTCCAAGCGCCTAGACATGGATCGCATTAGCCATTCTGCCGGGCGTGCGCGCGCTGCCGGCGCACAATTATTAACCCAAACACATTGCCAAAACCCGACTTGGGCTGCGGCCGACGGCATCTGAGTGCGCATGTGTTAATGTGCGGCACAATTAAATTCAAATTAGCACAAAAACACACTAATTGTCATTAGCCGTTAAATTAAGTCCGTTTATTTGTTTTAATTCACAGTTTGTTTGCACACGAAACCAAAACCACAAACAATCACAAAGTAACAATAAGACAACAGCGCGCATTACGCTTACAGCGCAGCGGCACTTATCGATAACTCCAAAAGTCGACTTATCGCTGTTATTTAACAGTTTCTTTTAGTACATCTGTAACATTTGAATATGCATGTTAAGAAGCCTTCTGTTAAAATATCCATAATTAATAAAATTATAAGCAATTAAGTACTTCTGGCCATGTATTTTAATTTTGAGTGTAAATTGAACTCACACGTAATTTAATTGAATTGTTATTTAACTCAAAATACGATATTGTTGGTATTAGGAGCCAAAGAGCGAAGTCAAGTATTAATAATAGATAAATAACTAATATAGAAAATGATATTGATCCTTGGTATCATTCAAGGGTATCATCTACATCTACAAGCTTCTATATTCTCGGTGATCCTAGCGACTACCTTTAATATCAAGAGCCTGCTGCTGGCTAAACTCAAAATAAAGACAATATCCAGCTCAATGGCAGGTTTTATCTGTTTTGAAATTCGCAAAAGCAATCACATCGCATTGCAGTCAGTCCCTTTTAACTGCTTGCAAATTTATGTCTCAGCTTAAGAAAACACTAAATGAGTGCCATGCATTTTTTTATCGCACGTAGCCGACAACAACACGGCTGTCCAGGGCCCAACAACTAATTAGACATGTTAAAGAACTTGTTCAAGTTGTTGCTGTTGTTGTTGTTGTTGTTGTTGTTGTTGCTGTGGAACTGTGAACTGTGCTGGGCATTAAAATGGTAACACCCGACCGAAAAGCCAGCAAGCAGCAAACACATTTAAAAATGCTCAAGTTAATTAATTGCGCAACGAATGCATGCCGTCCAAGCAGCCAGGGCATAGGACACGTCGGTAACGACCAAGCCCAAGCCCAAGCCCAAAGCCCAAAGCCAATGACTTGATTTTTGCAGCACGATAGGAGGCCAGGGGCCTGCCTGCCTGCCTGCCTGCCTGACTCGACTGCCTCGACTGGCTGCATGGCTGCGTGAGTTTCGCTTTCATTAAACAAATATCCAAACACTTTTGCCGCTGATGCGATGACACTGATTAGCATTATTCCAACAAGCCGGCTGGGGTTCCACTTCGAGCTTGTGGCCCAGGACGTGGTCACAGACGATTTGAATTTTTCATTGGGAGCGGCGACAAAAGGTCTGCCAAGGCTCAGACTGCCAATTGCAGGGCCGTTGCCGTTGCCGTTGATTTTGGCACACATTTTGTTAATATAAAAATAAACTGTTTGCAGCCGATAATTGGCGAAAGTTAACAATTGAAATTTTGTATTAGCAGCCACATAACAAGTTGGCATCATTTCGGGACGCGCCTATTCCACAGTTCAACTGTGGGCAACTTCATTAGGGCTGCCACGCCCACGGCCAAGAACGGCAACAACAATCAATGAGAGATGATTAATTGATCAGTCGAATGCTGGACGAAAAAACCAAAAAAAAAAACGTTCAAATTAAGGCAGCATATAAATGTGAGCCAATTATTAAAACTTAATTTTGATGTAGACACCAGACGATTCCCAATTTCACAGCCTCCTCAGCGGCACCAGACTAATGAGCCGCATGCACTTGGCTGCCAAAACGAATGTTGTTCCTATTGTTGTTGTTAGTTATATTGTTGTTGTTGTTGCTGTTGTTGTTGCCGTACAACTAATCAAGCTGTTCGGGCTGCCAACTTTGATGCATTTCCCAAATTGATGCCCCAGATTGATGGGCATGCGGCGCTGGACGCTGGACGCTGGACTCTGACTCCGACTCTGACTATGCGTCTCTCTGACATATGCAAAACATTTTGTTGAACGCTGGCGGACAAAGGCCAAGCCAGAACAAGCTATGCAAACAAATGAGCTGAAAATGCAGACAAATGACTAACAAGAAGGTGAAGAAGTTGCCAGCTAAAATGGCCGCTGTTTCGTCTAGCCGACACAAATGTGCGCTACACAAAATAATACACTCTAAATTCTCCCAGCGAAAAATTAGATAACAACGTCCAAACACCAAACCATAATGAATCAGGCCACACAAAAACATACTGGTTGATTTAGATTTAGGCACGGAAGTTTTTGTTGTCAACTGATTTGGGAGGGATCGCACAAATTCACATTCCCGCAAAGCTGAAGGCTTAACGCATATGCCCCATAGCGCATAGCGTAGCGTGTAGCGCAACACAAAATAAAATAAAGATATACAAACATTATTTCAATTTCGTTGTTAGCCCAACTCGTATTGAACTGCGCTAAATTAACCGCAGGCATTCATTTTGGGTTTCGTGTCCAAATCGAAGTCGAAGCTGAGCTGGGGTTCTATGGCAGAGGCATTTTGATGAGTATTGATGAGTTTTAATAAATTGCTGATGAGTTTTCAAGCGCGCTTGGTTTCCCAAGCACAGCAACAGCAGCAGCAGCAGCCGTAGTTACAGATACAGATACAGATACAGATACGGATACATCTGCTGAATTCTCCTTCTACTTGTTTTGGGTATCTGTAACGACTGTGGGCACATAACAAGCCTCAACGCCTTACAACATTTGAGTGATGCGTTTTTGAAAGTGGCGTCGAATTTCTCAACCGTGAAGCGCCATGCAGAGCAGCGGTAATTGAGATGCCGATGCCGATGCCGATGCCGAAGCTGATGCCAAAGCTGTTATCCCAGCTTTGAGCGTGGAGTGCCCAGCTTGGAGCGTGGTGCGTGGTGCAGCCGTGTAGCCGTTTAATTGCCGCCATTATTAAACTCATTTATCGTGTTTTAATTTTAACGTTGAGCTTCACCAAGAGCAACCGACAGACAGCAGCAGCAGCAGCAGCATCAGGTGTCTGACGGCAACGGGTTACCGTGGGCTCCTCTTGGTGCTCGGCTCATGCAGATGCTTTGGTATAATTAGCGTGGCCGATGGCTGCGTCCACTGCAGCTGCCATGATTTGGCGCTGATGCAGCAATTTACAAGAAAATTATGTTGTTTGCTTAATTAATAAAAGTAGTTTTTAATAGAAAGCCATTAGGCGAGCAGTCGAGCAGCTAGGCAGGCAGGCAGGCAGCAGCAAACGAAAGACTTAGGCAACAAACTTGCCGCTTGATTGATGAAAATGTGCGACAATCTTAGCCAGAAATCACGCTTAAATTATGTTCAAGCTTACCAAAAACGTGGACTTTGACTCACCTCTCGCCGCACCTGACCAAAATTTGAGCGAAACTCTTCCCAGTAGCAAATCCTTTTGTTTCTTTTAATGAAATCCAGTGCGTCCGCGTTATCCGCATGTTATTTATGTGCACTGCACTCGCTGCTCAGCGTTTTCACGCCTCTTATTTATGTGAGGGTCTTCGAGCAAATGGCTGCAGTTCCCATGCCCAACACTTGCTGGACTTGGACTTGGACTTGGAATTGGAGTTGGAGTTGCAGCTGCGGTTACACATCGCTCGCCTACGCGGGCCTTGGCCATTTGCGTGCCCTGCCAACTTATCATTAGGCAACGGCATTTCGGTATATCTGGTGTTAGCCAACTAACTAACACAAAAACAAAAAAAAATAAAAAATAAAACATAATTAATGGTCGTGTGTCACACTTTCGAGTTCATCAGAGTCGGGCAAACCTGAATTTCCTTCATCTGGTTTTCACTGTAAGCGGATGACGTCCGCCAAACTGTCGCATAAAATAATATAATTAACATAATCATAATCAACAAAGTATAAACGTTAAATTGAGGCTAATTACTTTATAACCGACACTCAACTGCGAAACATCGTCCACGGCGATGACGACGACGTCGAATTAAACAAAAAACATGCTCACTTGTGGCAAACCCGTTTCAATTATGGCGAATCAAGCGGTCTAGCGAGTGCTCAACATAGGTACAACCTCAACCCCGGCAACGGCCCCGGCCCCAAGCACCGGCTCCAAGCACCGGCCTCCGGGGCTCTGGTGCTCGTCAGCCAACTGCCCGCCAACCGGATGGGCCAGAAGTGTGCGACAGTTTCACATGAGTATGAGATTTGATTTCATTTTCGTCTAAATGGAGCTATGACCACGTTTTTAATGTCCGATTGTATAAACTGCAACTGTGTGATTATAATCCATTACAAATACAAACAACACGGAATGCATACACTGCCATAAATGGGGGGTACTTAATTCTGCTTAATTGTTTGAAGAGGCATAACATTTTGTCAAGATATTGGCAAAATAGATAGAAATGGTTTTTCGATTGCCGATTCCCGTTGTTGAGACAAATATCTTAAGATGTATATATCTTCAGATAAATATCTTAAATGATAATTAAAATCAATCACATTATATTGAATCAAGCATTGATAATCTGATCAGTAAATTAGGATGATATTAAGTTTTGTTAATTTTGTTGTGGTTTTTTGTTTTTTTCCGATACAATCCATTTTTTGTGTATTCATATATATTACTTTATAACAGAATTTCACTATTAACTAACAATTTTTCTACAGTGAAATATGTGGAGGCAGTAGCCAAAGAAGTGTCAGCTAGTGCAACTGTTTAGAGACCGACTCCTCACATACGCACGTTATGGCGGCGGCTAGTTGGCTGAAAGCTGAAAGGAAAGAAGGTAAGTTAACTGTTTTAAGCTTTTTATGACAAGCTCATGAATTCGTGTGCAATTGTAAATGCGCCATATAATTTACAGATAATTATTATAATTACAGGTTATTTTTCAGTTAACATACGAGAACTCGTATTTTCTGTTTGTTTTGTTGTTGCGACTGCGCGTGGTTGCCAAGTTGTTGTTGTTGCTGCTGCTGTTGCTGTTGTTGTTGTTGTTGTTGTTGCTGCTGCTGTAGTTGTTGCTGGTCGAATGCCCGCAGGCGTCTATCAAGTTTTATTTGCTGTACCAGCAATTGTTGTTGTTGTTGCTGTTGTTGTTGTCATTGCATATGTATAACTAGCGAGCAATTAGCTGAGATTTCAGCTTCAAAATTATTAAAAATAAACATTTTTACGCTTTAATTAGGTTTTTTAATTAAGCATGAAATTATGTGCTTAAGATCGTTGCGCATTGCTTAATACGAAGTTGGTCAATTAGCTAAATGCCAGATCAAGTAAAAGTGTGCCCAATTTGATGAATATCAAAAGACTTAGGCAACGAACTTTTTGAAAAATCTTTAAAAAAAGAGTTAACATGGGTACTCAGCTTTAAAATTAAATTCAATTCAATTGCCACGTATCCATTGGCATTTGAAAATCATAATAAAATTGGAAATTAGTTTTTAGCTCCGACTTTTGGCTTAATTAAAATGATTTTAATCGCACAACTTGGCTTGGAATACGTGAGTCATTTAGTTACTCGTCTCAGTTTAGCTCATCTCATAACTCCAGGGCCAATTATGCGTTATGGTCGTGGCATGAAAAGAGCAACGCAAGCTGAAATATGTTTGCAGTGCTCATAAATAAATTTGGCAGTCAAGAAACAAAATAACAAAAGCACTCACAATCTATGGACGTTCCAGGGCCGGGCGCGATAAAAATCGCTGGCAATTTGTTAAATTTAACGATTTTCAGCACAAGCGGAACAACAACAACAACGCATACAGCAAAAAAACTGTGCCGAAAGTTGGGCAGCCCAAAACGGCCAACGGCCGCCGCCTCCTGCTTCGACTGTTTTATGACCAAATAAATAATTAAAATGATGCGTGGTGTTAAGTGCCGCCACGTCTTTGCCCGGTCTGGACAACAGTGCAAATGCAGAGCCACACGCAGCGCGTTCATTTCTTTTGAAAATTTGTCATAAATTTATAGCTTTCGCGCGGGTTCACTGTACCTCGACGAACTGGGTACACGGCACGTACGCACTCTGACACTGCCCCGGTCCGAGCTTAATTGCTTGTCATATGGCACACATTTCCAGCGCAAATTGGCCGCCAGATAGCCAAGATCTCTGTCGTATAGCGCAGACCACACAACGTTCAGTTCTAACGCCGCCAAAATTCGTTGCCAAATTTCAGACTAACTAAGCCTATGTCGACCCAACAGCTCAACGCCGCGGTACGCCCTTTAACTTTGAGCTGGTTTCTGGTCAGAACGGCAATTAAAATTAACCGCGTCGGGTTTTTAATGAACTAACTGGGCAACATTAAACTAATATGCTTTATGGCCGCTCGAGTTGTCGGCCGAATGTCACTTGCTGCAGCTTCTTGTCTTTGGGATCTTTGTATCTGGAGTCGAAAATGTTTTTTTTTATGATCATGTGCTCGTGAAAACGCAACCCGATGTCGGCGTTATCACTTTGCATCGCCAGGGCACATAAAAAACCTAATCAGCGCTGATCTACGGCTCACTTTATCCTGCCACCGAGCAGCAAGTGACACGTCTAGGAAGTCTGTTATGAGGTTTCCAAGTAAATTTTGTCAAAAGTTTTCATTTCTTTTATATGGGAATCGACATTAAATGGCTGCAAAATGGTCCCCCCCAAAGAATGATGCCGGATGAATTTTGTGGAAATATTAGGGCTACAAAAGGCACGTGAATGAATTTTATATCGGATGAAAGTTACCTAAGAAATTTCTGATTTCAAAAGGACAAATATCGAAAAAACCGATAAGCAACAAATATGAATGTTCGAGCCGGGAGTGTCCGACTTGAAGATACGCTCAATCGAATACCCTCTGAAATCGAATTTCCTTCTACACATTCATAAGGTATCAGACAAGTTGAATACTCTGGATCGGTGTATACGAAGTTGGGGTCTCTAGCTCTTTGAACCACACTATAACAGATAACAGATATGCTCAAAGAGCATAATCGAAAAACTTTATCGACTCTGATTGATATTGTGGAAGCAGAACTTGCTATCAATATTTTACAACAAGCTTGAACTGCGGCAGTTATAAATGGAACTACCTTCCAAATTTCAATTTTCTAGCTTTTTGATAGTCTTTTATAGTCTTTGAGATTGACAAAGAGACAGAAAGACAGACGGACAAGGCTCATTCGTCTTGGCTTCTTGTGCCTTCTGGCTGATATAAACATTTGCCTCTCACACATATTCAATGACTCCAGGTAATATGTGCTTGCCTTGGAATTTATTTATATCATAATTTTAAACTGACATTAGCCAAGTTTTGCCAGAATAGCTGTCAGTAAGCTATTAATATTGTCCAGCTGTGGACCTAGCACCGACAACAATAAAGTGTCCAACGCGTCAAGTGAAAGGGCCTTTAGTAGAGCTTGTAGAGTAGCTACCACACCGTCTTCAAGGCAAACAACCGGCTGGACAAGGGTGCCGCCCACAGTCCCAACCAGACCGAGAACATCGCCGACTGCTCCAGCTGTGGGTGGTATCACGAGGTGCATCGACAGCTGCCAGTGATAAACCGAATCCTGCAGGATCAAAACAGAAAACCAAAATTCGTCTGCACTTACCACAACCAAAAGACCATACTTCAAAACTGATATCATATTTGGAACAAGGGAACTGTCTATTTTTTAGCTGATTCGCCGTATTTATAGTCCATTTAACAGACATTTTTACAATGTTATGAATGTCACGATTATATTATTGTCACGCCTAGATAAGAAAACAAAATGCAATTCGTGGAGAACATACTTTGCTAACAGTCATCTAAAGCTAATATGAATTCAAAGCGAATACTTTCAGATATCAGCCCAGATTTTATGGCTCTATTAGCAGGCGTCTGGTGAAGATCACGCAAAGGCCACCAGAGCTCATAAAGTTTACTACCTTCGACTCCGACTGATCCGCACATATAGAGTCATCTCGGTCCTGTGTTGTTGTTGTTTCTGCTGCGTCTTGCGCGTTGAATAATTTTTAGCATACAACATAAATAATATTTTATTGGCAATTTGGTTGGAAAATTAATGTGCATACAGTTGGCAACTTTGGTAATTTATGCAAATAAAACGATCGTAAATTTGGCATTAAAACGCTTATTAAATGATCGTTTATTAGCCAAGGCCCCAGCCCAGAACACACTTTGCGAAAGGATTAGCTTGCAGCTCGCCCTCACCCTCCTTGCCCCTGTTGCATGCAACAAGGTTGCGATTTGTAGCAGCCGCATAAATTAAGTGATTAACAGAATTGTTCCTAAATGTTGGCAGCTACTTACAAGATTGATATAATTTACGATTCTGTCCAGAGCGAGAGAGGAAGAGCGACAGAGCGGGAGAGCTAGTGATATATGTACATATTGTAGCTGGGTTGCACTTGATGCATGTGGGGCTCATTGGCTGGGCAAAAAGTGTCTATAACTTCTGGGAAATGTGGCCAGCGGCTGGCTCGCATATTGTATAATGTATTAGCTGGCGCATTGTGTGTTAATTTGACAACGACAACAGGCTGGCATTCCTTGGGAACGGCAGCAGCAAACAACAACAACACTTTGCCGCCATTGGCGACAAACGAGCCTTGTTGCTGTCAAAAGTCAGAAATATAACCATATAAAATCAGTCGGCATGACCATTGAGCTGCTCGCTTCTCGCTGCTGTCTCAGCTCCTCTCCCTCACAGTCCGCTTCAGTCGTGGCCATCAGCATCATCATCATCAGCATCATCATTATCATCATCCTGAGCATCAGCGCAACAGGATTAGCAAAATTAATGCGGCAACCGCTTCAAAAGATCTCTTTCTCCATCTCTCTCTCTCTCTCTCTATCTCTTCCACTCCCTCTCTCTCCTTGCTCAATGAAGCTGCGATCCAAGCTGTCAGCGCTTGGAGTCCTCAACTTATCAGTCCGCAATAATCAAACAGCTTTGCTTCTCTCATAATACGTTTAGTATTTTCCACGCGTTGTTGCCTAGCTGAATTTCACAAGAATGTTAATGGAACTTGGAAGGATCCGCATTTCATGAAATTTGGTCGTATTTGACAGCATGGCTAGGAAAACAAAATAGGGATAAATTGTTATATTGTCTTTGCTAGCGCTATTAATAACTATATTGGAACTAAAACTAACAAGAAATATTTATGATACAAATAAAAATAACAAGAACGCTGTAGTCCAGTGTATTATAATACAAAATCCTTGTACTCCCCAGTCAAGATCATATTTTGAATTCATTAAATCATAAAATATAGCCCAACGAATTTCAAAAAGCCTGTGCAGGTACTTATATCATCATATAACAACTAACAACAAGTTTATACCTTATAACAATATTCAAATTACAATAATAGTAATATTAAATATTAAGGTTTACTTCGCAAGCATTTGAAATTTGTGCTGGGAATTATGTTCCCTTTTTGATTTATGTGTGAAACTCAAAATCAAACAATTTGCAGGGGAACGCTTTATAAGCTAAACTATAGCTTTCTTAAAGCACCTTCAATGCAGCTAGATGCTTGGCCAGGTAAAAATGTCTCATTCATAATCGATCGGGGTTATTGTATTCGAAGTCGTGTTCATTCAGAAAACAGTCACAGCAAACCACTCAAAAAGGGTACTTTGTTGGACGTATCTTCAGAGATGATGGAGATGGAGATGAAGATGACTTAATAATTGAAATTTATCAAAATGAATTAAGTAAATCGTCTTTAAATTTTAAATGCCACATTAATTACAACGTCTTAGAGAGAGAGAGAGAGAGAGAGAGAGGCATTTAAAAAGTGCCTGACAAATGATCCAACAATTTATAACTACCCACCGGGGCAGCAGAGAGAAACGCAAAGATCTTTCGTTGTCGGCCCACAAGACGAATTTATCTCAGAAAGCTAGACAATGCAATCGAAGGGGCCAGCTGGGCAACCTTTTCAATGTCACAACTGAGGCCAATAAATTTCAACAATTTACAACGGGCAATTCATAAATTTATTAATGAATTAAGTTATAAGATAATTTACAGTTGATGCTGATCGAAACGCAATCTGCTGAACAAAATGATCATCACCGCCGATCGCGGCAATATATCAACTCTCGACTGGACGTGGCCCAAGCTTGCGACCTAATCGAATTGTAGCCCAAGCCAGAAGCAGAAGCAACAACAGCAAAGCCAAAGCCCAAAAGGCAACAACTACAGTGAATTCTCGGAATTGGAACGGCCAAATGGGCAAGGGCTGCAAAAATTTAAATGAAGCTGTGGATCGGACGCGAACTGAGACGCTGGCTCGGACTCGGACTGGATCTGGCAACTGGGACTGCGGGACGAAAGACGGGCTGTGGTATGGCAACTGGCTGCAGTTTGTCTGCCTGGCTTATTGCCGGGCATTTCTATGCGAGCACATGATTAGCTGGTTGGCTGCGGTTCCATAATCGTTATCAGCGGCACCATCATCGACAACAGACAACAGCAACAAGTTGTTGGGTTTTGCATTTTATGTTTCGTATATTTTTATTTGATTGTATTTTTGTTGCTTATAAATTGGAATTTAAAATTAATTAAGTTGTCGTTTTGCGCTTTTATCCAATTTATAACTAATATGACACCGATTATACGAAATATGTTCGCTAATTAACGAACAAACACCGCAGCCTGACATACACCATAGGTGCACCCCTCCTCACCTGCCCCGCCCCCCACCTCATCCTACAGTCTGCCACTCGCTGGTCATCTAACTGGCCAGAACCAAGGCAGACAGACAGGCAGCAGCAACAGCAGCAGCGTCCATTCCTGCCTGACTGGCTGCCTTTTGGCTCTTTGGATCGTGTCCGCGTGCTCGTAATCTGCTCGCTGAAGACGCGTTGTAAATTGTCTGACAAAGCTTATTTTATTAATTTAAGCCATAAGCGTTGGCCTCGTGTTGTCGTTGTCGTTGTCGTTGGCTTTGGCTTGTTTGTTTGAAGCTCCTTTTGCATACATACAACACGGCCAAAAGCATCGCCAAGCAGCGCCAATTTATTGCGCATCGTAAAAAGCCGTTTGCGTTTTAATAAGCCATGCCAAACACGCGGCGGCTGTTCCGTTCCGTTCCGATCTTTTGGCTCAGCGATTGTTAGCAGCAGTGGAAGGCGTCGATGTTGACGACGTTTTGGTCATTTGGCTTTAACCAGTGGACAGCGCATTGGCCCAATGCGAGCCTAAACTCTCTCACTGCATTCCTGGGCACAACGAATTGGACTGGCTTTGGGTATCCGAGTGTGTGTGTGTGCCTGTCGAGCAATTGGGCAATTGAGTGACATTGGTTTATGGAGACAAGGGGACGCATAACGGCATTTAATGAACAGCATTATGGCCAAGCCAGTGTTGGGCAATAAACATAATAAAGTTATTGCAAGCTAAGACGGCGGCCATATAATTGAGTTATGACACTTGTTAGTTGTCAATCACGGTCCTTATGGAGAAGAAATTGTGTGCATTTCTTACTTCAATTGAAACTTTACTTAATCCGAAGAAAGAGTAAAAATGAGTCGTAATTCAATACGGTTCCTACTTTTATAAATGAGCATAAATTAGTCTTTCTCTAAAGAGAAATGTGATTTAATGGCCGCAAGTTTCATGAGTTTATTTTATTTGCTAATTAATTTTTTAAGAATAAAGAACTGCAACTCTTGCATTGCTGATATGACTTTGATTCGCTTTACAACACTCTTTCTCTCTCAATCTCTCTCTCTCTCAATCCCTCCCACCATGCCCTTCATTCACTTTATATATCATAAACTTCTCAATTTTTTTCAATTTACGAAACAAATCACATTTATTCACTTTCTCCCTCTACCTCCCTTTCTCTCTCTCTCTCTCTCTCTCTCTCTCTCTCTTTCTCTCTCTCTCTCTCTCTCTCTCACTTGTCTCTCCTTGTCTCTCTGTATATCGAACACAATGTCGTTCTCTGGAAAATTGCCCTTCTATGCGATTTTCATAAAATTGAGTCAACAGTTGTTTCTCTCTCAATCTCTCTCCCTGCGCTTATCACACTTCTCAATTTACGTTTATTTCTCTCTGTCTCTCTCTCTCTCTTTCTCTCTCACTCTCTCTCCCAGTCGCTATCCTCCTCTTTCAGTTTGTATTTATTCCCGCTTATTCTAACATGCTATCCACCTTGCTGTCTTTGTCTTTGTCACACTCTCCGTGTATCAAATACTCTGTTGTTTTCTTAAAAATTGAAAGCAAATTGAACCTGCTCAATGTGAATGCAACCTGATTTCAGATTGGGAAGAAATATGAGCTCTGCCCTAATACTTGGCCATAACAACATAAAAATAAATATGTCAAAATTAAGTAAGCAGCCACAAATTCACACACCACCAGGAACAGCACAAATCGACAGCAA
Source organism: Drosophila ezoana (assembly GCA_035045725.1). NCBI lineage: Eukaryota > Metazoa > Arthropoda > Insecta > Diptera > Drosophilidae > Drosophila > Drosophila ezoana. The sequence goes on from JAWNOU010000036.1 coordinate 9,320,950, forward strand.
CAAGCAGGCAGATAAGCTGGCCTCAATGGATGAACCACAAACAAATGTAGAAGGGAGAACACGAAACTCTTCGTTGGCAGAGCATGTTGTTGCCGAGTGAGCGCCCATAAAAAAGGCGTTGAAATCAGTAAAAATAGCCATGGTTAAGAAATAGTGCTGCCAGCTCTGGCGTTCAGAGCAAACAACGCTTTGGCATCAAGATGGGGCCATTGGCCATTGGCCATCGGGCCAGGGCAGAGCTAACAGGCGCGTAGAGTTTGTAAGGACGAGATGGGCGCAAAAATCGTTTACAAATAAATCAGAAAGCGATAAATAAGGATTTTGTCTCGTAATAACTCAGCGGGAGCCATTTAACATGCAATCATAACGAATCGATGCTGAACGCTTTAGCGAGCCCAGGGATGGGCACGGGCCAGGGCCAAAGCCAAAGCCAGAGCCAGGGTACGGAGCCAGCAACACGCTTTCACACCAGGCAGCCGAGTTGGCAAGTGTGTGTCGAATTGTTGTTGACTTGTTGCAGTTGTCGGTGCTTCTGCTCGGTACATGCCTCTGCTGCTGTTCTCATCCCTGAAGAGGGTATAATGATTTAATGCAAGTGTATGTAACAGACAGAAGAGGCAGCAGAAGGAGGCCTCTCTGACCCTGTAAGTCTTATATATTCTAGATCAGCATCAATATCTAAGTGGATCCCGCCATGGCTGTCTATCTTTCCTTCAAGCCGTATTTATTCTTCGATATTTTGCATGCAGTAAAGTATACACAGATCCAGAATACTTAATTCCTCATCTAGTCCAAGATTGCAAAGATCTGAAAGAAATTCAGTGAGCCTTGCCACAATTATGCCCTGAAAATATCATAAAGATCGAACGAATGAATTTCCCATTATGTTGGATTAATAGAAGAATACGCACAGGAGCAGCTTTATCTGCCTACAGAAAGAAGCTCGAATAATCCAGCTCGGAGCTGAGTCGAGAGTATCTCCTAGTCGTGCACATCCGTTTAGATCACTTGCTAGTTGCTGTTGGATGTTCTCGCGCCTCTGGGCATGGAAATAAAGTTGCAAACAGGAACGCAAAAACTTGTGGCCTGACCAACGTCTGAGCCCTTAGCACAATGACAGAGGCGTTCGTGGTTTTTATGAGCAACCTTTTTTTTATGCCTGCCCCTATCACAAAACATGCCCAAAACATGCACTTGGCTGCACTTCATAATTCGACCAACGACACCACATTTCCCATAACCCTTACCCATTCGATTCCTTCGATTCGGCTGTGCATGTTGAGACTGCGTAAGGAACAACAAGCTCGCTTAATTATGTTGTAAAACAATCTGCCTTCATTTGGTGTGCAAATCCTGCGTCCTTCTACTCTAATAACTCTTTGGCCGAGGGAAGTAATTAAAATTACAAAAGCCCGCGTTGACGCTATGCCCACAACAATGGCTGCCAGACACGCAGCCGAGGCGTCTACACGATTTTCCATGACTAATTGCCAGAAGTGTGTCACAGGAAAAGCGGCCCACTAACGACCCGGTGGAGGCTCAACCTGTGCCTGTGCCTGGGCCTGGGCCTGGCCAACTGACAGGTGAGCTGCCAGGCTGACTTAGCTTATGGGGTCAGGCACGCATACGTGTGCATAAAGGACTTATCTCGATGCAATTGCAACGGCAGTTAACCTGGCTAACAAGAAATTAAATTCCATTACGCGCTCGTAAGTCAATTGCTCAGCACTGGCAATGGGCTTAGGTTTAAGTTAACCAACACACGACAGCGGGCACATTGGTACAAATGCATTGAAATACATGACTTCCTAGAAAAACAAAACAACTAAAGGTTTTCTAATTGGCAACTTCTTATGCCAATAAGAAGTTATTTAGCAGTGACAGGAATCGAATGCCAATAGGAATATATTTAACTATTAATTAGAAAAAAATTAACTGATTATTTAAATATTTTTAATCTTATATATAATTGTATTTTATTATTTAAGAAAATGTGTACTATTTTTTTAGCTTCAAGTTAAATATTCGTTATTCAACGAATTCTTATAACATTTCTCTTATTTTTGAACCACTGTGCAGTCGGCCCAAACGCACACGGCTAATGAAGAGGTGGTAATTTATGTGGCTATATTCACCTGTTCCTAGACACGTTTTAATAAGCCAGTGACTGAGCCATGAATGGGAACGAGCTGGCCAAATGGAGACGTAGACATGGCTAACCTGGCAGGTCTTTTACGTGGGTCTAACAGCCTCTAGCTGAACGTTGTCTGAGCCAGAGCCAGAGCCAGAGTCGCGGCCAAGTGCAGGATTAATTAATTGCTTGCTGCTGCTGCTGCTGAGGCTGCTGCTGCGCCTGTTGATGATGTCTGCGGCACACATGACGTATACGTGACATTTGAGAAATGTTCAGCCGCTTAATGTGCGACATTTTGTTTGTTTTTACCAACTGCTAACAACTTTTGGCAGCCTGCAGCGGCCTGAATGTCAACTCTTCTCTTACCACCACATTTTTTGTCTCTGCCTGGATGGGTCTGCTTTGCATATTTTGCTCAGCCAACTTATAATGATGAGCATCCATCGCTCCATTGAGCCAGACGACAGCGTTGTCAAATGACTTGCGTAAATTTATCGTAAATGCCATCAACGGTAGCGACTCGGCCAGCTCCCTTCCACATTCGACATGCGTTTGGGCCAGTTCGTTGGCCAGCCGGAGAGTCAGTTAGTCAGTTAGTCAGTTGGTCAGCTTGCCAAGCTGAGCTAATCCTCGTTAATCCTTTCGACTGCACGGCTGCATGGCTGCACATAAATTTAACTCCTTGTTGTTGTTGTTGTAAAGGTGTCACCCCGCCCCCGCAACAAGTATATATATATATGATATGCTAATGAAATGCAGCGCACAGTGCGAAGCTCCTTTTGAGCTCCGGGCATGCGCCACTCGGCAGCGCAATTTGCATGGAAGCTCAGAAAATGTGCAAAACGAGAATTCGGCTTGCGACTTGAACGAGTTGCGTGTTGTTGTTGTTCTTGCATTTGCATCGCTTGACACATTTAATTGGAAGTCAATTGCTGGCCAGGAAGTAAGATTTGTTAAAAATGCTAAAAATGTATGTTGATGGGGTCAAAATGTGTTTATATATCGCAATAACAATAAATAATAAAAGTAAACCTTTTCCCAATTGGCCAATTGCAGTATTATTAATATACATAGAAATTTAAGATGAGGCTAATTGTCGAAAACTTTTGCTCTCAACTTGGAAGCTAGTCCCCATTGGAGATTATCAGTCAAAATGAACTAGTTCTTTGTTTTTGAGCACAATTTTGTTAATAGTGTTGTAAAATAAACAAAATGTTTCGTTAACAGTTATTGTCCCTGCTCGGGCGCCATCGCCCGCTGTAAACTGGTTTCTAATTCTAAGCTCGAAATTATTCGTAAATTTTCATTTTATTTAGAAATATCAAAATAATAAACATAAGACAAATTATTGTTAAATTATTTTTGTAGTTATTTCCAGCTGGAGAAAAAATTAGATAGTTTGTAAATTTCTGTTGTTCTACCTCAACAATTACCCTAACATATTATTCAAACTCTGCGCCTAGGCCCGGGCTTACGGAGCGGCGGCAAACGGCGCTCCAGTTGAACACACTTGGGTGACATTCAATGGGACCTGGGCTTGTAGTTTGTGTCTCATTGTCATGCCCAGCTTATTGATTGGAATACAATGGATCCTTAAAGTGTGCTTACAAGCGCCGTAACTCAAACAAATTGCAGCCGCCTGCAAACGCCTGACTGAGTCGGAGAAGACAGCTACGACGACGACGTGGACGGGGAACGACACTGATCAACAGGCGCGGCGATGTGGATGCACCAGGCAGAAGCAGCCCAGGCCTGGTCTGGGCCAATGCGTTTTACATGATGGCTACACGACAAGACAGGAGCGGCAAGCCGGACGGTCGGACGGTCGGACGGACTGCTGGACTGCCAGCTTAACAAGAACACGATAAGCCCGCGCCCCAATGTTGTTCTTCTTCTTCTTCTTGTTGTTGTTGTTGCTCTGTGGCTTTAAGTTATTCCAAGCTCGCCACGAACACACGGACCAGAGGCGCTACTGACGCGCTTATGTTAAATTTACCAAACAAGCGATTTGTATGCAATTTCGCGATCGTCTCATGCAACGGTCGGGGGGGGTGTAGGGGTTGGTCGGTTGCTGCTGAAATCCAAATCCCAGCGAGACATCATGACGTCGTGGATTTGGAGAGGGCTGCCATGGCAGCTATTGCTATTGTCTTGGCCACAACGTTGTTCTCGTTGTCTGCCTCGCTGTCTGCCTCTCCGTCTGCGCCTGCGTCTCAGCCGCTCTCCCGATCCCCCCAAGCCCGATCCCGCCTTTGCCTTTGCCTTTGCCGTCGCGATGTCTAGTTTATTGGCGTGATTTTTTATTTGCATTCGAAATGTTTGCTTGCTGCAGTCAGCGAGTTGTTGTTGTTGTTGTTGTTGTTGTTGCTGCTGCTCCTGCACGTGATGTATGCGACGGCGGCCGCCCGGCACACAATTGCCATAAGTTTGTGGCCGCTCCGCAATTATTTGCGGAATTCCTTTTCGAATATATATTGACTCTGACTCCCAGTGCAGACTGCCGACTGCCGACTGCGAACTGGCGGACGCCTTACGTGCCAGTGTGCATGTCCACCGGCTGCGCCACGGACTAGCTCTGACAGCCATACAAGGAAGCTTAACCCAATGCCAGCTCGTTGCCGTCGTCTTCGTCGTCGTCGTCGTCGTTGTCGTTGTCGTGGGTTGGGTTGGGCATTTCTGGTCTCGCTTCGATCGCTGCCAACTGGCTCCTGACGTTTTGTGGTTTATTCTTCTGTTAATTTGTCATGAATTTTCGTTTTTAGTGCATTTTTTAAATGCATGCAATTTGTGAAGTGTTTCCCATAGCGTGAACTGTTGCTGCTGAATTGTTTGTCCATCAAGTTCTGAATATTGATTGATTGACAAAACAAATAGTGTTACTTAATAATCGATCAGGGTAACTTGAATAAGAAGTCCTTTCATTAAAATTATTAAGATCCTCCATTTGATCTCTCCCTAACTATCTCTCCCATAGTTCCTCCAAATCTCTAACATTTCTAACGATCATACTATTAGGCATATACTTTTGTAATCCTTTTTTTTGTTATAAGACTGTTTGTTCTATGTATATATAGGAACAATCAAGGCTATAAACATAATATTTGTTTAGCTTTTGGAAGAATGAAACAAAGTTTCTCAAAAGTGAGATGCTCCTAATTCCTAAGGTGCAATTTTTATTATGTACTAGACATGCTCAAAATAGGCAATATCGATTCTTATCGGTCTCCGAGACATCAGTGAATTTATCGAGAATTTCAAAAAAAGTAACCTCCAAATTAATACTATGTAGCTTTTATAGTTATTATGATCGACGAGGTTACAAATACAGCCAAAATGGTGGACAGCCAGATAGACGGGCATACAATCTCCGATTGTATATGATTTCGATTTTCTTCGGCTTTCTAATAATGAGTGTGTATTGTACTAAATGTTTATTTATTAAGTCGCAATTAAAAGTATTCTCTGGCCTGCTAGTTCTGGCTCTCCACTATATCCATCCGCACGGCTGCATATTCGAAGCACAACTCTCAGATTTGGCTAAAGAACCATTTCGAATCGAACACAAAACGAATGTGCACATGAAATTACAGGCATATATGCATCAAATCAATCCACCCACTCGCATTAACACCCATTGCCAGATGCAATTTTGCAATGCGGAAAGGCAAACGGCTCGCAACTGCGCCGGCTTCTTGGTATGCATTAGGAGGCGCCTCGTGTTCCACTACCTGTCCGCCTGCAAGTCAATTGTGCAACTGCCCCAAGTGTCAAATTAGACAAAGAGCAGGCGCAGACTCAATACAAGCTTGCAACTGGCAAATGAAATGCTCAATGCTCAGCCTGTTGCGGCTTGGCACACACGCTGCCGGGCAGGCAGGCAGGCAGGTAACTGGCGTCTAATTTTCCACGAATCGAATTCAGGTGAGGGGTGGCTTTATCTTTGTTTTTGTTTCTGATTTGCATTTGCATTTGCATGTGGGTGGTCAGCAAATTGCCAGAACGTGAGCACAATTTTTAAATTAACGGCAAGTGGTCAGAACGGCAGCAGCAGCGGGCGACGGGCGGACAAACGGGCGGACAGACAAGCGCATTCCAGCCACAAAACTGTTGCAATTAATTGCATAAAAAGTTCTAAACCGTCAGCATTTCCCGACTTCCCTCCCCCTACGCCCAACTCCCGCTCTACAGCCGATAGAACAATGGCGTCTACGACAACAACAACAACAACAACAACAAGCGTGGCCATAATCGGAGCCACATCGTCGTCATGGTCGTGCCTTTCAGTTTGAAACGTGATCGATAGACTGACTACTAGCCTGGGCCCTGGCAACATCAGCAGCAACAACAACTGCAAATTGGACTCTTTTAGCCGTAGCCGTAGACGTTGCCAAATGTTTTGGCCTTAGTCAAATTATGTTCTTTGCCTCGTTTGATAATGAAACTGCAAATTGAAGTCGTTGTTGCTGTTGTGGTTGTTGTTGCTTTCATACCCATTCAAAATGGATAAATAGGGTATATTGTTTATGTGCAAGTGTATGTAACAGGCAGAACAGCATTAACAGCAGAGTAAATCGTGACAAACGTATAAACGCGTCGATTTCAGAGCTTACTAGACTAGAAATCTTAAACGTCCATCTCAGAGACTGAAAAAGCTAGCTAGACTAGAAATTTTAGGTGTAGCTCCCCCTATTCCAATTTTCGATAACTCAATCTGTTGTTGAAAATCGATCAGAATACATTTCTTTTGACTGGGATGTAGAAAAGAATAACATACATTCACAAAATGTTCTATACCATATTTAAGCCCTGACTTTCTTATAAAGATCGGACTATAGGCACCGAGGCTAATCAAAAAGCATAAAAAAAAGAATCATATACATAGCCTTGAACTTTGGTATATACACAATGTTGTATGCCAGATTTAAGACCTGACTATTTTATAAAGATCGGACCCCATATACATACATAGTATAGGGTCAATAAAAGAAGAAGCAACAGCATGTTTAGCAGGAATTTTGAATCTGTGGGTATCTCCTAGTCGTGCATTTCCTACTAGAACATGACTGCCTATGTTAGATGTTGCCTTTGTTGTCGCTGTTTCATCTCAAACTGTTTGCTCACACCGTCTGGGGCTGCGATTTTGCGCATCGCTAATGATTACGTGTTATCGTGTTGTAATTTTGCATAAAACTCTAATGACGGCCTCTGCTGGAGTGCAGTGTGCATCCAACCCATCCATCCAATCCAACAGAGCATGCATCCCAGGCAACCATCCGTCCAACTATCGATCGATTCAATGCTTCGGGTTATATGGTTTAGATCATGGCAGCGGACACTAACTAGGCTCATCATAGAGCGTTAACAAGCTCATTTTTTTAAAACCTGACGTGCTGAGCGCCCAAGCGGACACGGGAAATCAGCGGAACGGAGTCGCGACTTGGCCAATTTTGTTGCAGTTACCCCGATCATAAATCGTTAATAATGGCATTTATTGTGTTATGCTGCAAACACTTGAACTATTTATAAACATTACATTAATATCACAAAGAATGCGAGCAGCATTTGGTGCCGTAAATTACCATATATTGTTGCCACAAACATAAACAACCTGAAGTAGCCAATTTATGGGAGGTTAATATAGATAAAGCTCTCAAATTTATACACTTTCGTTCTCATAGACGATATCCAGCTAAGATCTTCTTATTTTTAGACATGCTTTGTCAGTTACTTTCTTTCTTAAATGACGAGCGCCTTTCTATGAGATTCTCATTCCCTTAAGTAACAACAAGATTTAATACTATTTATTTTAATATGTCATTAAAATATAGGGAGCTGCATAAGAAGCCGGGAAGGTAAAATTTGCTCTCCCTCTCTTACTTACGTGTTTTTTCGCTCACATTCACTTGTTCTCAAATATTGCCCTTCTATGTGATTTTCATGAAATCAATCAAGGCTTACAAATAGTAATATTTTTAAAGTTCCGTTCTCTCTATTACTCGCGTATTCCACTTTAGATTTCTCTCCCTCTATTGAATGCTATTAAGTATTTTTCTTAAAAAAGTGACTGCCAGGGTAATCTGATACGTTTGTGTATATAATTGAAAAGTTATGATCAAATTTTCTGTAAACACATTTCTGGTCGTCAACCTTCTGCTGTAGATAACAGTAACACATTGTCTTAATTTTCCCCAAATGATCAGAGTGACAATATCAACAAAGATCATTGGATCTTTTTTCATCAGCCAATCAACGCCTACAACAAAATAGACATAGCCCATAACCATGGTAAAAGTATTTTGCTACATTGTCTCAATGGATACGAACACGTTTATCCAAGTTGATTGAACTAAATTTTCATTAACTGGACTGCCCGTAGACAAAACGTTTTCCCGCTAAAAACCTACTCGGATCCCGCTTCAAACTCGAACTCGAGAGCATATTAAATTGAATTTTTATGTTCTCACAAAAGCATGAAAATTCATGGAGCCGGGATCAGCCATAAAACTGAAACGCTCGCCACGATCAGGGCTGCTGCAGCAGTGTGTGTGTGTGGGGGTTAATAAATGGACGATCCCCCCTCGTACCCCCCTTTGACGAGAAGCGCTGCTAAATTATGGTTATTTAAATAAACAGCACACGATTTGATTTGGCTGAGCAAAAGTGTTGCCGTGGCCGCGAAATGCGAGCGCCTCTTAAATTGGACAAGGGATCAGGCAAGGCGAGAGCTCTGGAAATTATGTTGTAGCTGCACCGATCGTGCAGCCCGGCGCAGCCCGGCGCAGGCGATAGATTCGTCTTGGGGGTTGTGCCATCAGGCCATGATTGAGTAACGCCCAGGACTGGCACTGGGCCGTCTAATTATGAGTCCAGCCGGAGTGAACGCTGATTGCAGCAGCCGCAGTCGAAGCAGCAGCATGAATCCCGGCATCATTAGCTGATGAGCAGCGTAGCCTGTGATGGCTTTGATAAGCAAACACATAAAATGCAATGTGCGTCGTCTCTGCCATACGGCATGACCTTTTGCCCCGCCAACTTTTGGCCTCAGTTCTCTCTCTCTCTCTCTCTCTCTCACTCTCTCGCTCGGGCGTTGCGGCGTTTTGTTTATTTTGAAGCTATAATTTAAGCGAGTAATTGCACGCTGGCGGCCAGAATTTGTAACTAAACTGCAAATTAGCAGCCAATTCTCTGGCCGATTAATAACCATAATTATTGGCTCAAACGCTGACGAGCGAACGTCGCATCGCAGACGCAGACGCAGACGATGCTGCTGCTGCTGCTGCTGCTGCCGGCACGTTGAGGATCTGGATCTTGATGTGGATGTGGATGTGGAGAAGCTCGGTTTTGGCCTGGCTCTTTGCAAATTGCGCCAACTCGGCCAGCTCAATTGCCAATTCGTGATACAGATACAGAGAGAGACGCGTATGAGGAACGGCAACGGCCCGGCAGCAATTTAAATTGTGAGCGCGTCTGGCTTAATTACATAAAGCTGGCAATGCAATGCACGAGCTTCGGATCTGGACATGGCCGCCGGCGCACTCGTCATTGCTGGGTCGGGTCCTGGACCTGGTCCAGCCCTGCCTTGATGGGCATGTGTCTAATGAAGGGGCCTAATTAATGCGCGTAGCTTTTTTTTCGGCCTCATTGGGGCAGTCGAAAAGTGAAATTGCCTAACGTGTTGAAATGCAATGAGTCCAAGGGATTTGGATAAATTGCAGCCAACTCCGCTTGGACGCAGGACAAATTAATAAACGTCGATGCCCAATTAAACTGTCTGCCGTAATGCACGCTATAAATTGCAACTGCATGCAGCCAGAACGGATAAAGACATCGCATTGCCAGTTGCTGCAGGTCTAAGGCAGCCAATTATCAATAAAATTATTAACTCTGCGCCGAGGTCAGAAAGACGATGAAAAATGTACACAAAATAATGGCTTAAGTCATTGAAAATAGGTAGCTGTACCCCCAAAGGCTACTAAGTCAAAACCAAACTTAACAATGTATACAAATAGTGTTCAAATCGTTTTCTATTAATATTAATTAAAAACAGCTTCTATAACTATTTGTATTCTAAAATTTCCCAACACAGAGCAGCTAAGCACTGTTATTTTAACATAAGACAATTATGTATATCCATAGATTATATTTCAAAATAAAATGTATTTTTTACATTATGATAGTCAACGTTGCATACAGCACTCTCTGAAATGGAATAAATTAATCAACTCGTTATTTTTTAAATAATTTTAAAACTGCCTTTACAGCTAGAATAACAGTCGAAATTCAATTTCGATATATTATCAAGTTTAACAGGAGCTGAACATTGCGTTAGCGACTCACATTTGCGTTAACATGACTGGTTCTTGTCTTTGCTATGAATTTAGCGAACTTAGCTTATTGTTTATGAAAAGTGAGAAATTTAAAGTTATTGAAAAACCAATTCAATTTGCATGCTTTTTAAATTTTATTTTATTTTAAAAACATTTATGTATATAAATAAAATTCAATTAGATAACAGCTGTCAATAGAATATTTTGTTTTGTTATGCTTGCCGTTGTTAACAGCTACGATTAAAAGATAAGCGATATCAAAACTGGACAAGCCTTTGTTTAGAAATGACACAGTACAACAAAAATGTTACAATGTTACAGAAATGTGAAGAAAGGCACAAGTTTTTAGTTTCGAGAATTAACATCGAATGTTAGAAGTGGACAACTACAAACAGAGAACTAAGCGGTCGTTTGTGCTGAACGACAGAAGGCACTTTGACTTGACACGTTTTGGTGTAGATTTGTGTGATGGAAGGCTGGCCAGTTCGAGGCTGCAGCCCATCCACTAGACATTCTTCTTCATGGTCATCTCGTGTGCGGTGCGCAAGCGACGTCGCAGCTCATTGGGAAACCGTTCATAGCATTTCTTGCACACCGGCTTCTCATCGTACTCGTAGAATTTTGATTTCTGCGTCATCTTCGTATCGCACACGGAGCAGGCAAAATGATGCACGCACCACGCCTTGTTTAAAGCGGTGAAAACTGGAGGGAAAACAATTAAGATGTAATTTATGAATGTACGAATGGGGGATACTGGTGCAAAATTTAACATACCATCTCCGCCAATGACCTGGTTGCACACAAAGCACAGATTGCCAAAGAGCTGATGATAATGCGTCTCGCAGTATGCAAGGCCGCGCTTCTCGTAGTGACGATGACCCAGGAAGGGCTTCTCGCACTTGGCACACACGAAATGCTCGACGTGCCAGTGCTTGCCCAGCGCTGTAACCACACGCTCCTCAATTGGTCGACGACAGGCGCCGCAAATGGGAATGCCCATCTTGTCATGACAGCGTAGACAATACAGTTCGTTCTGTTGAAATGAAAACATATATATATATAAGTTAATATTATCAAATTGCAAGCATTGCTATATATATCCACCATATCATTTGCGGCCAGGCCCGGTCGACTCTTGACCTCGCGCGCTGTGGCATCCAGTTCTGTGCCGCAGGCCGAGCAATTGAAGTGATAGCCATGATAGACTTCGCCCCGGAAGCGCAACGGTTCTTCGTCAATCAGCCCGCTGTTAAATTATGGATTAGTATGCGGTTAAAAATATTTTAAAACACGTCCACTTACTGACACTTTTGGCACACATAACGACCTGTTATCTCGGCCTTCACCTTGGCATTGCATTCATGGCATAGCGCACGATTCTGGTTGCGTATGAAGCCACTGTCGGCCAACTCTTTGGCGCACAGCTGACAGCGGAAGCATTGTGGATGCCAGCTGGCGGACATGGCCTTGATAACACGCCCGATAACGAACTCGCCGCACTTGTTGCAGCAGGGCGCAAATAGCACATGGAAGTCCCGTTCACAGTACTTGCGTCCCTCGAACTCGTAAAAAATGCCATCCTGAAACGGACGGAAGCACTGAGCGCAGCTGTGAAAAGGAAAGTTTACAAACGAATTAGAGGTTGTCTTTTAATTACATTACAGTTAACTAATTGCATTTGGGACTTCTCCCACTGAGACAGGTTAAAACATAAAGTTATTCCTCTAAAAGATAGTAAAAGCTTTACTGGCGCACAATTGTTTAGGTCGGTCTTCTCCTTTCTATAGACACAAATCTACATATACAATATACATGTATTATTTTTTATCACGCTTTTGGTTCCGTCATATACTCCTTATATTGATAATTTACTCAACCGGGAGTACATCGTGCACTTACACAAAGCACTGCGTATGCCAAAGCTCGCCGTTGGAGTTGACAATCTTTTCGGTGGGCTCGAAACCGTCGGCGCATCTCGTGCAATGCATTGCACCCAGCGACATGTTGATGGCCTGGACTCTGCAAGGTCACAAAAGAACAGTTGAAGATTAGCATAATTATAATATAGAGGGCACACTCGATTAGCAAGCAGTTACACTTCAGCTTTGGAGTACATCATGATGATGGCTTAAGCGCACAACAACTGTAGGGCAGCGTATGAGAAAGGCAACTGGAAACGGAGACGTTTGGGGGACAAACACTTTGCTGGCTTATCAAGCAAACGAACAAGCATTGTTGACGTTGCTGAATCATATTTCTGACGAATGTACAAAAAGCTCGGCATTCCTTGTGAACTGAGTTTGGCAATGTAGTCGGCAGTAGCTTTAGCTTTTGCAGTTCGAGTGTAGACAGTTGAAGTGCAGTCGTTAAACGGTGCAGATGTGCGGAGGATCAGTAAATGGAATCGAGTATTGATGGATTTGCATGGTTTGAATTGCGCGCCACAGCAACAGACTCAAGACGCACACACACACAAACACAAACACACACGCACACATATTGCAATAGGTAAACAACACACAGATACTGAAATGTGCGACGGCGGCGTCTATAAATAAATTTGAATGTTGCCATGACGTCATCGATGGAGTAAACATCTGGTGCTTTAATACCACGAAAACTGCAACTTGTGCGGACAAAAAACACCGTGCAGCTGTATCACAGATACAAAAAATATAATGATACGCATAATTGCATTAGAAGTGCGTTTTACGATGTGTTTTTTAATCAATTTCATTTTGCAGCACCTTGACCAAATAAATGAATGAAGCGAGCGAATATTTGGGTCACAATTTGCACTGGACCACACATGGGCGTTATGATGATGTAATGTCGTTAATATTCAATTCAATGAAATGTTCTGCTGGTTCGCTTACTGAACGGGCGGCATTTCTGGTAATTGGCTTTCACTTGTTGCAGCTCGCCTCAATCAATGTCTACGTACGCGTTCAACGTTTTTAGCTCACTGAAAACGGCAAACAAAATATCAGAAAAGTGTCTCTTCTGTTGATCAGTGTTGATAATTCAGCCATTTTCAGGCTGAATCCGGTTTCTTGACTAAATTGTGATGTGATTTTCTCTCAATTTAGCTTGTGATGTTAGCTAAACTTGCCAACACTTGTATTTGTATTTGAAGCCAACAACAACACAGGTCATGCCAAATTGGGCGTATGTCTCAATTTTTAATCTTTTACATTGTACATTTGATTTGTGCACTTTTTCAATTTATGTAACAGCTTAAGAATTCTTTTTACCTATTAATGGCACAAAATGTTCAAAGCAATATTAGCTTTTTAATTAATATTCTCACTCAAGTATAAGTTGTTGGTAGAGTTGTATCGAAATGTTCGGAATATGTTCAATTGAGCGACTGGCTGAACGAACGAAGAAAACCAACTAGTTCAACTAGTTCGTTTCTGTTACCTTTGTGTCATCTACGGCCCCTAAAACACGATCACGATGTATCAAATTAGCAATGTGCGTTAAAAAAATCATCAGTCACTTAGCATCGTTTTCTTTTAAACTTGGTTTATTTATTTATGTTTTTAAGTAGATACCCAAATAAATTATAATGCAGAATTGTACAAATTTTATTGTTTACTGTATACATGAATGTAAATGTTTAATATGGGTAAACCAAGGCGTTAAAAGATAGGTGTTCATGATATTTTAAATAAAAAATATTAAAAATATTAAGCTAAACATTTTTGAATTGAAATAACGTTAGTAGTTGGCCTGTCGAAATATACTTGTCTCTAAGTGGTTTCAATACTTACTCATTTTGGCACTGTTAGCACTTCAAGTCTTATTTGTAAATTATTTTTTTATTGGGCTAGAAAGGTTTAGCAAAAAAACTAACCTCTTGGGACCTTCTTTATCTATGGTACGTACACTAAGCAACCATAAATTAAATAAATAATTAAAAAACAAATTGCCGGGTTTCTTTTAAATAAAGCTTAAAATGATTAACCGGTGTTAATAACAGTTGAGTAAATGTTATGTATAGCCCCTGTATAACATACATGTTAAGTATGACATATGAATTAGTGTGACCAAAAATCTTCAATTGGCAGCCGGAGAAAAAACGAAAACAACCGGAAAATAAAGAAAAAAAAACAGCCGGCAATGGATCTCGAATTAGATATTATAGATTCCTTGGATGCACTTGGGTACAAAAAAGTGGAGCAGGAGGCTCTGTGCCAAGCCCTAGACAGCGGCATTGGCAGCGGAGACTTGCGCGAACTGATTTATTGGCTAGCCAATCAATTGCATGAGCTGCGGAAGACCGACGAGCATGTAGCCTCTAGTAGCAAGGATCACGACGAATTTGCTTTCGAGCTGTCGCTGCTATTAACTGAGCTGGGTTGCCCGTACCGGCAGTTTGTAGCGGTGCCCATGTCGGAACGTTTCCAAACGCGCACCTCACTGCTGCATCTACTAGATTACCTCACCTCGGAGCTCATGGCCACAAAGATGTCGCTGAAGCTGCAGCCCGTCGAGCCGCCCAGTAAAAAATCCAAAACTGAGTCGCACCTACAGGAGACGGTGACACAGCTGACGGCAGACCTGCAGCTGGGCGAGCTGCCAAAAAACATCAATGCAAAGCAATTGTTCGAGCGTCTAACGCCCAAACTGGAACAGCGACTGAAGCAGACGAGCCCGGCGGTGATCAGTGAGCCGTTGATGCGTACAAATAAACCCTTGACTGATGCTCAGTGGCGTGTCTTGGAGAGCATGCACAGAGATTTGGATGCGGAGTACAATCTGCGGCGACAAATGATGCTAACCCGATTGGAAGCGACAGTTCAAAGTTTTCAATGGTCCGAGAGCATGAGGAAGCGACAGGGCGAGATTGGAGATCGCTTTCAGCGCAAACTCAAGGAGATTGAGAAGCTCCAGTATGGCGGTGATGATACCAACATTGTGGCGCTGCTGGCGGCGCGCGCGGATTTGGCGATTATTGAGAAGACGAGCTCAGCTAATGTGCGCAAGAATACGGCTTCGAAGATAGAAAAACATGTGATTGGCAATGTGCCGGATCGCGGTGGACGGGCTAATGAGCACGCGCCACCGCCGCCAGAGATGCCTTCCTGGCAACAGCAACGTGCCGGCGGACCTGGTGGTGGAGGCGGAGGCCGTGGTGGTGGTGGTGGCAACTTTCGTGGCGGACGCGGTGGCGGACAAGGAGGTGGACGCGGTGGCGGACAAGGTGGTGGACGCGGTGGTGGTGGACCCCAAAACTGGCAACAACAGCAAAACCAGCAGCCGTACCAACAACAACAACAGCAGCAACGAGAGCAATGGACTAACAACAGCGGACGTGTCCAGGGCTCCGGCTGGAATCCTCAAGCTGGGGCACGCGGTGGAGGTGGCGGTGGCGGCTACCACGGCGGCGGACGCGGCGGCGGCTACAATCAACGTCATCAAGGCGACTATCAACGCGGTGATTTCCGTTAAGCTAAATAGACGACCGCATTGCAGTGTCAATTTCGGCGTGCGGTCATTAATAACTACCAAAATTGATATTTATTTATGTTAGAACATTTCATAGTTTTTTGTATTTTTTTTTTGTTCTCCCTATTTGTCCAACACATAATTTAACATATTTTGCAAAAACATATAAATGATTCCAAATGTTGTTTATTGTTAATAGGGAGCAATTAAAAATAAAAACTGTGTCATCTAGAACAAAAATCTCGCATGTCGTTTAATCTTTGAGGTTAGCTTTTTCACTTTCAATTTGATTAATGTCGATCTAATTTTGCATTTGTTTCTGTTCCAAATTTTATGCCCATCCCACAGAGACGTCGCTAAACTGGTAAAAATGGTCAAAAGGGGTATAAATATTTCTAGAATATAGCGTAAATGTTTAATTAAAATTGAAAAGGTTTCTGTTGACATCTTTGGTAGAAATAGTGTTATAGGTTTGGCTTTGGCTTTGGGAACAAGTTGTAGAGCTACGTCCATGGACAGGTAGGTAGCCAAGCATCAAACACGCGACACTTGATTGCCATTGAGCTCCAGCACAATCTAGTCATCATCCATTCTGTTGATATTGCCTGTGGCAATTAATGTGTTCAATCAGCATGAAATCCGTGTCGAAGTCAACCGAACGACAAACGATATAGACGGGCCCACAGAGCGTCCAGTTCAGTTTGGTCAAAATATTCACAGAGAACGGAGGCATTTCCCCAGTCACATTACAAATCCTCAATAACAGTTTAAAGCAATTAACCGAAATGTTCCGCTCCAAGCCCATTCTGGCGTTTATGCTATTAAATAGCATTTTTGCGCCTGGCAGCGCACAAAATTTGCTGGATCGCTTGAGGCCCGGAACCGCGCCCGCGAATCTGACGGGCATCGATGACATCAAAGTGGTGTCCGGCACAAAAGTGAAGCGCTACGAGCGCATGACCGTGCCGCTGGGTGGGATTGGTCCAGTTATTGGTGGCATTGGCGCTGCCGCGCTGCTGAGCCCGCTTCTGCACCCACAGCCGGCATACTTGGGCTACGCCTATGTAGGTCTTCGCTAATCTTTAAGACCACTGACACTGACAAGTGCTTCTCCGTAGGTGCCGCAGTGGCAGGCGGGCGCCAAGCTCATGGGCGAGGGCGAGTCGGCCTCTGCCGCCGGCATGATTAGCTTCCAGCAGCTGCCCTACAACAGCGACATCCGGGTGACCATCAATGTGACCGGACTGCCGCCCGGAAAGCATGCGCTGCACATACACACGTACGGCGACGTGAGCGAGGGCTGCAAGTCAACTGGCGGCCAGTTTCCCAATAATTTCGTAAGTCGCATTGAATGGTAAATGTCTTTGAGATTCACATCTCCTGCTTGGCAGCTGGGCAACCTGGATGTCAAGGCAGACGGCAGCATATCGGCCGTATTCATGAGCATTTACCTGCAGCTGTTCGGCTTCAATGGCATCGTCGGCCGCTCCGTGGTCATACACAGCAAGCCAATCGATTTGAACACGGCGCTCAATGCGGAGGTCTTCTCCTCCGCGCTGACAGTGCCCAATGCGTTGGCCTATCAGAACGAGGAGATGTCCGTGGGTCCACCCATCGCATGTGGGGTCATCAGTCTGATGAGTACATCCAACACAGCCTCGAGCGGATCCCCCTCGCCCACCAGCCCGCCAACGCCACAAGGCGATGCCTAATTTTTTGAGCAGCTATTAAAATAATTCATCAGCAATTTTCATATTAATTCACAAATAAATTAAAAGTAATTTTTATAGTTAGTTAACTGTCGACAACAATTTCAGCTTATTTTTTGCGAAAGAGCGGAAAAGCACGAATTGGCACCGAAAGCGAGCTTATTAAATTAAAAAACAACAACAGAAAGTTAACAAAGTGTCAGACCTTTTAATCAACACACACGGCTCTGAGCTCAAGTGTAGGAGGTAGGTTTAAGACTAAGGTGTATCAGGCTTGACCGACTTGCTCGACACAGATAAGACCAAGGCAGAATTATTCCGTAACATTGGTGACTGGACATGCCCTTGCCTCGGAGCGTCTCCCTGGATGCCTACATCATATTTTACTACGGTTTAATATTTTACAAATCTTAGCTCAACTGAGATAAAATTTAGCAATTTGGCAAGATACATTTCGGTCTTTTTATCTCTATGTATAAAACTTTTGTGCTAATTCCGAAACCGTAAGAAATATTAGATTAAGGTCCACGCTAAGACGGGCTTTCGGGAAATTTCACTCTGATGTGTGGAAAAAACGCGTAAAACGTTTGTATAAGACTTTTTGCTTACCAACCGATCTACCTCAAACTTTGTTTAAATTTATTCAGCCGATCGACTTTAAAATTGTTTTTAAACCTCTATTAAATGGAAAATTACTTATAAACCTCTATAAAATAGAAACCTTATACATTTCACGAAATATACCTCTCTTGAAAGACAGTTTCTTTACCTTATTAAAAAACTATTGACTGGGAAAGCCCGGGAAATTCCAGCTGGTGTTATTATAAAGAGTATCTACAAGTCGAGGACAATTGAGACAGGCGTTCTTAGTCTCTAGCCAATTAAACACACATAAAATGCAGCTCAGCTTTTATTATTTGGACGTGCTGCGCATGGCCAACTATTTGTGGGCATCCAGTTTGGATTTCCAAACTTTCTTCGGGCGTTGCACTAGGCCTCTGGGCACAGTTGAAGGTTGAGTCTTGACATGATTGCCACGAACAGGTGCGGGCGTGAAAGTAAAAGCCGTCGCTGCCAGCTAATCAGTGCGCTTCTTGGCGCTTTGCTATGGTGCTGTCTGGACTTTGGAGAGGCTCAGTTGCAGCCGCAATTGGAGCAGCCGAGTGCCAAAATTGACTGGATCACATTTCCCTGGTCGCGCAACAACAGAACCAACAAGCCAACCCATCTGGGCGCGGGCTTGCAGCTAAAAGACGACTACGATCCGGCGGATGTGTCCAGTTTCAATGGCTTCGAGCGGCATCCTTGTCGCCGCGTCTGTCAGCAGGGGCAGTCGCAGAGCTGTTATTATCAGCTGGTGGTGCACAACTATCGCCGCCTGGGCGCCGAGTGCCAACGATGTCAGTTTGATGAGCGTGCCTGTGCCGCGGAGAATTGCATCTACGGAGACGGCGTCTCCTCGCCCGTTATGGCCGTGAACCGCATGGTGCCCGGTCCGCCTATTGAGCTGTGCGAGAACGATACCGTGGTCGTGGACGTGTTGAATTACCTGAATGAGCCCAGCACGATGCACTGGCACGGCATACACATGTCACGCTCGCCCGAAATGGATGGCGTCGCCCATGTCACCCAGTATCCGGTGGAACCGGGCGAGGTGTATCGCTATGAGTTCCAGGCGGATCGCAGCGGAACCCTCTGGTACCACAGCCACGTGGGCTGGCAGCGCGGCTTCGGCGTGGCGGGCAATCTCATCGTGCGACAGCCACATCAGGCGAATCCGCATGCGCGTCTCTACGACTACGACCTGGTCGAGCACGCCCTCATGGTGCAGGACATTTTCTACGACTACAACATCCAGCAGGCGCGCAATATTTTGATCAATGGCAAGGGACGCAATCATCTGAGCCAGCTGCCGGACCAGGATGCCAGGCATCGCTACGAACGGCTGCGTGTTACGCCCGGCTATCGCTATCGGATGCGCATCGTGCTCAACGGTGTGTTCAATTGTCCCGTGGAGTTCTCCATTGAGCAGCACAAGCTGCTGATCATCAGCACCGATGGCAACGACATTGTCCCCGTGCTGGCCGATGGCTTCTTTCTGACCTCGGCGGAACGCTTTGACTTTGTGCTGGAGGCAAATCAGTTTGCCAAAAACTATTGGATACGCGTCCGGGGCTACGAGCAGTGCGAGCAGCGTAAACTATATCAGGGCGCAGTGCTCAGCTATCGCGGAGCGGCTCGCAGCGAATTGCCCCAGGGTGACATAATCGAAGATCAACGGGGCAGAGATCTGGACGAGCCTCCTACGTATATCAATGACTTCCGTTTCAAGCTCCTTAATGCATCGACATCAGCGCTACGCAAGTCGAATAAGGACAAGGATGTGGGCACTGTGTCCCTGCGCTCCGTGGAGCCGGTTCCTTGGTCAAGTTATACCAAGTTTCTAACACATTATTCCAGTTTGAGCATGCGGCAGGCACAAAATGGTGAACAGCTCTTCCAGATCGACGAGATTAGCTACATTCCGCCGGGCATCTCAATGCTGCAGGGTCGGCATCTGTACCAGGACGATGGCTACTTCTGCAATCGCAGCTCGCTGGCCGCACTGGGACGCAATTGTGCAAGGGAAGTATGCGAATGTGTGCATGTCATACGTCTGCCCGCCTATCGTCCCATTGAAATGGTTGTAGCCAACCACATGGAGGCCACTCATCCGATACATATACATGGCTTCACCTTCCGTCTTGTCGGCCAGGGCGTGCTGGGCAGCTTAAGTGACCTGAGAAATGTATGTAAGCGAGGTCTACCTTTAGAAGACTTAGCTCTAATATTGCTTCCTCCACAGATTCGCGAGCTGGATCGCCGAGGACGTCTGTCTCGTCTGTCCGATGACTATGCAGCCGTGGCCAAGGACACCGTGCAGGTGCCCGGACTGGGTTACGTCATTTTGCGGTTCATCTCGGACAATCCGGGTTTCTGGAGCTATCACTGTCACATCGAATCACATGCAGTACAGGGCATGGCGGCCGTTCTAAAGATCGGCGAGAACTATCAAATAAAAAGCATTCCGGCTCGGGTGCGCTGTTAAATCACGTACATAGATCTAAGGAAAAACAAGTAAGAGGTCCCAGTCCCGGAGCTCCCGACTGGGGAATACCCTGAACTCTCTTATTCCAACTTGTTTGTTTGCTTTAGTACTTAGTAATAAAAAATAATTTAAAAAATAAAAAGTTCCCTCAGTAGGGTTTGGGTTTGGTGTGTCTAGCTCTTATTATTTACCCAATTTGCTCATTGCACACATTATACCCTTTTTACCCATTTTCAATGGGTTCAGGGTATAAATAGGAATATAATTCTACCGTAATATGAATGTGTTCGTAAATGATTTGTTTCATGATCCACTTAAATTTTGGCAAATGGATCGGGAGGTTCTAGAGGTAGTCGCTTATCGGCAGATTAGGCTTAAGTGGTTAGCAAAGGTCTTTAAAAGGCTTGTTCTATATATTTAGAGAACACAGTTCCAACACAACATGGCAAGAAACCTCATCGTTATTTTGTCGTCTCTATTCATTTGGATAGGTGTTCGATGTGCTCCTGCTGGGCTAGATCGGAGTGTCTTTGAGGGCGCCGATTTCTACCAACTTTTTAACGATCCGGAGGGACATTTAAAATTGAACCCCAGGCTGAAAACGGTAAGCTGTGGAGTGGAGAAGCCAAGAGCCATATTTGAGGCTAACAAAGATATTTAGGATGATCGCATTAGAGCGCACGGCTATCCGGGAGAGCTGCATTATGTGCCCACCGAAGACGGCTACATAATTGGATTATTCCGCATCCCCCATTCGCACAAGCTGCAGAATCAGGATAGGTATCGTCCCATTGTGCTTATGCAGCATGGCATATCGGGTAGCTCCGACAATTGGATCACCATGGGTCCCGACAATGCTCTGGCGTTTCAGCTGGCCGATGCGGGCTACGATGTCTGGCTGGGCAATGCACGGGGCAATACGTACTCAAGGAACCACTCGTCGATTTCCACGCAGCATCCATATTTCTGGCGCTTCAGCTGGCATGAGATTGGCTACTTTGATATTGCGACTATGATCGACTATGCCCTGAAAACCAACGGACAGGAACAACAAGCCATTCACTATGTAGGCCACTCGCAAGGAACAACAGTTTTCCTAGCACTTATGTCCACGCGTCCCGAGTACAATGAGAAAATCAAGACAGCCCATCTGCTGGCTCCGGTTGCCTTCATGAAGAACATGGATAGCCTGATGGCACGGGCGGTTGGACCCTATCTGGGACATCACAATACCTACGCCCTGTTGTTTGAGTCACAGGAGTTTTTGCCCTATAATGATTTTATACTGTCTTTTACCTATAACACTTGCGGGCCGGATTCAAGGTTCCGAGACTTCTGCAGCGTCTTCCACAACAGCAGCACCGAGGGACGCTCCAATTCGGTTAGCCGCGATATATAGTCCAATTGGAATCCCATATTTAATATATTTTCTCCGTAGAGTGCGGTTGCAATCAATGCTCTGACAACTCCCGCCGGAGTGTCCACCGATCAGTTCTTGCACTACCTGCAGGAACAACAATCCGGACACTTTAGGCGCTATGACTTTGGTACCAAGCGAAATTGGATGGAATATAATGCGGAAGTGCCGCCGGACTACCCGACCAATCTAATTACGTGTAGCACACATTTGTGGTACTCGGATAACGATGATATGGCCGATGTTGGGGATGTCTTGCGTTTGGCTGAAACCTTACCCAATAAGGAAATGCATTACATGGAAGATCCCATGTGGAATCATGGCGATTTTGCAACTAACTGGGAAGTGCGCAAATATATTAATGAGCCAATTATTAAAATCATGAACCAATTTGAAGGGCCCTTTTAATTGTTATTGCTATGTAAACATTTGCTGAGCTAACTAAAGCACATAATGCTGGATATTTTATAATTGCCTTTTAAGTAATTGAATCAAGTGCATGTTTTTCAAAAGCAAATATCAAAATGGGCTTTATTATTTTATAGACTATTCGTGGGTCTATAAAAATTTATTTGTGTACACACAATTCATTGAGGGCTGAAAGTGATAAGTGAAGCATTTTGAATCTGATAAGCATGTGACGTACGTCATTTTTTGAGTATATAATAAACTTGCTGGGAATAACATACAATAAAAACAACACGCTTTTCTAATTTAATTTTTTCTTACCGGTAAAGACGAATCTGAAGTAGCTCTTATCACTTTCCGTTTTTGCCCCCATGTGGCGTACATTATGCTGAAAGTGATAATGAAGACGTAAACTATGTTTATTAAAAGGGGGGATTAAATAAATGCTGAGCTTGGTAAAATGGTAAAATCAATTCAACATTTCAATTTTATAACCAGCTCATAGTAATAAAGATTTTAGGATAAGATTTTTCAGACTCAAATGTAATTTAAAAGATTCTCAAAAATGTATTTGGCATTACGTATTTGCTACTTATATGATTTTATTGCGAATAGGATTATGGTAAAAACTTTTAACTAATTTCGACTAAGATAATATTAAATTCGTACATCGAAACTGGGTCTCAAATGCGAATAGGTTGCATTTACTTAATTTACTTAATTTTTGAACATAGCTTCCAAATAATACAATATACAAAGGACATAAAATTTTATTTTAATACCCAGAACAACTAATATAATAATATAAATACACCCAATTCTTATCGATACAATACATTTTTTGTTGACTGTTAAATATGTACATAAGCCGTACGTAAATCAAAATTAAAAGATTTCCGGAGATATATTGAACATACCAGATTGTAAGTTATTCCAAAGGATCAACTGCACATCTTTTAGATACATTAGCCAAGACACAAACCACAAGACCTCGAAAGCTTTTGCTGTGAGAAAACGGCCGTTAAATATTGACCTGTTTATTTTAAAAGCATGACGTGTATTAAGAGCGAATGAAAAAAAAAAACAAACAAAACAAAATACAAAACTGATCGCAATATTAGCAATTAACATATACACACACATACACATGTACACATAAAATATATAACCAATGCACTAAAAGCCCAAGAGCAACTCCTTTTAGCGGAGTTTAACATTTACCAACACTCAGCTCACATTTTACAGCACTACTTCTCTAGCGTGGCTACATATGTATATAAATGCGTATACATATGTTCGCCAGAGTAGACACGGATCTACTTGAAGCAACAACAACGCAGCGCTATCTTTCACGTGTATTTTAACTAAATTATTGACTGTGATTTGGTAGCTGCACATTTAAGTTTTCTAAACATTCATAAGTAGATTGATACGGTTAGTGCTACCATAAACAGGTGAGAACAAAAACCCGAAATGATAAAAGCCATATAAACATTGTAAAATAGGGCATTAAGTATGTACAAATATAGACATATGATAAAAGTATTAAGTGGATAACAAACACAAATGTGCAAAAGTTGGCTTGTATGTGTGTATGTATGTATGCATTGATAAGAGAATTTTCCCGGCTTCCCGAGTTCAATGCACTCGCTCAATGCATTTGAATGTACCAACCGGTAATGGAATGTATGTATGTACATATTCTACATTCTCTCTACAACCGGTAATGGAATGTATGTATGTACATACTCTACAACCGGTAATGGAATGTATGTATGTGCATACTCTACATTCCATTGCCGGTTAACTTGGTGTAGAGAAAAACCTGTTGCAAGGAAAAACTAGCCGAGCAACCTCTTTATACCCGATGAAAACTGATGAAACAGGAAAATTTGAGTTAACTTTAACAGGAAAAGATACGAGTCTTGTAGATTTGTCGCCAAGATGACTTGGTAACAATGCCAGGCACAACGAGGTTTTCTATACACGTCAAAGCCCAATTTCAATTTCATAATAAACTACAATGAGACAGCAGAAAAAAAGGGCTGATAAGAAGAGATGAGTTCAGCGACTGCCTGACCCCGGGCATTCTGCCAGATGGTGTGAGCTAAAACAACTCATTGAACGAATTATTTAATTGCGAGCAGTCAGCGGAACAGCACGAAATCCGCACTGCACATTGACTCATTAGTCTCTAACTAATCCACAGCAATGTCAGCGAGCAAAACTTACGAGCGTCCGGCCGATTTCATAGATCCTGGCCAGCCCTCGAAATGCACCTGGCATTTGGGCACCAAGGAGCAGACGCCCCATACGCAGCGTGCCATGCCGCGCCACGAGAAGATCTCACCGGATATCTTAACAGTGATCGGCAGCACCCCAATGGTCAGGCTGAATAGTATTCCCGCCAAGGAGGGCATCCAGTGTGAGATGTGTGAGTATGCCCCGAGTTTCTGACAACATAAACCGAAGGGATTTGTATTCTTGCAAGACAAGCGAAAATTATAAGTTGTAAATTCTTTCAATGTTTAGTATACTTTTTCCAATTTTGTTAATCTATATGATTCGCGTATTTTTATAAAGTTGTTTTTATAATTTTTGCACGAGCACATGTTTCATAATTGCGACTGATTAACTTTCACTAGCTCATGTTTATAAATTGAATGTTTCCTCTAATTAATTTTTGCTAAAACTCAACAGTCATTTTCCAAAGTTTACTCATCTTCGTTTTGTTCAATTAGATGCCAAATGCGAGTTCTTGAACCCGGGTGGTTCTGTCAAGGATCGAATTGGCTATCGCATGGTTCAGGATGCGGAGGAAAAAGGACTTCTGAAACCGGGTTTCACCATCATTGAGCCGACATCGGGCAACACGGGCATTGGTCTGGCCATGGCAAGTGCCGTAAAGGGCTACAAGTGCATCATTGTCATGCCCGAGAAGATGTCCAATGAGAAGGTATCTGCGCTGCGTACACTGGGCGCCAAGATAATCCGCACGCCCACTGAGGCGGCCTACGATTCGCCGGAGGGACTCATCTATGTGGCACAGCAGCTGCAGCGCCAGACGCCCAACTCCATTGTGCTGGATCAGTATCGCAATGCTGGCAATCCGCTGGCCCACTATGATGGCACGGCCGCCGAAATACTCTGGCAGATGGACAATAAGGTGGATATGATTATTTGCGCAGCTGGTACTGCGGGCACCATAAGCGGTATTGGACGCAAAATCAAGGAGCAAGCGCCCAATTGTCGTGTTGTGGGCGTGGATCCGTTTGGGTCGGTGCTGGCGAGTCCACCAGAGCTAAACAAGACTGATGTACAGTTTTATGAGGTGGAGGGCATTGGCTATGACTTTCCACCCACTGTCTTTGACGACAAAGTAGTCGATGTATGGGCGAAGGTCTACGATGCCGACTGCTTCCCAATGAGTCGTCGCCTCAATGCCGAGGAGGGTCTGCTCTGCGGCGGCTCCAGCGGTGCCGCAATGCATGCAGCTCTGGAGCATGCACGTACCCTCAAGCCCGGCCAGCGTTGTGTGGTTATCCTGCCCGACGGCATTCGCAACTATATGACCAAGTTTGTGTCCGACAATTGGATGGAGGCCCGTGGCTTCAAGCAGCCAGTCAATGAACATCAACACTGGTGGTGGAATGTACCCATATCCAAGCTACAGCTGCCTAAGCCAATCGCTCTGCTTAAGTCCGACACCAGTTTTGGTGAGGCCATTGCGCTAATGAAGAAGCACCGTGTGGATCAGCTGGCCATGATCGACCAGAAGGATGGGTATGTTACATTACGAATAATCTGCTTCTTATCCTCCTAATCTCGCATGTTCACTTTGCAGCAGCGCGCTGGGCGTTGTGACTCAGGAGACACTCATGAATCAGATTGTCAGCATGAATCGCCAGTTGAATGAGCCGGTGATTAAGGCCCTTAACAAGCGAATCATTCGTCTGACTGAGACTGAAATACTTGGCAAGCTGGCACGTGTGCTAGAGGTTGATCCCAGTGTACTAATTATTGAAAAGGGTGCCCAGGCAAAGGATTCGATCCTGGCACTGGCCACTAAGCTGGACGTCACCTCGTTCATTGCCTCGGGCAATGACGCCAAGCAAAATGGCAACGGAATTGGTGATCATTAATGGCCCGGCGATATCGAAACGTCCTTCGCTTGCAATTATATGTAACTTAATATACTTAAACCCCCAACAATTGTGTGCATTTAATATTTGATATTTTACCTATTAAAAATAAGGTCTACTCGATTCCTATGTGTTTTCTATTTAGCAACATTTTGTTACTTTTAGCCTTAGAATTTTGATTTTATATATCACGAGATTTAGACCATTCTGAATATTTAACCTGTTTTTTACAGATATATTTTAGATTGATTTTATACATTATACCAATTTTGTATTTATACCAAGTTGAGTTCTTGTATGAAAAACTTTTTAAGATTTTGAATAAATGTAGACTCACCAAAAGCGATATTTTTTATGATCTCAAGAATAAATTGTTTGTCTTTAAAGATATTTTCAAATTGTTTGTCTTTAAAGATATTTTCACAAAGTTCAATAATTTCTAATAACTATTAATTTCGGACTACTTTATCATTTAGCTTCCAAAGGTGCAGCTTTCCAAAATTAAATGTAAGCTTTATCGGCCGTATGATTTAAGCCTGCAAGAGTATTTAAGGTTCCACACTTTAAAACAAGTGAGAAATCTCTTGATGAGAGTGCAACTAGAAAATACCCTGTACGTTTTTCTTCTTGAACAGTTCATGCTTAACGAGAAGCTACTAAATTTGTGACTTTAGATCTTAAAATCTGCGAATATATACTCATAAATCTAAGAATATATACTCATAAATATTTTTATATCGATGATTATCAATTGCTTGAAAACGAAGCAAACTTTATCAAACTTTTCTACTATATAATAATACCATATACTGTCCGGGCACTAGGAGGACCTACGTTCACAATTTTAGGCCTCTTACATGTTCTGAGATCAAGATGGACATGTCTAGATCGACTCGACTTTCGATGGTGACCAGGAATATATTTAATTTTCTGCCTGTTACATAAACTACATACACTATCACAAAATCACTTTACCCTATTTAACTACGCTATTTAACTACGGTTCAGGGTATAATAACGATTCTCTTAAGCAATCGTTTGAAAACAGACATTCTACAGAAAACAATTGTAACAATATTAAAACTCTAAGAAAATGGGTTTAGGTGGTGGGAACTGAAATGGCAACAATATTTTCCCTCCCCATAAATAGACGCCATCCGATGGCAAAGACTTCAGTTCGTAGCGACTGTTGGAGAAGTCATTACAATGATTGGAGTATTGGTTCTATTAGTTGCTCTGGCAAAAGTTGCCAACGCAGTGGACTACTGTGCTCTGCCCACATGCTTGGACAAGCACATTGCCTGCAACAACAAGGGAGTAAGTTGTTATCCTTGTCAAAGGATATCCAAAGTAAGCGATTACATTTTCTTCCGCTGCAGAACTTTAGTGAAGGGTGCCCAAAGGATGTCCGAGAAGTTAAGCTTGAGCCCCATCAGAAGTTGATCCTTAGCCTGTTCAATGAGCTGCGTAACAATGTCGCCGGTGGCAAAATTGAAGGTCTGCCCAAAGCTTCACGCATGGCGAAGATGTCATGGTGCGAGGAACTCACCCACCTGGCCCTGCTTAACGTGAAGACCTGCCAATCGCTTCCCGACAAATGCCGCAGCACCGAACGCTTCGCATACGCCGGCCAGAATAATGCCATATTCAGTTACAGCGGTGCCGAGTCTGAGTACACCGATGGAGAAATTATCAAGGAGCAGATTGAGAACTGGTTCAACGAGCGCAGCAATGGCTCTCCCGAAATACTTGCTAATTTCCCCGAGGAGCTGCCCAACAAGAATGTGGCCAAGTTCACCATCGCCGTGTCCGAGAAGAACACCCATTTGGGCTGCGCTGCCGTTCGCTTTTCTCGTGATTACTACAATCACTTTGTGCTCACCTGTAATTTCGCCACAAGGAACATCATTGGTCAGCCCGTGTACACTCCCGGAGAGAAGGCCACCGCGGGTTGCAAGAACCGTTATGGCGCTGCCTTCGACTATCCCAATCTGTGCTACGCCAAGGAAATTTATGACAACGAGAAGATCGTTGAAAATATTAGGGTGTTTTAAATACAGGTCGGGTGACCTGATTATCTAAATGCACTGATATTATCAAGCCATATTTACCCACAATAAAGTCTAATCGCAAGCAAAATAACAACTTATATTCAACTTTTTCAGGATTCTCTTCATGCTCTACATATACTCAAAATATTTTTATTTCAATATTCATTTAGTAACATTAGCTAATTATTTCATTTTGAAATGAAGACAATATTCAAAGACTTCAAGTTAAATAGGGCGTATTTTTCTAGCAGTCCCAAAGTAAAATGGATAGACATTAGAAAATAATAAGTTTTCAATAGATATACATAGCTAGATTAACGCCACAGCTTCTGTTTGCTTTGGGAATTCAAAATTAATAAGTTTCCAATAGATTTTAAATAGTTATATACATGGTTAGATTTATGCAACCGATTCTGTTTGCTTCAATGCATTAATGTGCTCCTCGACCTTTTTATGAGACTTGGTCGTCAAATGCTGCAAATAATGCTTCTGTAGCTTGAAACTCTGCTCGCAAATGTCACAGCTGTAAAATGGATTGATAAGTAAATGTTTAAATGCACAAAAATTAATCAAATACCTACCTAAAATCACGGCTCATAGTATGCACCATTTGATGGGACCTGCAATCGCCTTTGGTCACAAAAGTTTTTTCGCAATAGTCGCATTGAAAAGGACGCAAACTGCCAGCCATATGTACCCTGTGGACACATATGTATGTATATGCGAGTCTGTATTTAAAAACTTTATTTTTTACTCACCTCTCGTGTGTGCTACGATTGCTGCAGTGCCGAAATGATTTGCCGCATGCATAACGACATGGATATGGACGAACATTGTCATGAGTGCGCTGGTGATTGTTCAGTTCGGCTGTCGTAGAAAATGCGGCACTGCATAGCTTGCACTTATGGGGTCGGGTTCCGGAGTGACGAACAATATGGTTTCGGAGATTAAATCCAGTGGTAAAATTTTTTCCACACATGTGGCAAATATGTTGGTCAGCCTGTCCATGAACTCTTCTCTTGTGCTTCTTTAGGAAATGCCTACTATGAAACTTTTGTCCACACTCTTCGCACTTGTATCCAAAATAAACTCCTATGCTTTTTAGATGTTCAACGAGAGGGGCGGAGTACTTAAAATCGTGTCCGCAATGCTTGCACACAAATCTAATATCATATACATATATGAAAAATATGTATAAAAAAATATATATATAAACAAACCTAGTATGAAGTTGCATGTCATGACATTGATGCATATGCATCTTTAGTAAATCCTGACTAGTAAATGTTAATCCACACTGATGACACTGGTATTTGTGGTTTCTTAGCTCCTTTTTGATTTTCTTTTTAGACGATGGTGATGGCGGCGATGGTGTTGATACTAAGGGTTGAACGTCTACGGCTTCATAATATTTTTCGTCATCTGAATTGTCGATTTCATCCAGTCGTTCTTCTTCTATGAGTAATTCCGAATTGGTGGGACTGTGTGGCATCGTGGACTCTGAATATGACAATGTTTCTTGTTCGATCTCCTCGTCCTTTACTTGTACTTTGATTAGGGCTAGTGTCTGTGACTCAATGCAAACTCTGCGAAACTTGGAAGCAATCTCCAGACTCTGCTGGCAGTCTCCGCACATAAGGTCAGAGAATTCTTCATCTTGTTTTAGCTAGAAGCAATAATGAACAATTTTACCCATCATAAAACGCATTTCAGCACAGCGTTACTTACAATTAGATCTGTCAGCGCTTTGATTTGGCACAGAAGCTGATGGTTTTCTGGTTTAAATAAATTCTCTGCGCTGCGAGGGTCTATTGTTTGCGCGCATGTTCGGCATACATATTGCCTTGGACTCTTTGGATGTTTTATCTTCTGTAAAGAACCGACCTTTAGACATGCGATCAAATATAGACACAAGTGTTTAACATACATATGCGAATTTCGACGCTCTAGTCAATGAAACCACGTTAGCATCATCCTCAACATCGTCATTATTGTCCTCGATGTCGACCTCGTCATTTTCATCGCCGTTATGAATTTCGTAAGCGCTGTCCAAGTATTCAGCATCAGTATACTCGGTGTAATCATCCAATTCAGTGTTAGTCGTAGTAGTATCGTCCAATTGAACCGAGTCCGAAGATGGGCTAAAGAGGTTTAGGTTAAATGGGCTTCAGTTGGTATCAGTAAATAAAATACATACTTTCTCTTCCTTGTCAAATCCTGCAGGAAAGCCATATCATCGGCAAACTCCCATTGAATGTCTGGGGTTTCTAGCGGATCGGTTTCGCCTTCATAGTCCTCCCCATCTATCTTAGTGCGGGTATATGCCGTCTTGCAATGGTAGCGGTAGCTCTGGCGCAACGAGCGCCAAGCGACCTTACATTCCTGTGCTGTTTATAGAGAAGTTAAACCAATTTTATGCCATCCAACTTGCTTAAATTGAAAACTTACGTTCTCGGCGCAGTTCGGCACCCACGGACTGCCAAGCCGCCTTAATACTTATAAGATCGTTGTGTTCACTGTCTTTCAGATCCCAGAGCAGACGTCTTACCCTCACAGCGGCTATTAGCCGTGACTTATCCTCATTTTTAAAGCGAAGGCACTTCTTGCGATGAATGCCACGGCTTCTGATCATGTTGACAATTTTTAGGCGAAGAAATATGCAAATTAAAAATTCCCGCTTTACAGCCGATAAGCATGTAAATGCGGTATGCTCGTGCTTGACGATCAATATTTGAAACAATTATTAATTCTTTCAGATTGCAAACTTTTATGTGGTTACAATCGAGACGCAACTAATTAACTCATTTTTATTAATTTTTTATATTTTTCGCTGTAAGAACAGCGTACGCTCCTTTGAGTGTAAATTAACTGGATAAAAGAACGTTCACACAAAATTATAACAGCTGTTCAGTGCCATTCACACAGAAGCAATTGTTGTAATGTAGTTAATTGTGAACACAATTATTTATTTTTTTAAATATTTTATTTCTGTATATCGAATAAACATATGAAAAACAAATCTTCAATCAGGCAATTTAGATATAAGGCATTTAGTCACTAGCTGTTTTGCTTTTATGCAGTTTGGTCCGTTGATGTAATAACAAATGTGAAGGTCGTAAAAACCATTGATCGCACGGCTCACAGCTGAAAAATAAATAAGTTTATAAATATACCCTGTAAAATGTAATTAGGTTCGTACTGATAGTTTCGATGATTAACATGCACACGCTCGTGCATTTTTCGAACTGAAGTGGATGTAAAGGTTTTATCACAATATTGGCAAGCAAATGGCCGTTCGTTCGTATGAGTCCTGCAACAATGAAAATGTATTAACTTGTACATTTCAAAATATGATTAAACCAACCTTTCATGAACTGCTTTGCTACTCGTGCCCCGGAAAGTTTTGTTACAAAAACGACACGAATATGGTCTTGCGTTCGTGTGCAAGATCTTATGACGCTGCATCTCGTTTTTGGTATAGTACCTGCCCTTACAAATATCACATTCGAACTCCTTTGTCCCTGTGTGACGCAACATATGTAATTTTAAATATGTGGAACATCTAAATTCTCCGCCACACTGTTCGCAAATCCATGTTTTTGTTCTTTTGCGCCTGTCTTTGGTTTTTTCGGGTTTGTTTATATTCTTGCACTTAAAGAGAGGCGTACTTTGTATGGAATTCTCAGAGTCTTTGGTGTGAATATGGCTTTCGCTATCCAATTTAATTGTTGCCTGTTCATCATGGCTATTGTAACTTTCTTCTATAACACTTATTTTGTCGAAAGCTAACACTGTATCCATATCTGCTGTGCTATTTATGATCTTTAATTTTTCCGCTAATAGTTGCTTATGAGTATCAAGGCATCTGGCACGAAACTTTACAATTTGATCCAATATGGATTTACAGCTAATGCAAATGTGCTCCGGCAGGGTGTTATCATCTTCAATCTGAAAATGTTTAAGTAAGGGAAAGCTAAAAAAAAAAGAAGATATATTACTTACCAACATGTCGGTTATGTCTTCGATTAGAGTTACTAAATGGTAGCTGAATTCCTCAAAAAGCCTTGTGTCGAGCTCCTTATTTATTGTTGTGCCACAAGTGCGGCAAAGTGTGCGCAAGTCATTCATCGTGTGCTTAATTGAAAACAAAAATCATATCTACTTTTTAAAAGACGATTGTTTTTAATTTCCGCGCAAATAACAAATGCGGACGTAGTGCACATCTGACAGTCGCATTTTACAGCTGTTTCCAAAATTCGTAGGTGCACACAGGCCATTCACAATATTCAAATAGACAAACGAATCAAGATACCAGAATCATAATATTTACGATGCTATTATCTCGTATAATATAACTAATTACAATAAAATCTTACATTTTAATTTGCTGTTTACATCAGTTTATTGCTTTTTTTAAATTAATGACATCAAATTAATTGCATATTTGTAAAATTCCAGCATTTTTTGGGTGAATGGCATTTTTAGTGCATTTGTAGAGATATTCACGTGTGCACACTTCCAGAATTTTAACTTTGTTTACGGAGTACATTTTAAGAAATATTAAAGCGAAATGTCAATTCACTGTAGAACTTGTAGGGAACCGATTTTCAATCTGAAACCCAGAAACATTTTTAGTCATGAAAATGAAGATATTCGGCACAACCTCCTAGCAATTACTGGCATTAAGGTAAACCGCTTCATTCCGCGTCGTCGTCTTTTTATTGTGCAAAGCGTTTTTATACAAACAATTATTTTCAGTTGTTTTATGATCCGTGCTTGCCCAGCCATATATGTTCCTGCTGTTATTTGGACTTAAGCCATTCAATGGCATTTCGAGAGCGCTGCTTAGAGTCGGAAAAGCAACTGGCGACCGTAAAGAAAGAAGGAGCCACTAGAACCAAAGCGTTTCCAGTGCACTCCAGGCAGATTGATCCATTGGATGACCTGGATCTTAGTGAAGATGAAATTAAATTTACGCATGAATTCAACGACACAGTTGACAACCCCGAAAGAAGTACAGAATCAATCCGAAAAGAAGACAAACTAAAGATGGAAGGTCGGCACAAACTGTCGACTCCAAGCCATCTCTCGCCTCGAGTACGACTTGTGCGTTGTCGAGATCCAAGTGCACCCCGTCAAACAGCAACTCAGCCCGCAAAATCGGTGCATACAAACCCGCCAAAGAATGGAATGCATCCGCTTGGGTCGGCATACCATCTTGCTACAGGATCAAGGTATATGACAGCTCGGCCAACGGCATCTATAGCTCCAAGACCGTCGAAGGGAGCAATTAAACCAGGTGTACAACAGAAATATCAGCCAGCTCCTCGCCATGATGAAGTAAGAAGCCTAAATAAAAATAGGCCCCCGCCAGAAGAGAAGAAATATGTATGTGACCAATGCGGATGGGTCTTCCGCGATTTGAGCAACTTGAAGGATCATGCTTTGCGACACTCGGGAGTAAAAAAGTTTGAATGTGAGGAGTGCCACAGTAAATTTTTCACCCGGCCATTATTATTGCTTCATATACGTGTGCATCACAAGGGCGAGAAGCCTTTCGTATGTAAATACTGCGGCATGGGTTTCCGCAACAGTCCCAGTCGCTGCCGGCACGAGCGGTGAGTAAAACACAAAGGTTCTTTTTTGGCATTTGACTATTTTGTATTTGAATTTAACTTTTAGAAAATATCATGCTAACGAATTACCTTTCGAGTGCAACCTTTGCACCAGAACGTTTATAAGCAAAATAAGCCTGGAAAAGCACAAACAAGTGCATATCACTGGAGAACAGACATATAGGTATATTCTTAAACATATCTTTAACGTCTTTTTATATATTATTCTTATTACTTTTTTAGCTGCAAAACATGCAACAAGTTCTTTAAGGGAGCACAATATCTAAGAAATCATTACCTTACAAAGTTCCATCTAAAAAGAGTTAACCAGATGGTAAAAGATGATTTTGATGACACGGAAATGACTTCGGTTAGCGACGAAGATATAGACTTTGATTTTCCCGATTCTATTATTGAAGAACTCGATGAATAAACCAAATACTCGACCTTTTTTATTTGTTTTCTGCTACAATATTTATTCAATTACGTACTGATAATCTACTACTACAATTAAACAAAAATAAGCCCTTAAGATTATTTTGTTTAACTACTATTTCGCAAGTTCAAATATTTTGTCGAGCTACGCACTCGGCTATTGTTATCGAAATTTCCATTTAGCCATTCGCCTGTTCACGTAAAAAATACTTAAACAGAATAACAGCCCTGCTCTACCAAGAAGGCAACTATGAATAAACCCGAAAAACATTTGATGTAAACTTAAGGTTGATAAAATGTCGATTCAATGCAGAACGTGTGCAGCGAAGATTTTTAATCCTAATGCCAAAAATCTCTTCGAGCAAGACGACAATGAGATATTGCTTAATATCGAAACTCTTACTGGAATCCGGGTAAACATATGCCTCAACATTGTTAGAAGATATACATATGTACGTCTGATATCTGATTATAGTTGAATGAGGACCAGCATATGCCCAAGCACATTTGCACCTGTTGCCATTTGGATCTGTACCATTCGATAGCTTTTCGAGAGCGCTGCCTAAAAACGGAGCAATATTTGCAGAGTGCAAATCAAAAGACGAAGTTAGACCCACTAAATACAGCACAAATAGAAGTTGATTCAACAAGTGAAATATCAAGTCAACCGTTTAGTGCAATAAAAATAAGTCCTACAGAGAATCACATATTGCCCACACCTGATACAGAAATATTAAGTCAACACCCTGCGCAACATCGCATTCTTCGCGCTCGTAAACCAACTTGTAATACTAGAACAGAAAAGCGTATAAAGAAGCGCAGAAAATATTCCTATGTTCGCAATTTTGCCAAAACGTCGCCTGTTGCCAAGGCACAGCCTGATCCAAACGCTGAACACCGTCAAGAAGCTGAAAGCTTAAAAACTTCACCACGCTGCAGTCCTACCAATTGTGAACAGAGTCCCAGTAGATCAAAGGAAGAGCCAAATGAATTGAATGCCTTTGACCAAACCGAAGAGTTTCAGGACAAGTTATCTCCTGCACCCAGTTCAGCTAAGGTGACCTCTGTTGCCGTGTCCTTGCCAGCACAAGATGATAGCATTACGACCAATGCACATGGCAAGAAGGATAAACCCAATTTGAAGCCACCTGGGGATCCCAAGGTCTATATCTGTGACCTTTGCGGTCATCAGTCCACAAGTCCAAAAAACCTGGATATTCACATACTGCGTCATAAAGGTGAAAAGAATTTCGAATGCGGGGAATGTGGCGCAAAGCACTATTCCAAATACCTACTACAATTGCATATTCGAGTGAAGCACCAAGGCGAGATGCCATTTGTGTGCAGATTCTGTGACCAGCGATTCTATTCAGGCAGCACACGTACACGCCATGAACAGTGAGAATTTAAAATGCACCAATTTATAAATTTATCTGAATGTTTGTCTTTCACAGAGTACGGCACATAAGAAGTTGGTCGTATGAGTGCAAGATTTGTGGCAAAAAATACAACACTAAATCGTGTTTGAATAAACACGAATTCCTGCACTCTGGCTTGCGACCATATCGGTATGTTTAAATAAATAAATAATATAAGACATTTAACTCTAAATTCTACTTTTCAGCTGCGAATTGTGCAATGTGGCGTTCCCACGAAAACCAGGTTTAAGGATTCATTGCCGCAC
The DNA here is from genome assembly GCA_035045725.1 of Drosophila ezoana. Lineage (NCBI taxonomy): Eukaryota > Metazoa > Arthropoda > Insecta > Diptera > Drosophilidae > Drosophila > Drosophila ezoana. The sequence goes on from JAWNOU010000036.1 coordinate 9,357,414, forward strand.
AAAACAGCATCAAAAGAGGGCTACCGAAGCGTTAAACAGTCAACTCGATGGCATTAAAGATATAGCAGTTCCTGACGGAACTATCGGGTTTCCAGAATCAATAATAGTCGAACTTGATGTATAAATGTATATTGTTATAGCACATAGAGAATGGCATTTAATTACAGTACCAGCTGTTTGCCATTCACAACGCAACGTATGCAACAGCTGTACCTTTGCCATTCACATTTTTTGTCTTCTGTTGTATTATAATAATAAAAACACGCCTGCCACGCTTGGGCAGGGCAATTAAACTGTTAAAATGTCGACGTTAGTTTTGTGTAGAACATGTGGGGAAAAGATCTACAATCTCAATGCCAAGAACCTCTTCGATCGGGAAAGCTATGAGATGTTAGACAAAATCGAAACACTGACAGGAATTAGGGTATGACTTCGATTAAAAAATGATGGGTGCGGAAGAATTTCACGCTTTTGTTACAGTTGGATGACGATGAGGATATGCCCAAACACATTTGCGCCTGCTGCTATTTGGACTTGAACCATTCGATAGCCTTCCGGGAGCGTTGTATTAAAATACAACGACTTCTTCATAGTGGAGTGGAAGCAAGTGCAGCTGCACCTGATCCACTGAATACCGCAGAGGGAAGAGTCACACCTACGCCGGGTAATAGCAAAAAGCAACCGCAGCGAAAAGTTGTGCGTGCTCTCACGGAACCATGCCATGCCTCTCCACAAAACCATGTGAAAACAAGAACGAGAGATTCTTCAGGTCAGCTGAGAAGACGTGTTATCATATTGAGAGAGGCAGAGGCAGAATGCGATAAGACTCATAATATTTTGAGTCTTGCCAAAGCATCTTCAGTGGGCAAAAGCAATCGTATTGCAATGGAGGAAGCTCAGCAATCAGCGTCAGAAGATTATGATAGTGCCGCATCCGATGGATCCCGAAACAAAATGAAATGTAATGCGAGGCAGCCAGGTCTTAACAAGACCTACGTCTGCGACCAATGTGGCAAATGTTTTACGGATTCCAGCAATCTGAAAGTGCACATATTGCGGCATACAGGTGTAAAGAACTTTGAGTGCGAGGAATGCAACACAAAGTACTTTACACGGCATTTACTCAATTTGCACAAACGCGTTCGGCATCAAGGCGAAATGCCATACGCATGCAAATATTGTGATCAGCGCTTCTTCACCAGCACCAGCCGCTGTCGGCATGAACGGTATGGATAATACTGTATTTGCATTGCCTTGCATTACTCTGATTATCTTTCTTATGTAGTGTAAAGCACACAAGGAAATTGACATATGCCTGCAGGCTGTGCGGAAAAACGTATCTCACAAAATCCTGCCTAAATAAACACGAATTCCTGCACACAGGCGAACGACCTTATCGGTATTGTTAAATAACGTTTTTAATTTCTCTATCGTTTACAAGCTGACATTGTCTTTCAGTTGTGATATATGCAATGTGGGATTTCCCCGAAATACGAACCTGAAAATTCACTACCGTTCAAAGCAACATCAAAAAAGAGCCACCGAGGCGCTGGATAAACAGTTTAACATTATAGAGGCGATCTCCGATGTGGAAACGGACATTGATTCAATCGTTGAAGATTTTGATGTTTAAAAACGTTTGAATTTCACAATCTGACGTAGTCGACAACAATTGAAGAAACACGCACGGCCGAGGAAAAAATATTTGACAATATATCTTTTTATACAATATTTACTTTTTATACGAATTTATTTATACTTCAACACTACTATTAAAAAGAAAAATAACTAAGCTTAGTCAAAGTTGCTGCTATTATTTTTATCAATAGACCACAATATCTTTGTCTGCTTTGATTTATATATTACATATTTACATACAAGCATATGTATTGATTTTGTTTTGTTGTTTTTTTTCTTATCACATTTTTGTTAAAATTTTTACAAAGCTTAAACAAATAAACTATTTCCAAGTTTCATAAGTCCTTTTGTGATATGTGTATTTTTGTTGGCTAGAAACCAAAGAATCTTTAAAAAGATTAAAATAATGAACCCTTGTATAAATAATTGACTAAGTCTTGCGAGCCAAATAAAAAATGTTGTTACTATTAATTTTAATACACTTTCAAAATGCTGTTTCTTCTTCGTTTGAGATGCCATTCACCACGCTTTTGTTGAATATGCCATTCACAGTAAACGAAGAATTTTGTAAACAGAATAACAGCCCTGTCTATATGTTTTACAGGTGCCAAAACATATAAACAAATCCAAAATAGTATTACAAATACCGTCTTATAATGTCAGTTGCATTTATATGCAGGACTTGTGGCAAACAGATTAACCGTCTCCACGCCAAAAACCTTTTCGCAGATAAAGGCGATGAGATTGTGAGGAAAATACAAGCCTTAACTGGCATTTGGGTAAGGATTATTGTTTCGAAGAAGACACCAACATTTCAAAATATCATTTTAATAAATTTATAGTTGACAGATGAGTTAAATATGCCAGGAAAGATTTGCGCTTACTGCCTGTTGGACTTGGAGCATGCCATAGCATTCCGAGAGCGCTGTATAAAAACTAACACCGTTTTGATGCGTCAAAATTTGGAAAAGAAACAGACCGAAAATAAATCCATTTGTCCATTTGCCTTAGAGCAAAGCTCTAAAAGCAACGACAGTGATCCGCTTTCAAATGATAATAGTGCACTTATTGAGCTCAAGGATGGAGAAGAGCTGAAATGCGACGAAACTGGATCTGCTTTTACGCCACAGATGCCGCCCAGAATTTCCCGCGCTTCGATTCCGAAATCTGTGCCGGATCTTCACCCTAAAAAATCGCCTCATATTCAATCCCGGAGATACTTTTGCAGGCAATGTGGCATGAATTTTGATGATAAATCAAACTTAAGCCGACACCGTCAAAGGCACTTGAAAGAGACGACAGACGAAGAAAATATGTTGCAGTCCCCTTTTGACTTAGCTGAGACTGTTTTTGATAATGAACAGTCTTTACCCACCCACAATTCTTACAGAGGATTACAGAGCTCCATCGAGACGAATGAAAGAATTAAACCGTCGAAAGAAAAAACGAAAAGCGTAAGGGACCTCCAAGATGAGAGCGCGACCCATTCGCCTAACAAAAGGATTAGAAGGTTGGGCAATTATTTTTGTGATCAGTGCGGCAGGCATTTTAATGACAAGGCCAACCTAAATCGACATCTTCAGAGGCACATGGGAGTTAAAAAATTTGAATGCCAGGAATGCGGACATAAAGATTACACACAGCATTTAATCAATTTGCACCAACGTATACAGCACCAGGGCGAAAAGCCTTATGCCTGCAAATATTGCGGCGAACGTTTTGCGAACAGCATGGCACGATTACGGCATCAACGGTAACAAATATGCTCTATTTCACGTTTTCTTTATCAAATTTCGATTTTTCGCAGGAGCCACATGGAGTATTTGGAATCGAGTGCAGAGGCGCCAGCCTTTACTTGTAAGTTATGCAACAAGTCTTTCAGAAAGAAAAGCATCTTGGATACTCACGCTGTCGTGCACACTGGAGAACAACCTTTTAGGTATACATAAATAAAAAGAAGTGTTCTTGTAATTCTTATTGAGCATATTTAAACTCCACAGCTGCGATATATGCAATGTGTATTTCAATCGGAAGTCCAGCTTACGTGCTCACTACCGCTCGAAGTTTCATCAGACAAATGCTACGCTAAAACTGGACAAGACTGGAGTTGATTCAGAATAAAAATTATTTTTAACCAATTGACAGTTTGTTATTAAATTGCTTTTCCCGCCAGCTAATCGGTTATCGGTAGTTTAAAAAATCGATCGCATATCGATTACATACTGCAGGGCTAGTAGTTGTTTGCCAACCCTGGCACTAGGTCTGCAATGCGACGTCACAAATAAAAATAAATTATACTAAAATGAAGTGTGCGGTGCAAAACTGCGCCAACAAGTTCAAGTCAAGACAAAAACACTCCCAGCAATTAAGTTTCTTTAGCTTCCCCAAAAACCCGGAAATATTAAAAAAATGGCTCTCCTTTTGTCGCAAATACAACAGAGAGAAACTGAAGGCTCCCCTGAAGAGTGTCATTTGTAATGAGCACTTTAAGGAGGAGGATATCCAAGGAGCATTACAATTTCAAATGGGTTTGTTATTGTTTATAGCTAACTTAATCATCGCACATTAACTATAATTGCGACTTGCAGGCCTGTGCTCAAAGAGAACGCTGCGACCAGGAGCCGTGCCTTGCATCAACAAAAACGATGTGAGCGCAGTTGAACGAGAGCGATCCGAAAAGCGAAAGAACAAGAAATTGGTCGCTGAGCTGCTGGAGGAAGCAGCTGCGCGAGAAGCAGCCGAGGCCAGCGGAGCAATTGTCATAGCTCCAGACTTTATCCGAAATACTGGCATTGTCTCTGTGCCCGACTTTGTGAGTGCCACGGGCAATGCCTTCATTCCATTTACACCGACGCCCAGTGAAAGCGATCCTTTGGCCGAGGAAAGGGCGGAGCTAGATTTGTGCACAAAAGGTAGCAGCAATAATGAGAGACTAACTGATCAGATAAGGTGTCGCACCTGCTATAGACTTTTTGTTGTCGATGAGAATACTAAAGATCTTTGCGACGAACAAAATGCCGTCATGTTATATCACATTGAAGTTATTACCGGCATTTGGGTGAGAATCTTTTAAATTAGTTACATTCGACCAAGTTGAATATACAAATATTTGTATTGCAGGTCCAATGCAAGGAGGGAATGTCGCCATTCATGTGCTCTGGATGCGTCAATAATCTGCGCACAGCCATTGACTTTCGGGAAACATGTATCCGGGCAGAACTGCAGCTTAGCGGGGGCGACGTTGACGAGTTTCCGGCTGTTATCAAAGAAAACTGCAAAGAAATTTTGAATGCACAAGATGCAGAGCTGGTGCAGATTTGTGAGAATGATGCAAAAGATGATTTTGTTTCGGTATTTCCGGCGGAAGATCAAAATGGTCAAACGACTGTAATTGAGCCTTTGTCCCTTGCAGAGGGACAGCCAGTGAACCTGACAATACGTCCATCGGCTGCAGATCCAAGTAGTATTGCATTGGGTGCACAGATTTATGAGGACCTTCTAAATGAATATAGGGGCAAGGATAAGCTTGCTCGTCCACGACAAAGAAAGGCAACGACCCAAAGGCCAAACGCGGCTAGAAGTCGAAAACGTAAACCTCGGGAACCGAAACCGAAACGTCCCAAACGCACAAAAGAGGAAAAAAATCGTATACGCCGTGAACAAATCAGAGCCATGCCACTGAATCATGTGTGCGATCAGTGCGGCGCCTCTTTTCGTGTTAGATGTAATCTAACGATACACATGCTGCGGCATACGCGGACGAAAAACTACCCGTGCTCCGAGTGCCCTAAGAAATTCTACGATGCCTATATGCGTAATATTCACATACGGGTGAGGCACAGAGGAGAGCTGCCATTTGAATGCAATTATTGTCGAAAAGCATTTGGTTCATCGAACACGCGGTATCTGCACGAAAAGTAGGTGAATCTTTTGACCAAAACAAATTGTGCAGCATTAATATACAAATCGTCATTACAGAAAGGTTCACGGAGCATCTCCACGTATTCATAGGAATGTGAATCGCTTGAACAAGAGAATTGAATTGTCAGATGAGCAACAGGAGCAGCAGCCGGAAGGAAAGGAAGGAAAGGAAATTGTTCGGCACTTTTGTTCGTATTGCGACAAGAGCTATGCGACAAAATATGCACTCAATTGGCATAACAATCTGCACATCGGGGCGAAGCCTTTTAAATGTAAATTTTGCGATATGAGCTTTGCAGATCCCCAATCGAAAAAGAAGCACGAAATGAAGCACGACAGTAAACGTCCTTTCGAGTGCGACATTTGTCTGAAGGGATTCTATGTACGCAGCAAGCTCAAGGAACATGAACGTATTCACACGGGCGAACGTCCCTATAGGTTTGGCAATTGATTGGCAATTTAATATAACTAAACCTTAACATATGTATAAATTTTGCTTTCAGGTGTGAAGTCTGCAACGCTTTCTTTCGATATAAATTCAATTTATACTCGCATCAGTTCAGTAAAATGCATAAGGAGAATCTGCAAAAGCAGACAAAGATTGAAATCGTCGATGATTCAAATTAAACTAGGATTATAGACTATCAATTGTTTTAAGTTATGTAAAATACACTGCGCATTCTTTTAATTAATTTTATTACAAAAAAAATACTCAAATTGTCTAATTGTTTTTTCTTTTTCAAGATATAGCATTCATATTTAGCGATTTCTTTTGTTTTAGTTGTGACTTTTTGTTTTTTATACGCGCGTTAGCAATATGATTTGATGAATTTATATGCTGGGTTAGGTTGCCGGCTCGCAGAAACCAAAGATCACAGACATCACAGCTTTAAATAAAAATAGGACAACTTTAAACAATTTAAATGGTTTTAAGCTAGTTAGACTTACTGAAATGTGCGTTCACCTCGTTTGATGAGCTCCGTTTTTGACTGCGGCGCTCGACCTTTTTTGCACGCCTCACTGTAAATCAAGGTATTAAACACCATCTATTAAACGCCCCTTAGTTACATTTTACTCACCGTTCGTGGCGCACTCGCGAGCTGTTTGTGCTGTATTGTAGTCCGCAGAAGGTGCACTCGTAGGGACCTTCGGTGTGTTTCAGCTGATGGCGCCGCAGAAGGTGCAACGTGTAGCACTTTTCGTTGCATTCCGGACACTCGTAGTTCTTGGTACCGGTGTGCCGCAACAGATGCACATTGAGATTGCTGCCATCCTTGAATTGGCGACCACAGTGCTCACAGATGCAGGGTCGTGCCGATGCCCATTGTCGCTCCCGATCCACAATGCGTTTCGGTTGTTTATCGTTGGTCAGTTTAATGTACATAGTTCTCTTACCCACACGCATTGTATACTTGCGGGTACCCATTTTAGATTTTCTATGTGCATCAATGTGCGCTGGACTTTTTGGGTGCAATTCAGGTTCGGCTTGGCTGGCAGCAGGAGGAGATGCATCACTGGGTGGCTCCTCAATATCCTCATCAAAAGATATATCGGCATAGCCATCGGAATCAGGCTGATCTCCATAATAACTTTCGCTCGTTTCTTCAAAGTCTTCCTGCAGCTGATTATCAACATCATCGTCGATCTGCTGATGTTGTGCGGGCGTTGGCTCCACCTTTATATCGACTGATGCAAGCTCTGGTTCCTCAATACGAAGTGGGTCCGAAATCTTAGCTTGGTCTGACGTTACGGGTGAAATATTGTTTGAGCTCAATTTAGCCTTACGTTTGACGAGAAAGGCTTCAATTTTTGAGCAGCGTTTGCGAAAGGAGTTAACCTTCTTTACCAGCGTTTGGCAGTCCTCGCACATATAGATAGGAAACCCGGCAACATTTTCCAACTGAAAGAAACTGAAATTAGTTTTTGATTGGGTTTAATATGTTGTTTCATACCCAACAGTTTGTTATTGTGCGCACGCAGTGCAAAAGGCGACGACCCATGGGAGAAAAGATGTTGATGCAACTTTCTGCGTTCACCGTTTTGCCACAGGTACGGCAAAATTCTTCCATTTTCATAAAATCTAAAAAAATCGTTCGATTTGTGGACAGGACAGAAGCTGACAACGCGACCGAATCTTGAATCTGATAAAATACCGTTCTTTGATAAAAAGAAATATACCAAAAAATACGATTATAGTGACATAAATATACTGATGTCGGGATTTTGCAATTACATCAATATGTAAACACTGTCTTTCAAAAGCTATTAAATTTTGATTAGGATAAACATATCTTAAATCCAATCATGCAATGCAAAGATTTGCGCGCGATATATAAACAAATTCAAATCTAGTCACGTTTATCAAGTTTATTTGGTAGTCACCATTAAAACATAAACAAACATAAGCGGAAAGTAAAATCTTGATGGATGTCAACCTTAATTTAAGGAAAATCCTTAGCTATTTACATCTAAAACATTAAAAATAAATATAACAGCTTATTTCTTTTCATTCAAACTCTCGCAATAAACTAATATTCGTTTCTCTTAAGGCATGCAGTTTGGAACGTAAGTGAGCCTTTAAATGAGTATTTCTCTGAAATGTTTTGTCGCAGATTTTACAGCTGGAAAGTTTGGAAACAATTATAAGCATAAATTTAAGCTTCTTTTAAGTAAAAAATACTAACTAAAATGATCGCACGCCATTGTGAGTTAAATCATGTCGCTTCAGAGCAGACGTTGAAATAAATGATTTATCGCAATATTCACATGAGTACGGACGCACATTTGTATGGGAGCTAAAAAACACAGAGAAATGGTTTTCTAAATAAGTGAACTTAGGACTTGTTACCTTCGGAGCAGTCACCGTTCATGGATCACACGCGTTGTGCTGCTGTTGAAGGTCTTATCGCAGTACTTGCAGGCATATGGCCGCTCGCCGCGATGCACGGTCCGCTCGTGAAGCTGCAGCAGGTGTTCGGTGTAGAAGAGTCTGCTGCACTCTTTGCACTTGAAGTTCTTGACACCTGTGTGTCGCAACATGTGCAATTTGAAGTTGCTTTGGTCAGTGAAATGCCTGCCGCACTGATCGCATATGCAGTCCCGACGCCGCTGTTGCCTCCGGCGTTCGATAATTTGCTCCTCCGTCAGGTTCTTCCAGCTGAGGTAGGTTTTTTTGACTTTGTGTGTTTTGGTATCTATGCTGCTTCCATTCGACTTCTCTCTGCAGCTTTTCTTATGTGCGCTTTCACTGCTTTCTGGGGGTTTGATGAGCACATTGGCAAAACTTCCAGTTTTGCTACTCTTGAAACTGGTAGTTGTACTTATGTCGATGTAGCTATCATATTGACTAAAATCCTGGTCTGCGATATCCCGAAACTCCTCGTTTGTTCCTTGGCTATCGCTACTAAATGCGCCCGTTAGCAAAGAGTGGGTATCTTCAACTAAATTCGCTTCCATATCATTTGAACTGTCCTCTTCATTATCATGAAATTCCGTTAGCTCTTCTTCCTCATCATCAAAGTCATCCTTAGATCTGTTGCTTTTAATTGATACTTCCTCGACATTAGTGTTATTTTCCAGTTTGATATTATCATAGCTGTTGAGTTCATAAACTAATTCCGAGTATCCTTCTGAGTCTCCTTCCGGGTGGATGTGGGTGCTCAACAGTTGCTCTTGAGTCCTGATGCAGCGCTCTCGGAATACTTTTATATGATATACGGCTTGTTTCAGGTCAAGCAGACAGCAAGCGCATATGTGGGATGGCAGCTCTGGACTGCTTACCAGCTGTAAGCAGAATAAATATTACAATCGTTTTAACACCAAATTGAAGTTAAAAACTTTACCGCCGTTCCAGCTACCATTTCAATGTTCATTAGAATTTCGGAGTTCTCGCTCTCAAAGAGATTCTTGGCGTTCATGTTGTAAATTACAGTTGCGCAGGTACGGCATTTGAGCGTCATTTTTTATTTAATGAAACTTAACATAATAATAATTTAATCTTTTAGTAAACAAACAAACGCTTCAAAATACACTTTTTTTCTATACAGGAAAACAGCTGTTTTTTGGCCACTAAGAATCACTGTGAATGCAGTTCAAGGAAGAGGAAGCAAGAAGTTTAATTGTGAACAAAATATTCGCTTGTATGTTTCAGTATTAAATTTGAAGTATGCAGAAGAAAAAATGTCGCATTTGTTTGAATCAATTGATCCATATTAATAGCTTACAGAAATCCAAGGACATCCACGTTACATTTGCAGGATGTGCCTCAAGGACTCTGGATGCGCCATAAAGTTTCGGGAACGCAGTTAATTGAAGAACTTAATTCAAAAATAGTTTTTTGCGAATCAAACGAAATCAACTTTGGAGATGAATACAAATTTGAGAATTTAATTGAGGAAGTCCATGACAAAGATATTGAAGAATTTGTTGAGCAGCCTTCAGTAATTGATTTTAAGGAACAGTACAAATTAGTAAACATAATCAAACAGCCTGAGTTGAATGCTTACCAAGAAACAGAAAAATGTAAGCCAGGGAAAATTCTGACTAGAAGTACTCGCAAAACTTTGAGAGCGTTTGTCAATCTAGTCTTCAAATTTTATGATCACCATGAATATAAATGGCAGATGAACATGGCTAAAACGACTCAGCTGCTGATTATATTATAGTATATTGTTCGTCCAGAAAATAATCCCAATACGCTTTGCACGGGTCTTAGATTGTAAAACTTTAAGAGACGCTAGAAGCTGCCTATACATATAATCAATTTGGATTTATGCCAAACATATCTATCTGCTCCTTCTTAATTTAAATCATTTCTATGCTTCCATTTATTTTACAGCCGTGCCATCTGTGAGACATGGTTCCATAGAGCCGGCCATCTGCAAGCCCATATGAACTGTCGCAGTCACAAGCTTAAGGCTCAGGCGACAAAGCTGGCCAGTTTACTCAGCTGTTTTTTAAATTTGTACTTTTTATTTACAGTAAGGATTTTAATTTAACTTATGTAAAAACTAAATAATTGTTGAATCCGTTACGAATGACTAATATATCTCAGAATGTCGCACCGCATCGGTAGTCTGCAGAGCTCTTACTGTTTGCTGATGGGTCATAGTTCCTATGTGCTGCTCCAGCTGGTGTTTGCGGGAGAATGTCTTATTGCACGGCACGCATCTGAAAAGCAATATATTTTATTAAAATAGGCTTTAGTCGAAATGTTCATGCAAATCTTAATGGCTCTCAACACAGTACTTTTTGCTCTGCAAACAAGTTAATGTCACGCTTAATTAGGTTGGATAATAAGCCAGTAGGGCATAACTATCAAAATGGGGCGAGACTTGGCCATTAGATTTTAACATATGCAAAAAGACAAACGTACAAAAAGGGTTTTTCGCCCGTATGCGTCAGCATGTGATTCTTGAGGACATTCGAATAAGAGAAAGACTTGCCACATGTGCCACAGGTAAAGGGTCGCTCGTTTGTGTGCGTTCTGTAAGCAAATTAATAATATTAGTAATGAAAACAATGATAAATTATTGCATTGGCCAGCCGCACCTTTCGTGGCGTATATTTGAGCTGCGATCAGCAAATGAGCGGGAACAGTATTTGCACGTAAAAGGTTTTTCGCCCGTATGCACTCGTATGTGCCGATTAAGCTCTGAGGGTCCGGCGAACGTTTTGGCGCAGATCCTGAAAAAGAATTTTAAATTGAACTTTAGTATTAAAGTTAAAAAATAAATTCTCAAGCAAATTAAATTTAGTTAAGTAAAGATAATTACGCTTTATACCCTTGCATCAGGTGTTATCATTAGGGTAATTTGTTCCTGATACTTCTCGGCCTATAAGCTATTGATGAAACTTGCCATAGATCCATCTCTTAACTTGGCATAGATCAATCTCCTAACTTGGCATAGATCCATCTCTTACAGAAACAGTATAATATAGGAATCGGATGGAGCGGACCACATTATTGAATAGCTGACATAGAAACTTTTGGTCAAGTTCTCTGGTTAGCAACGTTTTGCCTTTTGGGAAAATCTTGTCAACATTATTGCATTATCTTGGAACAATCGGACTGCAATCGTAGATGGGATTAGTGTCAAAATGTATCGCTAGTCCTGTACCTGAAAGGATATTTAATCTTCGACAACTCCTATAGCTAGGTTTCGTTATCGTTACTCAAGTAAATCATTTGCAAGGTTCTGCTGTGTCAGCTAGTCTACAAACGTACTCGCATTCGAAAGGCTTCTCGGACATGTGACGACGCATGTGAATATTGAGGGCGGCGCGCTTCGAGTAGATATTGCCGCATATTTCACACATGATGTTCGTAGAGGTGTCCTCATTTGATTTACTGGCCGTGGCAGCTGGTTTTGCCTGGCCGTGCTTCAGCACAGTGTGTGTCGGATTCCGAGGCCGTCCCCGTCCACGTTTGCCATGCCGCGATTTTCGCACCTTTGGCTTTCGCAGGCGCTCACTGGGATCGTAGTCACTGTCGCTGGCATTGCCAAGCAATATGTTCTTGTCATCCAGATCTTGAGTCGCCTCGAAATCATCGTAGGCTGCGTCAGTTTCCGCCTCCTCAATTGTTTCTTCCAGGCGCTCTTCTAACATGGCGTCGAATTCAATATCCTCGTCGGGATCGATAAACTCGTTGGTAGCCTCGTAAATGTACTCCACGGTGTCACTTTCAATTTGCGAAGGATCATCCGTGGGCTCCAATTTTAATTCAGCCTTGAAAAACTCAACAATCAAATTTACATATAAGCCATTTACATTTACTTAAGCGGACTGGAGATTGTACCTTCACAACGCTACTGGCAAAGGTTCGCTCGCTTTCCTGGCACAATTCCCGAAACTTATAGGCGCTGGTCAGGCTACCGACACAGCTGCAGCAGAGAAGGCTCGGCATATCCTCTAGTGGCGGTAGCTTTTTGTTGAATGTACATAATTGACATGAGAAAATGTGCAGGTTGCAGGTTGCAATTTGCAGGTTGCAGTTTGTATGTATGTGTCTGTGTGCGTACCTTAATGCTTCCGATTTCCTCTATTTTCCGAACCAGGGGACATTGGACGTCCTGTTCGTCGTAGAGTGGTGTCATGGTGTCAACATTCATGTCTTCTGTTAAGCATATTCGGCATATCATATACTCTGGCATGCTTTGATATATTTTGCAGATCTCTTAACAACAATAACAAGAACAATATGTTAATAAGGCGTCTTTAAATTATTTGCAGTTTGTCCTTAGATTTTTATTTCTTATTTTTGACAGTAAGCGAGTGTGACCACATTATCTAACAACTTTTTTGTTTGGTATTCTACTTGAAGAAGCGACTGCGTTGGTGAATGGCAATATTTTGCCATTCCCAATGTTATGGATGCGATTTCATGATGCAGTATAACTCAAATATATGGTCTATCAGTCATTTTGCACAACAATTGTCTTTCAACTGATCCCTTTTTATTCTCTTAAGCTAAGAAAAGGAATCTTTTCGAAGTGTCAGGCATGAATCCAAAGCTAGAATCGTATTTTAATTAAACGCTAGTTCTGCTAACAGGTAGGCACAAAACGCGCATTTCGGCTGCAGTGGGAACAGGTCAAAACTGACGTGCTGATTACAAGCTCTGCTGTGGCGCAAAATGTTTTAATTGCATTTATAGTGTGATTTTTGAGTATTAAGAATGGAAATTTGCATAAAGTGGGCCATGTGCCGTACCTGCACAGCCGATACCAGTTCCCAGCTGCAGCCGCTCTTCGAGGATGCCAGATTAGCGAAGCAATTGCAAGAATATGCTGGAATTGTGGTAAGACCCACGCAATTTGAAATTTTATGAGACTATTATAATATTATAAATATATACAGGCGAAACCAGAGGACGGGCTGCCTGACCAAATATGCACGGATTGTATTCAAAATCTTCAATCGGTGCATACATTTTTAATCGGCTGCAGACGGGCCGATGCGCATCTCAGAAATGTTGTGCGTCGCACCATGTCCTCCGGCAGATGCTTTCCGAGTATCTCCTTGGACGAGGATGCAGATAGCAGCAGTCCATCGAAGAATGCACGTGGTGCCAAGCAAAGCATTTCTCAACGCAATCTACAGCAGAAAAAGAGATTAAAAACACAACTCGTGAAGAGTTTATTGGCCGAGCAAGAGATGCCTCATCCAGAAGCTATTGAAGCCCAGCAGCTATCGGACGAGGATTTAAGTAGCTCTACAGATAATAAAAATGAAATGCTTGAGCTCATGTCAGAGAAGCAAACTGTATTGGAAAAGTTGGCAGATACGTCTGAAAAGAACGACGAGGATTATTTACTTGTCGTCAGCAAATGCGTGCTAAATCTGACCGAAGGTGAGGCGACGGACAACGAAGGCAACGAGTACATCATAACTGATGTGGCGGACAATGAAGAGGATGATGATGATGACCACGATTACAGACAGCACGATAGTTATGCAGCTGAAGCTGAATCTATTGAGCCAGTTACACAAGCTGCGACTCAAGCGGACAGCCAGTCGGATTCTGAGGGAAAATCGGCGCTGAAATTGGAACGGTTGCCAATGGAGGAGCCGGCTGCGGCGGTCGCTTCGCTTACGGTTGACCTGGGAGCTGCCTGTGAGCCATCAAGCTTCCCCAGGCACAGCTGCTCCATGTGTGGCAATTCATTTCCAAATCAAACACAGCTCAAATCGCATCTGCGCACCCATCGCAACGAAAAGAACTACGAATGCGAGTAAGTTAATCATGCGACATCTTCGAATGCAATTAATTATATATCTGTACTTACAGGCTGTGCTCCAAGCGCTTTAACGCCGCCTGCAATCTAACAACTCACATGCGCACCCACACGGGCGAAAAGCCATACGAATGTGCCCACTGTGGGCGCCGCTTTGCGGACCGGAGCACTCATCGAAAGCATGAACGGTAGGTTATTTGAAGTTTCATAATTACTTTAAGCACTTTCACTAACTATCCTCTTGTGACTTACAGTATGCACACAAATGAACGACCTTATGCGTGTGACATTTGCGCCAAGACCTTCTCGCTGTCCACGACATTGAAGGCGCACGCCCTTTCGCACTCCAAAGAAAAGCCGCACAAATGCCTGACCTGCAACAAGGGCTTTCGTCTGCCGCATCAGCTGAAGGCACACGAAAGAACGCACGTGCATCGCTACGAAGTGGGCATAATGCTGTACAACCAGGATGAAGGCGACTATTCCAGCAGCTAAGTGCTGCTCGAATTAAACCTTAATTATAATTTCAGTTATTAAATAAATTGCTCCTATGGCAGCTATAATATCTATTAATACTATCACAATCTTATCGGGTAAAGCAAGCGAAATTTCTGTTTGGGAAGGCACGAAATATATATGTAAAATATATATGCCATAGAATGCCGAGTCTAAAGTTATGGGACAATACGAGTTTAATTATGATCTACGGATACATCAATGTTGTTTAATCGACTATAATTTAGAATATCTTAAATTACTCCAGATTCTCCTGGCTCAGAATGTAGCTGCTGGAGCTGGCGAAAGCTTGCTCCTCTTTGCTTCTGTGCGTCAGCGTCTGCAGATGTGCCTTCAGCTGGTGGAGCAATGTAAATGACTTGGAGCAAATGTTGCAGCTGCAAAGATTATACAAAGTAATATTAACACATATATAAAGTCTTTGGGCTTTGCTCACTTGAAGTTCTTTTCGCCTGAGTGCACCAGGCTGTGGTTCTTGAGGATGGCCGTGTGCGTGAACGTCTTGCCGCACTCCTTGCACTCATAGGGCCGCGTATTGGTGTGCACCCGCTCGTGGCGAACCTTCTCGCTGCGATCGTAGAAATGACGGTCGCAGTACAGACACTTGTACGGCCGCTCTCCGGTATGTCGGCGTATGTGTGCGCGCAGTTCGCCCATTTGACGAAAGGACTTGCAACAGATTCTGGAAGAAATGTGAAACGTAAATTGGCAAATCTTTTCTGCCTTTTCAGTAAATGAAACCTACTCGCATTGGTGCGGCTTGTAGTCGGTGTGTGCCATCATGTGGGCCGTGAATGCGGCCTTCTTGGGATAGACATTGCCACACAGATTGCACATATATTTCGTGGGCATGTCCTCAGTCTGTTGCTCGTTTTTGGCGAGCAGCTCGCCTTTGATCTTACGCTTTGATTTCAGCTCGCTGTCCGGTTTGCGAGGGCGACCCGGCTTGCGTTTGGCTGTCGTGGTGGGCTTTGGTTCAGGCGATGGCGTTGGCGACAAGAACCCATCATTGTCATCATCGTAATCGACATCACAATGCTCCATCTTAAGTGGTAGGTCAGCTTCCGCTGTTTGGCTGTCGTCTGGATATATCAGAGCCGGCTCGACTTCTATGGGCTCGCCCTCGTCAGCCTCATACGCCTCCAGCTCGGTTATTATTTCAGGCAAATAGTGCTTGGGACACTCGTCCAGCTCGTCCGGCGGCATTGTTGCCTCTGCAACAATGCTATCGTCGTCATAGTCGACAACATAATCACTGCCCATCTCCGGGGAGCCACCGGACTCCAGCTCCTCGCGATCGAGCGTTTGCAGCTGCAGCGTCTCGTAGAGATATTCCATGTACTCGCTGTTGCTGGCGTCGATCTGGTCGTCTGGCTTCTCATCATTTAAGCACGAGCTCTCCAAGTACACCTGCGAATTGAGGCACATTTGCCGAAAGCTGAACCACATGCGCACAAAATCACAGCAGCGTTCGCAGACAAGAGATGGCAGCTGCATCGACGGGCGTATCTGAAAATAGGCTTTTAGAACATGTGTCGAGCTCATTCAGACTGGGTTTACTCTTATGCCGCAACAGTACTCAATACTCCTGCTCAAATGCTGCTTATCAAAAGCTGCGCTGTGGATGCCTTCATCTTCGCCGTCCGTGTTGTCGTTATCTGCATCGTTATTTTCTGTGGAAAGTGCTTGCATGGTGCTTTCGTCGTATTCTCCTAGGCAAACACGACATTTACTTGCAACGACCGGCGTCTTTTTTATTGTGTCCATCGGATGTCTTTAAACAGGTTGAATGAATTTGTGGGCCAGTTTTAATTCGACTTTCAACAAATTTTCTTTTGTTTACCGTTCACGATAGATGGTCGATAAGTTGTTGTGGCCAAAAATGGCGCTAACCGTATTCAATCGAGTTGGCAGCCCTTGACGCTCGGTATGCAGCGCAAAAACTGATATGATAAAAATCCGAGCAAAAAAACAACCAAATAATACTTATATTTTTATTAATATTTATATATTTAAGTGTGTTACAAAGTTATTGACTTTCTTATGCAAAAAAGTGTATATGTAACCCTGGCTT
Source organism: Drosophila ezoana (assembly GCA_035045725.1). Lineage (NCBI taxonomy): Eukaryota > Metazoa > Arthropoda > Insecta > Diptera > Drosophilidae > Drosophila > Drosophila ezoana. Next base: position 9,374,301 of record JAWNOU010000036.1, read on the forward strand.
TCATTTATATTGAAGTCGAATATATGTTGAAAAATGTGCAGATATATTCTTTTTCAACAAATACCACTTTAAGCTGCACCCAATAATCATATTAAAGATTAAGTTTTTAATATAAATACATTTAGAACTAAAACTACACAAATTTAGCGCGGTTAAATCTACAAATATGGAGCCTAGAAGGGGCGTCTAAGCTTTCGGCTTCTCCACCCGGCCGTTCTTTACGCCATTTATCTTTGCAGCCTTTTGCCCTTGTTTCGACTTCTTCAGCTTCCTCTTCTTGTCCAGGGCGCTGAAGTCAACCGTATCGGAATCATCCTCGCCGCCGTACTTCTCCAGCAGTCGATCCATAAGCGAATTATAGTTGGACTCGCGTTGATTTTTTCGCGACAATATCATTTGCTCCAGGTTCCCGTCGCCGGACGACTCTTGTGCCGCTTCGGCGTCCTTCTCGCGACGGCGCTGGATGCGCTCCTTGATGATGGTGGCCTCCTTCGATTCTCGGGCATATTTCCTGTGGCGTTTGTTACGCTTGGCGGCCGGCTCCTCGGTGAAGATCTTGTACTCGGGCACCTCGTCGGCTGCGATCATGGTGGCAACGATTTCCTTGAAACGCGGCTCGTCCTCCACTTTCATGAACGGCACATGGTTCATGATGTAGTTCATGCAGCCCTTGCCGCCCAAATAGGCCTTCTTGATGTCCGTGCGCTCCAGTTCGGAGCCAACATATTCCTTTTCATAATTGGAAATATCCTCCTCTGACAGCGGCTTGAATATCTTGCTCCACAAGTCTAGCCAATTGGTCAGCTTGCCCTCGTCGTCGTCATCTATGATGCCCTGCTCGTCGAAAAGCGCGCGTTTCTGGGTGTCGGTGAGCACCTGGTAAATTTTGGAGAGCACTTTGAACTTCTCCGTGGATTCGTCTTTTTGCGCGTCGGGAACTCGGTCGGGATGCACCAGAAGCGACAGCTTATGGTATGCTTTTTTGATCTCCTTCTCTTTGGCGTCCTTTGCAATGCCCATTAGTTTGTACACATCACGGGTCTCAAAATACTTTTCGCATAGTTCCAGAGTCGACATTGTTACCTTTAATTTTCCTGCGGCTTGGATCTTCTGTCAGATGAAAGTGCTCTAAAGTGTCGATATGCTGCCAGTGCTAAAAAGGCGCCAAAACAATCATGGGAGAGCTGCCACTTTGAGCAATATTGAAAATACCAAATTAAAGAACTACAGCAAACTTGGCATTTTTTAGTAGTTTATTGCTTGTTAAGTTGGCTGCGATTTGGCCCACTTCCTTTTCCGTGTTAGCTGTGAAAGAAAAAACATGCCGGTGGGTGCGAAATTTTACAAAAATACACATTTAAACAAAGAAAAATTGCAAATGCATTCGCAAAAACTGTGTGGTAGCATTCGCAATGCAATGTAGTGTATACGAAATATGCATTTGCTGTGATAATACACGCATTAAGCAACTAAAACAGTGCAACCCGCAAACACCCAGCCATATGTGCGTTCGTGGGCAACGCATGCTAAACGCGCGCATCCCCGTCTGTCAAATTGGATTGCAGACAGTTGTGAAATGCAATAGCATACTGATATAAAGTTGTGTTGTGAATATGCTAATACTGTGGCTGGAACTGTAACTGTGGCACATAACCAAGAATTGCATATATGCACATATTTGTTTGGCCAACTCCAACAGTGATTATTTTGTTTGGCTCCCGTTTCAGCTAGCAAAAGATTTACTGCACCCTCTACCCGCTGAGGAGAAACGCAAGCACAAGCTGAAGCGCTTGGTGCAGCATCCCAACTCCTACTTCATGGATGTCAAGTGCCCGGGATGCTACAGAATCACAACCGTGTTCAGTCACGCCCAGGGCGTTGTGGTCTGCGCCGGATGCGCCACCATTCTGTGCCAGCCAACTGGCGGACGTGCCAAGCTGACAGAAGGTATGGGCATTTTGTTACAAACATTTTGAGCGTTTAACCAATTTGGTTCTGTTTTATTTTCAGGCTGCTCGTTCCGTAGGAAGCCACAGTAATTTGGGGCGCTTCTTGATGAACCACAAATTATTAATTTTTTAATAAACACTCTAAAAACGTAAAGAAACCACAAAATCCGTTGAGCCCTTTTCATTCAAACACTGACAAATGCTGTCAATTTAGTAGGCGTCGCATATTTGCAAATGGATTGTGGATATACAAGTGACAAGCAACAACATTTCGGCAGCTGCAGCAGCAACAATTTTGATAATAATTAGTTTAAACATCGGGCAAGGCACACAATGTCGAACTTGTCGAACTTGGGATTGAGCAGCAAAGAAACTGGCTGTAAAATAGAGAAAACGCTTTTTATATAATGATTTTGGAATTTGTTCTTTGTGTTTGCGCGTGAGCTTTAGTTTATTAAAAAATTAACGAAGTTGTGGCTGACAATGTCAAATAGCGTGTTGCATTGTTTTTTTCAGTGTAGACTGAATGTAACCAATAAATGTTATCGCTTTTTACTTTGCGCCTGTTCCATTATATCAGATCAATATGTTCATAAGAATTCTTATTCAATGCGTAGCTAAGAAATGTAACGCATATCTCAAAATTGTATTCTCTAAGGTTCTGCATTGTGAAGAGCAGAAATACTTAAAATAGAAAAAACATTTCTGATTTTTCACAAATTTAAAGTGCGCGCCGATTTCCCGATAACAAGGTTGTAGCGATACCCCATGTAAGGTCTGACATCATCCTAATCGATGTTTTTAATTATTCGCTTATGGTATGTTAACTTGACAGTATATCGATTTATTTAACAGACTCTGTATTAGACGTGTTAGAGGTGTGCAATGTCTTATTTCGTATACACATGCACCGATATCACGACCTCCTTAAGTTTCCGATTATTTCTATTATAGACTTTAAAACGATGGTTGTTCTGGTAATGATAATATAAGATACATAAATAATTATATATATACTGAAGAACAATTGACTTAAGCAGAATGCTAGATAAGGCCAAGCGACTAAGTTCTTTAACAGCTTGGGTCGTGAGCATACATGTGTTGTCATTTTGCTCACGTAACCATCTCTATACTGTTATTCGATCACTCTTATAAGAAAATGTTAACAGAGTTTTTTTCAGTGATATTTTTCTTGTTCGTGCGTGACGTCGCGCGACTGTGCCGCTGATGCTTGTGTGTTTTAATTAAATCATATTTAAGAATCTTAAAACGCAAGAAACCTAGCTGGCACAGAGTGGTAACGGCAGAAGATTGGCGCGATATAATTAAGTGCAGCAGATATTCAACGCGCCGCGCAACAGAAGCGACACAACAAAAGAGAAATAGTACAAAGAAATTTGTCTTCCTGCTTTTGGCCGCTGCCGCCGCCGCTGCCGCTGCCACAGAAGAAGAGTGGGCAAAAAAAATGCAACAAAATACGGAAGCAGAGCAATAAAAACGCAACAATAACGTAGACTGACGATAATTGTGCAATTATTGAAAGAATTGTATATTTATTTTCGGTTGCAAGTTCTTTGTGTGAGAAAAATATACATACATATGTACATACATAAAAATAAATTACTAGCAATTCACATAAGCAATAACATAACAACAACATCCACAGCAGGCAGTGAAAAATCTCAATCTCGCAACCAAAACGACGAAAGCAGTGGCAGAAAATTTATGAAAATAAAATAATTTTTGGCTGTTTGCTAAACATATAAATTAAAAAGGAACACAAAATTTTGAGTGAGGTTTTTAAGTTGTTATTTATGCAAAAGTGCGTCGCCCAGCAAACACATTTCTAAAATGGATGACAAATTCATCGTATTCAATGCTGCACGCGATAATAACCTGCCCCTATTGAAGGTGAGTACCTGCTCTGCTCTGCAATTGCTAATTCTGCCCCTGCTGCTGCTGATGCGTGGGTGGCGGCTGCCTGCGACTGCGACTTGCAAGTAAAAATCACAGCACAACTCAGCTGCTGCTGCTGCAGTGCTGCCAGCCTTGTGACTAATCAATAAAATTCTACACACACACACACGCATACACATACGCTCGCAATCGAGCTGCTGAGCGAGAGGCAGAGAAAGAGAGTGGTTTGCTCGGCAACAGCGCCAAAACAATAACAAATACAAATGTGCACACACACACACACACATGAATGTACATTCAAATGTGCTGTCGTGCTTGTGTGTGTTTGTTTGTTTGTTTGTGGGCGTACATTTCAAGCTCCCTGCGACTGTGGCACGCTTTTTGCATAATAAAGTTCTTAAGCTTTGACTGCTTTGGCTTGACATTGGAACACTGCAAATTGCGCTGTTGCATTTGGCTTCAGTTGCCCTGCGACTACGTGTAGGTGTGTGTGTGTAAGTGTGTGTGCCTGTATTTTTATGATTTTTATTTGTTGTACCCTTTTAATTTATATCACTTGAAACACAAAAATATTACGAGCATTTCTGCTATTTTTGACAAGAAAACCTTTGCAAACTATAAACTCGATGCTAATGTTAGATTTATGTTAACTTACAAAATTCTTTCGATGAATGTAGCACATTTATATTTTTCCAGGTTTTGCAATTTTTCAATATAGTGCAATATAGTTCTTGACACACCTTTAAATATAATTGATATAATTATTTCGTTCATGGTCAATAAATTGCATAAGATTTAAAGTTCTGAGTACAACTTTTGCTATATTAAAGCCTTTAAAATGAGGCCTTACGCGTTGTTAATTATTCTTTACATTGGCTGCAGTCATTAAACATATGACTGTAAGTAACAGCAGACCATACGCGACTACACAACAGGCCACTGTTAGGAAGAGCGAATTAAGGTAATTTACTGACGTCATAAAATGCATGAAATGTGAAGCACATTTCGACGAATTTTTTTTTGTGTTCCGTTACATTTTGCATTGATTCACTTCCCCTGTTTTCGTTTTCGTTATCTTATCTCGGTATCAGTTGGAGACACAAACAAGACACACGACTACAAAATATAATTCTTTTTTTCTTCTGTTTTTAGCTAGCTTCTTATTATTATTATTTTTAAAATCACTTTGTTTCGTATTTGGGCCACGTTGTGTGATTTTTGGCTGCTTGTGTTAACATGTTAATGACAGTCAAAAATTCAACAGCTGAAATCACGTTGCGTTCGGTTTTGTTAAACGCTTCCGCCATTGTCAAGTGCGTCAACTCGACGGGGCTGATATTGCCTGCCCCCCGTCCCCCGTCCCTCTCCCACTCTTTCTCCCTCTCTCTCTCTCCAAAGGGGCTACATATGTATGTATGTCTGCATGTGCTGTCAGTTATCCTTGAGAGCGTTCAATCACCAGCGCTGAGAGCGTAACAGAAAGGCTCGACCCGCACCGGTTTTTGTTCATTTTTAGACTTCCTGACTTGGGCTCGGCTCTGGCTCTGGCTCCGAAAATGTGTCATTTATGGGGCTGCCTCTCTGTTGATGCTGCGTCAGGAAGCGATTTAATTGTTGTGCGTGTGTGTGCGTGCGTGTGCTTGTCTCCCAAAATAGCCGCGTGCCTGGGCTGAAGTTGAGCTTTTATATACATATACATACATATATACATATATATTTTGCAAGGTGTTATTGCAGCCAAAAGCAACTGCTGCTCCATATTGAGTCAGAGCAGCTTCGATCTCGATCTCGATCGCCCAGTGTGCAACATGTTCTAGCACATGAAACTGGTTTTTCTCGCTCTGCGAAGACTTTTTCTAGTTCGTTGGCAATGTTGCCGCTGATGTTGTTGTTGTTGTTGCTGATGTTCTTCTTCTTCATGCTGATTGCCTTTTGACGTTGTTTATGTTTAGTCCAAAAATAAAAGCCCAAACACATAATATCGTACTTATGTGGTAAGTATATGTGCATACATACATACATATGTACATGCATGTACATAGAGATATGTATGCATGATGTATGGGCAGACGAAGTCCAAGTGCCACTTTGCGCTAAAGTCACAACAATACGTATTTTGTGAAGTACGCTACGTGAGATCTGTGCTTTATTGATGAGCTTTGTTGAGTCAGGTAAAAAAAAGTTGAAGTACTTTTAATAAGATCGCAAATATTAAAGGTTTACCGAGTGATTTGTAATGAGCAAGAAATAAAACAATACAGGAAATGTTTTCAATAAAAGTTTATGTTTATGTATGCCTTTGAACCAGGTATTTAACAAGAAAAAATCTGTTAAAATTAGCCATGAAATGAACCGTGTAAAGTTAAAATCTGTTTAATTGAATTTGTTTGAACAAATTGTATGTAATCGATGAGAAAAAATGTTTTTGGAAAATTCGGAAAAAGAACCCAGATGACAAGGAAATGGAAGAAACTTTAATTGAAACCTAAAATAAAAATCACGTGTTGCAAAAATTCAACAACTGGAAAGGAACAAAACATGTTTAAAACAGCATTAAATAAAATACAGCTAAATCATAAAATGTATTAAAATAACCAGAAAAACGTTTAAACAAATGTGTTGGAACTGGATTTCGGATTACTCAAACTGGGTTTTGATCAAAAGGAACCAGTTCAAAAGTCATAAAGAACGTGAACTTTTGTTAATTATTGCCAAAAATAATTAAATTATTATAATTTTATAAAATTAATTTAAAACGAACAAAATGATTTAATATGAAAAATAATATAAACTTGTAGGCTGAAAATAAAATGGCAAAAAATAAAAGGAAGTTGCAAATCAGGAAGCGAACTTTTAAATAAGAGTAAAACCTAATTTAAATTATAAACCAGAACCAAATGACGAATTGCAAAAGTTGAACGAACCGATTAAAAGGAAACATTTTACCATATGCATATTATGATTGAAAATGTATTGCCAGATTAACTAAATTAAATAAAACTTAAGTTGAGGAACAGGATTTTAAATGATCTAAGCTGGGCGCCTTGCAAGGTTTAATAAAATATTTAAATGAACTTTATGAGCCGAAAGGCTTTTGTAATAATTGGCTAATTCATTAGTTCTGATAGCTGGTAATATGGGGAATATTGTTCAAGAGTCATCCAAGTTTGAACCATAAATTTGTATGCCTAAAACATGCTTCAATCATGCAAACTACAGAAGCAGTAAAAAAGTTTGGTTAGTTGTTTTCAAAAGATTTGCAAATGCATAGCATTAAAATTAAGTAGATTTTTTTATGCACAGATTACTAGATATGTGTACGTGTGTATGAATGTGCATACATATGTGCACATATGTTCGTATTATATATTTTTTTTGCTCGGTCAACAGCTGTTTTTGAGGTTGAGGCTGATTCTTTGCCTTTTCGGTTTCTTTAGTTTTGTTTTGTGCTGAACATTTGCAGCGCAAATTGCTTGTATAAAAAGTTGTTGCTTGTTGCTGTTGTTGCTATGTTAACCTCAAAAAGCGAATTTGAATTCGAGTGCTTCGCATTTGGTCAAAGAGAGAGCGAGCGAGAGAGCGAGAGCGCGAGAGAGACAACCACAGCTGAGCTTTATTTGCACCATCATTCACTGTGGACCTACTTCTTTTTTCCACTTGTTTAACATTTAACTGCTTCTTGATTATTAGTTGCCAGTGCTAAGCCCCTCTCTCTGTGCATGCGTGTGCGTGTGTGTGTGTGTGTCTGTGTCTGTGTCTGTAAATATAAGGTCAGAGCGGAGCTCTTGCTTTATGGCTGCTTTGCTTTGACTTCAATTCTGCTGCCGTCTCGTCGAGAGCAGCGACTCGCATGTGTACAATGTATTTACTCCCCATGTACCCATTGTACATTAACAGCAATTAACAGCAGCAGCGGCAGCAGCAGCCCCAACAACAACAACAACAGCAATGCATCTCTTGTGGCTGCAGACAGTTAAAGCTGAGTGCGTGCGATAGCGTTCATTGGCTTTATCTTTAGTATTATCAGCATGCACTCGCCGCCGCAGCGGGTATGACAATTTTGCTGCGACGTTTGTCATGCTTATGCAGAGCAAAGTGGGTGATAACGGCTTCATTTTGTTGCTAGAGGTGGGGAGGGCCGGTACCTTAACTGTTCTTTCCAGCAGTACGATAAGACCTATTTATGTCAAGCTCTAATTTAACTTTGGCTTTTAAAGTGATTGTGATTTGGGTTTTTAAGATATGATATAAATTTTATGCAAATAATTATTCTCTGAATGGGCGATAAACGAAAAACGCAAGGTCGAGTACCCCTAATCTAGAGCGAGGCAAAACAAATACTTTTGTTTTGGTTCATTTACTTTTAATTGATAATTATGTGCTAAGTTTTCTTCGAGTTCATTCTTGATATGTAAGACAGAATAAATCTAATAAATTTAAAAAAATGTTTGATAGATTATTACAACATTTTATAACATTATTTGATTAACGCATTTGATGTGAATTGATCATTATATAATAAATAATGATTGACAATCTTGGTTCACAGTCCAATAATAGCTTAAAGCTCATTAGTCGCCAAATGCATGCACCTATATACTTACATATAAAGAGATACTGATTTGTCAGATTTTCTACGCCCTCAAAAGGCGTAGGCAAAATAATTGTGGGCTGATCTTTGGAGGGGACCAGCTAAATTTGTTGACTTTTGCTTTACATACAACATCGAACATGTGTAGCGTGTTTATATGTATGTGTGTAAATGCAGGTAAAGATCAGATAATGGATTGATTTTGTCAAACCCGTTGAGCTTAGAATATGCAGTTTTTCGAATTCTGATAATTTTAAGCTAAAGAGTATTTAAACGTCGTGGTCTCTAACATCGAAGTGTAGTACCCTTTGTTTTGAAGAGCGCTTCACAAATAAAGCAGGAATGAGAGAAAGACGCACACTGTGAGAAATAAGTCACCATTTCAATTGCCCTGTACAAGATATCCATGGGATTCTCATTAATCTAAAGTCCCTATATACTTGACAAATTTGTTTATGATTTTCTTTCTGGCAAAATTCAATGCGCTCTGAAACTTATTTAACATGATATGGAACTTAAACATTTGCACATAAAAGCGTGCACTTCACATTTATTTTTAGCAGGTGATTTTTGCGAAATGGAAAAAGCATGTGTCATAATACTGACCTTGCATACCGCATTTTGTAATCAGTTTTCCCGGCTGTGAAATCTTATCGACTTTCCGTCTTAATGCGCACTTACATACGTCACAAAAGACACCTACTTAAAGAAATGCACTTACTTCTATTGCAAGTCTCTCCAATCTATCAGTTGTGTCTACAATATACTTTTATGAGTTCTTTATTGATCCCTGGGTGTAAGCTGTATTTATACAATATGTATAAAAATTATCTCACAAGTCTCTCCAATCTATCAACTACGTATAGTATTTTTCGAGCTATATGCTGTAACTTATCTTAAAAGTTACATCCATCTTTCAACTACGTCTACGATATGATTTTATGAGTTCTTTCTTTCCCTGGGTGTAAGCTATATCTATACTTTACCCTTTGAATAGATTGTTGGTTCAAATCTGTGACAACCACAAAAAAAACTGGATAAGTAAAGGTGGAAAATGTTTTTCATCTTTTTCACACACGTCGTATTGAGCACTTAAAGCAATTCATTAACTTAACACTTGTTCGCTGTTTGAGGTGACATATGGACGTTAGGTTTAGTGCACAATTGAGTGGCCTTTTTTGAAATGCCAAAATATTTTTCGCAGTGCATTTTATCGCACATCGTAACGTAATTTACGATGCCGTTCCGTCGGTGCCAATGCCTCTAGGGAACTTACGCGTTCATATTGCGTGCTACCGTGCTACGATTTATTCCAACTACTTGTAACTATCTTTAAGTATCTGCATCTGTATCTGTATCTGTATCTGTATCTGTATGTGCATACGTAGATGTATCTGCATCTGTATCTGTTTCTGTTTTGCTTTGTTTGTTTGTTTGGCTTATTCCGCGATCGACGCCGTCATGACTTTGAAGTTCGTCGCACGATTAACTAAAGCAACAATGCCCACAACAATGTGAATGCCTTCTGGCTGATTATACGCCCATCATAAAGCATTATAATATTATCAGCGTTTGTGCTAGGCGTCAGATGGGGCTCAATGCCTATCTGCTCGTATATATTTATATATCTATCCAGTATCTCTGTTGATGTTTGTCTGTGAGTATCTCTGTTGATATTTACCAGACCCTAACAGGCCTGAGGCTTATGTTTCAGCTTTAGCTTTATAAGCGTTTCTCCTTGGGGGAAATAAATATAACTCAATACTATATTTGAAATACGGCTTGGGCTGATAAGCTAAACAGCTCATGTTATCAGAGTAGATAACACATTCATTCAATTTGCATAGATATTAAAAAATATGTCAATAGAGAAATTAAAACATTAATCAAGTAACTGGGAAAGTTCAAGATTGTCTTTAGGTAATATTTAATTTGTAATATAAACAGTTTGTTTTTTGTTCAAGGAAATCTGGCTTATTTCTTAGCTCCCATTTAAGTGTTTATTCCATATAAGGTTAGGTTTTTATGCCAATGTTAATTTTTCTTTAATTAACTTAACCATTTTTTTTAATATTTTTTATTTAATTTTAATTGTTAGAGAAAAATAAATATTAATGAAAATAAAAGTGATAATAATAATACACGCTTTATATTTAAATTTGACCTGGTACAGGTTTTAGGTTTTTAACATTTTCAGCCTAACAGAGTTTCGTTACATTCTGTTGGTATGGAAATAATGTTTGGAAATACAAGTTATTAGAGTAGAGTATTTTTCCACGGCGCATCAAAACAAAGCGCATCAAAATCGCCCCTGACCTCGACCCTGCAACGTGTGAACCCCAACATAAATATGCATACACATACATACATAGATACATGTACACATACCTACCTTACTACCTACATACATAAATGTATACATAAATACATATAGACATACACAAATAAATAAATACATGCATATATACATGCATATATACATACATACATACATACATAGATACATACATACATAGATACATACATACATAGATACATAGATACATACATACATAGATACATACATACATAGATAAATACTTACATACAAACACACATACATAAATAGATACATACATATAAATATACATAAATACATCCATACAGATTTATATAAATACATACATATACACATACATACATACACATATACCTACCTACCTAACTACCTACTCTACTGTATACATACATACATATATGCATACATACATACATACATACATACATACATACATACATACATACATGCATACATGCATACACACATGCTTGCATACATACATACACACATACATGCGAACATATATTCTCATAAAAATATGCATTACTTATTGTCAGATGGTTTGATTTGGCTTGTCTGCTGATATATCGCATCAGACGGTCGGTCTCTTGTTGAACCCGTTAAAAGCACCGTTGACCTCAAGACGAGAGCTCGCAGCCTTTTCTGTCGTTTCTTACACCCTTGAAGCGACTGCGCAGTCGCGCCAGTTTAGCTAACAAATAAGCCAAATAATTGAGCGACGTGGCTGATTTGAATGTCAGGCTTGTCGACGAGCGAGCGAGGGAGAGGGGAGCGGAGAGGGGGAACCTTTAAATTGTCGGTTGAACGCACCAAAGCGAAGACCAAGAGCCAGTCGAGAGTTGTGAGACACGGGGACGCGGGGGGACGCGGGGACGTTGATATCTACTACTGCATATCGACATTGAACTCGTTCAATGTCAAAATTATAATAAATTATGCGTGCACGGCAAACAGAAAATGATCGCAAAGCAACAGCAACAAAAGCAACAGAAGCAACAACAACAACAACAACAATGCGACCAACAGCAGCAACAATTATGGAAAGTTGTTTATTGTCGATTGTTTATTACACGGAAACAACATTTGAAATCGCCTTTTAAATGCTGGCGTTTTAAAACTGATTCGCAATAGATTTTCGCGACATTTTCATAGCGGTAAATTGCAAGGTAAAACGCCCGGATAACCCCCCCGTACCCCTCGCACACTTTCACATGATTTATGCGCATTTAATGGAGAACAAATGTCAAGTGTGCAAGATTTTTACCTTGTTTCCAATATGTACATATGTATATATACGTACACATACATATGCATATGCATGCATGTATGCATGTATTTCGTTTCGTTTATTATTGCTGTCTGTTTTCACGCGTCAAGCAATTTGCGCAACAACAGTAAATACCAATTAAACACACACACACAAACACATATAAGTATATGTATATACTGTATATATGCATGTATGCGTGTACGTATATGTATGTATGCGTTTAATTTCGGGAAGTGAAATTTCAAATCTGTTTTTCGTTGAAACAAGCAAAACCAAAACAAATTCTGAGAGCAGACGCAATTATTGTGTTCCCCTTTTTGGCTTGAGTCATCCAAAAGATCGGATCTGGGAAATTTTTTTTCTTCTTCTTCTTCAGATACGCATTAAACGTATTTATTTAGCCAATTTCTGGGCATTTTTTTTATGTAAATATACTAGATATATTAAGTGGAGCTAAGTCACATTTGGAACAACTTTCATCATATACAGTTGATTTTTACTCAATGAAGATGTAACTAGATTGGGAGATTGGAAAATCGAAAATACCGATTTATCATTTTTGATTTTCATCAATTTGGGAAAAACCATTCTTCTTGTTGCCGAAATATTGAAAATAGTTTTTGGCTTTGTTGCCTTGTAAAATGCAAATACAAATTTTATTAAATGTATCTTTATAAATAATATGATAGTGTTGTATAACGGACATGTTTTTTAATTTTCCTGAATTTATTAGTAAAAACTTCTTGAAAAAGTGAGTAAATCCAAATTATTTGTAGTAACAAATTCGTTGCGGCTAAAAAGGTTGCCAAACTTTAAAATCCATTCAAAATATATTTATCATACGTTGTCAACTTTCGAATAAGTCTAGAAGCTTATTATAATATTAATATTAATACATATACATATTGTATACGAAACAATCAAATATTACATTTAATTAGCATGCAAAATATACTATAGAATATATTTAGGTATTTTGCATTTAAGTATTAAGCAATAAAATAAAAATACATTTGACAGTTGCACGATATTTGTAATATTCCAATCTGAGTCTCTCAACATTGTTTTTGAATTGTTTCTCAATTTTCAACCAACCCGATGACAGAGTATAATTTATGCAAAACCTAATAGATGTCTAGACATATGAATGTATATATATATATAGAGTCTATTTTTAATTTATTGTCTCTTGTTTGGATAAGCACAATAAAGCTAAGCTGAAACAAGTGAGTATGAAGAGAGAGATAATAGATAGTAATGTATGTCGTAGAGCGCATTCTTCCCCAAAAATTTCTGGAATGTTGCGTAGATAAATTGCGGACCAATTGATTGTGATATTAACCCAAATATTTAGCATCGTTTCGCTTATTAACCTATGTACATCTACATTGATCACATACAGTATCCAAAGTGTGGCAAAATCTACGTCTCACTTTGCATAACTAGCACGAGATATTACTTATGTGAGCTATATGATAAACATACTCTTACATTTCGTACTTATCCAATGTAATATTTAATATTTTTATATTTTTCATAAGATTTTTAGCTAGCAATCCAATTATTTTTATAAACGTTGGCGGTATGGTTTATTTTTAATAATTATTTTGTTACAACAACGCGCAATTTTAAAGGGACAAAAGTATTGGCAGTTTTTAATATGTAGTTGGTATTTTAATATTCTGTTTGATATGGTCACACCATTCTTTGCCAAAATGCAACTCTGTGTGCACCGTGGATGTTGATTTAAATCAAACATAATGACTCCATAGTCTTATTTTTACTTTATGCTTTGAACAGCCTTTTCTTACCTTCGCGAGAGAAGCTTTGTCAAAGAAAATACATATTGATTTTCTACGTGTTCTATTAACAAAACTTTTGTTATTAATTACCTTTTGACATTTGCGCTTGTTGGTCACATGTCGGATTTTCCACAATTATCTATACTTTCCATTGAATTATGTTTCAACTGGTCGCTGGGCCAAATGTGGCTCAATGCGTGGGGTCATATCAATTACCGTATAACGCATGCCACCTGTGCTCTACAGCTAACGGTACAATTGTGTCGGCCTTTGCCTGACGTTTTCACGTACCAGCCCGCTTGTGTGCCGTACAAACCGCCCACCCCGCCCATTGCTCAAATTGCCTACAGACATACATCATACATATGTATGTATGTGTGGGGCGGCACCCGTGAACTGTTGCGGTCTGTCCGGACTCCGGGCAAGGTTAAGCGAGACTTTGGGGCACTCGCCGTGCTTGGCGTCATTCTGATCTCCATCGGTTGTTTGTTGTTGTTAGCTGTTGTTGCATGACTCATCAGATATCAGTTGGCGTGAAGCGAACTTAATCTCAATTGAATATGCAGCCGGGAACCTGCTTCTCAAACGTACATACATAAGCACACACATACATATGTATGTATTTACGCACATGCATACGTATGTATGTATGTTATAAATGCGGAAAAGCAAACAGCTGCGTTTGTCGTTTGTTTGTCTGAGGCTGAGGCTGCCGATGAAAGCGAAAAGTTCAGTAGCCCACGTTGCTCTCCAAGTCCAAGTCGATGGACATATGGGATTGGGATTGGCCATGGCAATGCCATAAACATTTAATGATGCACAGCAGCAAGGCTTTGCTCCCGATATGATTGAAATATTAAGGCGTAAATTTTAATATTCAGCATGTACACATGTATTTAAGCGCGTATTTATCTTATTGTTGTTTTTATTGCATTATTGTCAAAAATTTTCAACAATTTCTATCTTTGAGAAATACGCTGCTAAATGTTGCCAAAATGTGCTTGTCACGCGCACGAGCTGTTTAATGGATAGACAAGGGGGTGACACGCCGAGGGGGGGGGGGTGTGTGTGTGTGTGGCCATTTTGTGAGGCAGAATAAGCACGAAGAAAGAAAGAACTGTTGCTCTGTCTGCGTCGCTAGAGAGATCAGGAAGCGTTAACATTCTTATACGCGTGGTAGAAGAGCACAAAAATAAATTTCTCTCAGTTGGAGCCAGAAGCTCACACAGCGAGAAAGAGCGAGAGAGGGGGAGAGGGAGAGCGAGAGAGAGAGTATAATGCCAAGCCAATGACAACAAAACAAAGACAAAAAAAAAAGGAAAAGCATAAATAAATAAATAAAATGCCGCACGGCATTCACAAGGTCTTCTGATTGAGTGCTCCCCCAGCGGCTTTTTTGTGTGTGTGTGTGTTGTTTTTGTTTTTATATTTATTATTTCTCTGCGTTTTTATACCCTTGCAGAGGGAGGGTATATTATTATTTTGTCACGAAATGTGTAAGGCACAAAAGGAG
The DNA here is from genome assembly GCA_035045725.1 of Drosophila ezoana. Taxonomy (NCBI): domain Eukaryota; kingdom Metazoa; phylum Arthropoda; class Insecta; order Diptera; family Drosophilidae; genus Drosophila; species Drosophila ezoana. The sequence goes on from JAWNOU010000036.1 coordinate 9,389,684, forward strand.
ACCAACAGCAGAGTCGTTATAGCTAAGCCCATCTGTCTGTTTATACGGAAACTTATGACTCAGACGTAAAGCTCTTATGCGATTTTTTGCATAGGCTTATAAGATAAATATTTTAGGGTACAATTCCAACCCAACCCAATTTAGCTATGCCTGCAAGGGTATTTACTCTTCGGCTTGCTGAAGATAGTCGTTTTTATTGTTTTACTGTTTACTTTTTGTATTTATTTCTGGTTTTAAGAAATGGGCAGCGATGTCGTTGTTTGGGGTTTGGTCGGACGATTGCTCTAATTGAGACTGATAATTCGAAAAGTTCTCTACGCTCAGGCCAATACAACTTGTCTTTGGTCCAAGGTTTTCTCTAATTATTTTGTTTCCTATCGCCCAAGGGCTTTACTATTGTGAACCTTTTCAATCGAGGAAATTAGCAAACGTGTCTATTTAAAGAAAGAAAACAAGGAGAGCATAATTGGGGTTAGGTTTACTTGAAAAATATCCCGATTTGCATCCCGATTTCTAAAGAAGTGCGTCTAGGCTTGAGCTAAGAAGAAAAAGTTTCATCAAACTGGAACCCTTTTGTCAATGTCTTGTTTGTGTTGTTTTATTGATATTGATAATGTTAACAAATCAAAAATGATATATCAAAATGAAAAAGAAGAAAAACAATATTTGATTAGCGTTGTGTTCAACGTCAACTGTTAATCGACACCTGTCCCCGGCGCAAAATATATTTGTCAAATCGATAAATCAGATCTCATTGTTCTGCTTTAAACTTTAGACGTCCATGCTGCATGAGCTAATATTTTATAAATATTTTGTTTATTATTTGAAATAGGCTTAAGCCTAAGACTTAAGCTGGGACATTACAACATCCATAAAGAATCTTTTGACCATTGAGGGGATGCCAGAAATTATCAATTAAATAACTTTACAACACTTTGAATACACATGAATGCAATTGAGTACAATCCAGTATTGGTAAACACAGTTGCAGAGAATAATTGCACAGAAGAAGAGATGTTCTTTGGGAATGTTCTTATGGGAATAACTATAAAAAAGAGAAGAGAGATTATTAAGAGAGATGTTCTATTTAAACGTAGCCAACATAGACCAGTGTTGGTAAACGACTGAACTTTTCTTATGTTATGGCTATCATTTTTTGTAGATTCGTTAGCAATTTAATCAGACATAAATATCAATACATATTACTGTCTTTTTATCGCTCACATTTATTTTATAAGCTGTTGATAAGAATATTAAATAATATAAATAAATTAAATTTTTCGGACTTGAACTTTGGATATTCAACAAAATTGTCACAAAATGTTAGGTATACTTAATGGTTATCAGAGAAATATTTGAAAATTAGCAAACAAAATCTTAAAATGTTAAAGTTCTTGTTCTTCTTTTTAAAACAATTGAACACTACAAAACAAAATTCAAATTAGTTGAATATGTGCAGATTTGCCTGAAGGCTGTTATGCATAATTTATGTATATGAACTATTGGTTTAGGGGAACTCCAGCATCAATTGGAAGTGGAAGTGTTCAATAAATATTTGAGAAATAAATTTGAGTAATTTAAGATTGGCCGATAAACCTGTCTGTCAAGTTTTTGCTTCAACCCTTTTTGATATTCCAACGTGTTTATATTTGTGCTTTCGTATTGCTAACAAAATTCCTTTAAGATTAGACCTTTAGCTAATTGACAATGTTCTTTCTTAAGAGCCCAACAACCTTGCATTAAACCAGCTGCAATCAGAGCCCAGGTGGCAAGTGTGGGTCCGTATTTGAGACAATCGACAATCGATTTGCATAGTCTGGAGTTGAAGGCAACACGCATTATACATAACATTATCGATAGCTATACATAATATATAGACTCCCTTCTGTACAGACCATCTAGACATTGTTTCACCTGCGCACATTCGAAAAGCAGCGCGACACGTGCGTCTTTCCGCACGCAGCCCAGCCCACAGGTGCTTCGGGCTTGGCTAATAACATAATTAACATACAGTGAAAACCAAACACGTTTGACATCAATGAAATTCGATTTCAAATTGGCATGCGCAAAAAAAAATGCAAATAAACCAGAAGAACTTAATATCATTGTATATCCGAAGTCTAAAGACCCTTGCTGTTATTTAAATTAAATTATTTTTATATATATATTTTGATGTTCTAGAGTTTTGTTAAAAAAGAAACCCCTGAAGAATATATCTCAATTATAAATCAACATTATAAGGTTGGAGGTGTTTCCTTCTAAGCGTTACAATCATCATAACAAAGTAAAAATTCCCTCTAGAAGGGTATACCAATGATAATTGTACATAAGTTATTTGAATAGACAATCGATTGTGATTATTACAGCTACAAGATAAAGTGATCCGATATGGCATATTGACTTTGACATGTGACAAGTAACCGTGCTCTAGTCGGGTATGTCCGACTAGCGGATACCCTGCACTTTCCTCTACCAACACCGAATGCAAAGGGGGTAGCTATAAAATAAAAGATACTTGATCTGTCTCTCCTATGCCAGAAGATACATGTCAGTTTTGTTGACTCTTGCTATTGAAACCTAAGAAATTTGCTCAAAAAATAGGTTTTTTATCGTTATTTATCGATTTCTTCTGAGTGGGGCAAGTTATCGGTTATCGGAAGCACACTTGTACTGTGCGGGCACTGGAAGGACCTACGTTCCAAATTTCAAGTCTTTAACTCTTATAGGTTCTGAGATCGACGGGTTCATACAGACGGACAGACAGACGGACAATTAGATTGATAGATCGACTTGGCTTTTGATGCTGATCAAGAACATATATAAAGTATATATCGTCGTCGGATGCTTCCCTCTGCCTGTTACAAACATTTTCACAAAAACGTTATACCCCTTATATACATTTTCAATGGGTTCAGGGTATAAAAAGATCCAGCATTATAAAGAGTGAAACTGATTTATTGGGTCTAACCGATTATTTTCACTCCCATTCCCTCATTCTCATACATATGCACATACTATATACAAATTATATATAGCTCGCACTCTCTGCACAAATTTAAAAATTTAAATTAGCACTTTGCGTTTTTTGTCGCTCTTCTTCCCAGTTTTGTTTTGTTGTTAAACAGATAAATAATTTATTTATGTGCATAATAATTGTTTATCGAATACGTTCTTAATTGCAAATGTTATTGGCTACGTAACTTATATGATTAATAACATTCTCGGAAATACCTAGATACATACATATGTATATATAGTTCTCATGTGAGCTTGATAAGAAATCTACTGATAAGCGCAGTATTTGATTTCCCATGTAAATTGAAAGTCAATTTTGCGCTCTCAACGGGCTTTAGTTAAAAATTATGTTGAGCAACATGTTGCTGCAACATTCTGTTAAAATCATTTGCAATAAATGTTGCTGCAGCATGTGGTGTAAACATACTCAGTATTGACGTTTTTCTCACTTTTTGCCAACTGTTTGACTTTGTTTATGTTAAACGTAGTTCAAACTGTTTTTTTTTGTTTTGCTTTAAGTTTTTAATATTTTATTATTATTATGGCATTCTTAAGTTTTTGTACAAGTTTTTTTTTGCCAAAGTTTAATATAAAATTGTTATAAATATGCAAAGATTTATGCATTTTATATATGATTTTGGTTCAATCGAAAAGAAGAAAATTTCTTAAACAATAAGTTTTATTATTATTTAATACATTTCTTGTTTATTTATAAGCCTGATTCCACCATACTCAACATTTCGCACATTTACAAACTTCGCATTCTGCGATTCCATTAGCCATAGTGTCAGGTACCGCTTCTTTGAATAAACAATATTTTCCATAACATCGAAACGAAATTCGATAAATCATCGCAAAAAAAAATGAATTACTCGGGGTAAATTGTGGTTTGTTATGGAAAAACGTACAGGCAACATACTTCACATTCGCAAAAAATGTAAGAAATGTAGGCAGTGGAATTAGGCTATAATATATTGTTAAAAAGCCGTTGGATTTTGAGGCGACCTTTTTGAGGTGTCAAGAAAATTGTTGCCCGCCCTAAATATTCTTTAACTGGTGTCCTTGATCCTTCAGCTGGAGCTCGTAGCTCAAGACTATGTCAGAATATAACGTATATCTAGTTCCCAGAAGAATTCTAGAATAAGATATTAATTTAACGTGAAATATAGATTTATTTTCATATATTTATCTTTCCTCTTCCTTTTCCCGCCCTCACTTATGTGAAGGTCCACCCTAGGCATATTCTAGTCAAGTATCCTTGACTATTCAGATTAAGTTTGCTTTCTCGTATTCATATAATAATGTTATTCGCATCCCAGTTACTTATACGAACTAAAATAATAATTGTATTATTTTGGTAAATTTCAGAACGTGCTGTACAACAAGACGACATCAGAAATTGCGGCATTGATATCGGCTAAAGTGAACGGAGCCACACCTTTGGTTATCTCCTGTCGGAACGGACACTACGACATTGTAGAATATTTATTGACAAAGTGTCGCGCCAATGTGGAACAGGTTGGCTCCGTTAGCTTCGACGGCGAGCCCATCGAGGATGCGCCTCCGCTCTGGTGTGCCGCCGCCGCGGGACATTTGGGCATTGTCAAGATGCTGGTGCGCCGCTTTGCGAATGTGAACAGCACGACGCGGACGAACTCGACGCCGCTGCGCGCCGCCTGCTTCGATGGCCACTACGAGATCGTCAAATATTTGGTGCATCACGGAGCAGGTTTGTTTGTTGTCTAGGCCGTAAATTCCTGCCGATTGTAATCGTTGTGCTTTCTCACGCAGACTTCGAGGTGGCCAATCGGCACGGACACACCTGCCTAATGATAGCCTGCTACAAGGGACACTATCGCATTGCCCAGTATCTGCTGTCGCTGAATGCGGACGTGAATCGCTGCAGCATCAAGGGCAACACGGCGCTGCACGATTGCGCGGAGTCGGGTTCACTGCAAATCCTGCAGCTGCTGCTGAAACATGGCGCCACCATGGACGTGGACTATTATGGTATGACGCCACTGTTGGCTGCCAGCGTGACCGGACACATGCCCATTGTGGAGCACCTGATAACGTTGCCGTGTGTGAGTCGGGTGGCGCGAATCGATGCGCTGGAGCTGTTGGGCGCGACATATGTGGACAAGAAGCGTGACATGGCCGTCGCATTGACGCTGTGGCGGCGCGCACTGGAGGAGCGAGCACAGGAGCCGCAATTGCACAAAAAGGTGCAGGAACCGGTGCCAGCCTACGAGCTCGTTACCGAAGTCACGACCATTGAGGAACTGGAGGAGCTGGTACTCGATCCGGATGAGATGCGCATGCAGGCGCTAGTCATACGACAGCGCATTCTAGGACCGACGCATCCGGACACCAGCTACTACATTCGCTTCAGGTAAGCGGGGCAAACATGAAGAAGAAACCAAAAGAAAACGTATTAATATGTATTTCTCCTTTGCAGGGGCGCCCACTATGCAGACGCTGGCCGCTTCGATCGATGCATCGAGCTCTGGTCGTATGCCCTGACTATGCAACAGAAAATCTTGCAGCCACTTAGCCCCATGACGCAATCCTCGCTGCTCTCGTTCGCCGAGCTCTTCAGCTTTATGCTGGTGGAGGCGGGGCGTCTGCTGCCGCGTGGACGCATTGTGCCGCCCATTGAGGCGGACGGCATGCTCACCATCTTTCACAAGGCCGTGCTGGAAGTGGAGCGTGGTCAGGCATTTACGCTGGAGCAGAATCAACAACAGCATCTGCTGCCCGCCGCCAGCAAACAACTCAACCAGTCCTCATCGCCATCATCTTCCTCCAGCTCATCATCCACCTCAAGCACAAGCTCAAGCTCAACGTCCGGCTCATCGTCCACCACGTTGTTGTCGGCGCATCAGCACGACTGCAATCATGATCCGAATGCACTTAGCCGCACTCTGGTCAGTGCCCTGCACATCGGTTGCCTACTCAGCTCGCTGCTCGAGGCGGACAGCTTCTGTCCGGACATGCGGCATCAGATCATGAACGCTCTGTACCGTCTCAACCGGCTCAAGGTGCACGTGCGCTGCGGCCGCACGGCCCTGCACTATGCCTGCTATCGCGAGGGCACCCTGGTCGGTCGCTATCCCTCGTGCCAGTTCCCGTCGGCATCGCTGGCCAAGGCGCTGCTCGAAGTGGGCGCCGATCCGAATGCCGTGGACGATGCGGGCAATACGCCGCTTCATCTGGCCGCCACGCTACAGCCCTATGTCGAGCCCCTGGCTCACACGCTGCTCGAGGGTGGCGCACATCTGGTGAGTGACAAAAAGTTAAGAAAAATACCTCAGCTACTTTGATAACTAATCAGACGACTCTTTCCAGGACACCAAGAACGACGCGGGCGAGACCTTCGAGTCGCTGCTGGCGCCGACGCCTCTGCACAAGATCATCGACACGATGAAGTACACAACGCTCGCGTGTCTGGCGGCGCGCACCATCAAACAGCATGGCATCAAGTATCAGAAGACTGTGCCGCCGGCGCTCTACCAGTTCATCGAGCTGCACTAGGCGACACTCGTTGGGCCATCTAGACTCGGACACACACACACACACACATACACAGAGACCGCCCGCCCACCCGCCATCGAAGCCATGCCACGTGGATAGACATAATATAAACCTACAACTACTATACCTACTACTATTACTTATAAATATAGAGCTGATCGGAGAGCGTTACTAATGACTAGGAACTGATTTGTGATGTTTGCAAGCGAAGTGCCCAATCCTGGCGCGAAAATCAGGATTGAATACGATGACGACAAGGATGACAAGGATGATGCTGATGATGATGATGATGACGATGACGGTTTTGTCAGTTAACAACAAAAAACGAAAAAAAAATATACAAAAAAAAAAAAGAAGAAAAACAAAAAACAACAACAACGACAACGACGACGACATCAACTACAACTCAAATTCGCTGTTTATTATTTTGCTTGCAAAATGTGTTTTAATTGTGTTCTTGCTAAACTTTTTTCTTTTGTATGTATGAATGATATGATAATAATAATAATAATATTATGTATACGCCACGTGGCGCAGTCGGGCAGCTAAAACAAACATATGCACGCCTCCTTTGAGGCTGCAGCCAAGTCCTCATAGCTGCCGCGACCCAGCCAATGCGGCGTATTGTTACGCGTATTTAGTGTGTACTCCCTTCCTCCCTACCCTCCCCTTAACTGAGCCGGAGCATTAAAACGTGAACAGAGTTTGAAGCAAATAATATAATTAACAATATATTTTATGTATATAGCTTAACTCGATTCTCGATACACTCAACGATAATTAGTACGATCCGCAGCTTAAGCGTCCAGCTAATTTCTAGAACCTAAGAATAAGCATATGCATACGCATACATACATTATGCACTGTAATATGTTAAACGTAACGAGAAAATATCGAAACGCATGCGGAAAGTTAGGGTATATGCCAGGTGCTTGGAGGCCTTTTGGGTGTGTTTATGGAACAGAAGCAATTGTCAGTCTAATGTTATGCATTAGGACGTGTCGAATATGCACCTGCCGCGAGCAGCATACATACATACAGAACTGTAGAACAGTGATGGCCAGAAAAGGTGGCATACATTGTAAATTGAGCTTTATTGTCTAGAAAACGTTTTACACGTTTTTTGTTTTCATTCAAATTTTAAAAGCATATTAGTAACTACATTTAATAAATGTAAATTATGTGCGGTTTTTTTTTAATGTATAGTGAATGAAAAGCAGTATTTGGTTTCAAGCTTAGGGCTTTATTTGCTGCATAATTACTTTTAGCTCGTTCATAAATAATTAATTTATCGGGCTTAGTTTAATGTTTCAAATCGACGCAAATCAAAATTGATCAAGGTATGATTTATAGAATGAAAACTTTGCAAAATATGTTTAAATCATTTTAAGAGCATTTAAAAAATACCACGAAAATTAACAATTTTCTTGTATATTTTAACAATTATATTAAGTTTGACTACAGAATGGCGTGTTCATCTTAAGTCGCAATAATATTTGAATCATGCGACTTATAAAAATATTTATAAAACGAAATTCACTTTGATTTTGCTCAAATATATTTCCGAATTTCCGATTGTATTCAGTTAATTACTCAGGAACTGTAAAAGAAGCTTGTCAGATTTGACTGGCACAGGCGCGACACTTTTTCTGGCCAGCAGTGTAGTCGTTATATGATTGAATTATATTGTCATGCATACAAAAAACGATTTACCGACGACCTTACACAACACTCACACACACACACACACACACACTTTGTGTGTGTGTAGGCGTAGTATATAAATATTTTATCTATGTTAAATTATGCAAATTGTATTACGGATAATGTCGAATTTGGCTCCATGGGAACAGCAATTGCATTGGAGAGCAGGCTTATCGAGAGGAATAGTTGCATAAGAATGTGTTGCTAATACTTAGTTGTTATCTGTCTACATACACACACACACACACACACACATACTTATGTTTATCTATGTATATGCATGTGAAACCTTAGTTTGCACATTTTCAATGCAAACACAAAACTGATAATTATATTTTAAAGAAATCATTACAAAAGCATTTTAATTGGGACTTGTATATAAAAAGCAAAGCCAACTGTTTGGAACTCAGGCAGAATGTGGTTTCTATTGCTGGGCTTGGTGGCCATTGTCGGTGCTCAGGGCACGGAGTATTTCGAGAACTATTACAACGAGATCGATGTGGATGATGAGCAGGCGGAGATCAAGACCCGGAATGCCATGCGCTCGCCGCTCCAGCTGTGGCCCAGCCGGAGGCTAAGCTATCGCTTAGCCGGCGACCTGAGTCCCGAGGAGGCGCAGAATGTGCGCATCGCGGTGGCCACCTTCAACGAGCGGACGTGCCTGCGCTTCGAGGAGCTGTCTGGCCCGGCTCCGGCGGGCAGTCGCTATGTCTACTACAAGAAGTCGGACAAGCTGTGCGGCACCCGGATCGGGTATAATCCCATTCCGCTCCTGGGCTCCGGCTCGCATGATGTGCTGCTCTCGCCGAAATGTTTGGCCACGCCGGGCATTATACAGCACGAGACGCTTCACGTGCTGGGCCTGTATCACGAACAGAGTCGTCCGGATCGCGACGAGCACGTCGTTGTCGAGTACGATAATATTCCACGCAAATACTGGCCACAGTTTATGGCCACCTCGGACTCAACGACAACCACCTACGATGTGCCCTATGACTTCGAGAGCGTCATGCACTATCCCAAGAACGCCTTTGCCAAGGATCCCAGCCAGCCCACAATGCGTGCCCTAATCGATGGAAATCCCGTCGAGCGGGAGATGGGACAGACGCGTGGCCCCTCCGAGGGGGATTTATACAAAATACGCAAGATGTACAAATGCGAAGAGTCCAGGTGAAATTTTGGAGATTTGGTTGGCAATAAAAAAGATGCGCGCTTCAATTAAAATATAAAATCAATGTAAAGATATGTTCCTGCAAATAAGGTTCAACTTTCTTTTGCTGGTTACGTGGAAATTCGACTTAATCTTGGGTGGAAAGAATTAAAGTTCGTTCGTCTGAAAGAAGTTTACAATTCTTTTGGGATTAAGAAATAAGGATATCATATAAACGAGAAAGAAGCAGACCCAAACTTTTCATAATGCTTATAATGCTCTGCCCGAGTCTAAGAAGCACAGGGAAATAAGTTAATGCCGAGTATATAAGATAACTTGATCGTTCCTATGGAAGCTATATGATATAGTAGTCCGATGTTGATGGGATTTTGCATATATGTTCATATATGAGGAGCATGGTGAAACTAATAAATGCCGAGTTTGGTTAAGATAGCTTGGCAAAAATATTAAATAGGCCTTGATAATAGGCAGCTTAGTGCTGTTTAAACCTTTTCTTTTTTATATTTGTGCAAATGTCAAAGTCAGTTAACTGAATAGAAATTGGGCTGCGGACTATCGAAGGGCAGTGTGAGCTTTGGTTTGATCTGGGCAGACAGCCAAGGAAATTAATGTGCCCAGAGTGCTTAGCTTGTGGGAGTGTGCCAAGTGTCTCTTTCAGCCTAAAGGTGTGAGCGTGTGTGTGCGTGTGTGTGTGTGTGCGTGTGTGTGTTTGTGTTGGCTAAAGTGCAAACATTTCTCTCTGCAAGCACTTGCAATTGAAGTGAAATTAATTCATTTGCAACTGGGACCTAATTTTTTTTCGATACAACGCTGACCATAACTTTGGTCTTAAGAGCATTTGCATTTGAAATGTGCGCCGGCATGGCTTAAGAGAGTGCTCACAATGGAAAGTTTGAAAGTGCGAAAGAGCGCCTGGAAGTATGCATAGCACACTTGTTGTCTTAACTTTGCACCACTGTGCTGCCTGCCGAACGGCAAAAGCTCGCTCTCTCTATTGTCCGCTCTCCTTAGCGCCTTTGGCTCTGCCGACGCGTCCGCTGTCGGGCTCGTCGTGCTTTGGACGTCGCTCGTTTTTGTTGTGGTGTGTTCGAGTGCTTGTTTCAGTATATTTAGTGCAGTCGTGTCGTTCGGTCGTTCTAACGGTAGATCCAGCCGCATAGCTTTGGCCCAGTCTAAAGACAATTCTCCCACACATATACAGCCCCACAAATAGCCAGCTCTCATACATATGCACGTGCTGTGTGTGTGTGTGTGTGTATGTGCTTTAGGTGCGACAACGAGCTGAAAGTAAAAGTTATTCAATGTGCAATGGTAAATAAATAATTAAGCTAAAATAGCAGTCAAGTAATCGAAGCAAAAGAAGGAGAAGAAGGAGAGAAGGAGAGAGAAAGAGAACGCGAATACAAATAAATATGCAACACTAAAGTGCTTTAAGAATTGTGCGTACAGTCTTCGATAACATCGAGAAAATGCTTAATGAATGCCGTTAATCTTGTGCCGCCGAAAAAAGTGTTAAACTAACAGTTTTGAAAATGCTTTAAGATAAGACACAACATCTGTGTGCACAGTGGAAACAGATTTCATCAAAATTCGACACACTTTACGCACGTGGGCGTGCGGCCAGCCAAGGACAGCCAGGCACAAAATATTTTGTTTTTGAACATGAAGGCCGCAACAAAAACAAGCTGGGCCCCTTTTTTTGGTAGCCAGGTTTAGATTAAAGTGCTTCTTTTTTTTGTAAATACCCTTACCCCAAATCAGAAACTGTTGAAATAAATTGAGCTTGCAGTGAAATATGCCATAAATGTTTAAAAAATTGTTTAAGAAACTCATTTTTTAAGCAATTTAAAGTGTTGGACATCGTTTGTATAAATTAACTTAACTTATTATACGCAGTAACTTAGCAAATTTTGGATTAACTTTCCGGGCTGTTTGGGACCTAAGCTGACACATAAATTAACGGCAAAAACAAAACCGTTACGATTTGCATTTCTAATAAAAATCGCCTGTCCGGCTGGCAACCCCGGGACCGCAAAGGAAAACATTAAATGCATGAAGGGTTGCCAGATCTGGCACATGTGTAAGCTCTGCGAGCTGTGCCCAGTGGAAAACCGCTGAGCAAAAAAAAAAAGGGATAAAGAAATTATTTTACGCCGCATTTTATGCTACGGCTTTCCTTTGACCAAAAGCCCGTTCCAATGTCCGTGAAACCTTAACCTTTTTTCTCTTTATTTTACGCTGTGTTTGGTTTGATTTTTCAGTGTGATTTTAAAGCATTTTGAAGGGCTTCAGCAAAGGATCCTAACGAACTAACATTATGTTAAACAATTGAACAAGAAAATTAACTTTACCCGCGACAATTACAACAACTTTCGACACTCTCAGGTGTAACACCTGATATCTAGAACTACGCAACTAAAAGAAGGTAAATTCCATTTAATATTTAAGCTAATTAGCTGATAATTTCGTATTTTATCGTTTTGGATAATACAGATAACCGTAAGTAATACCTAGTGAAAAGAGGAAGAAGAACACAATAAACCCAACAGGGTATACCCAAAGGGCGGAAAGGGGGTTTATTTTAACAGCCGACACGTGGCTCATAATTCTGGTTTACTTAACTTTGTTTGCGGTTTATTTGATGATGACACACAGCAGTCGGTCAATGGGGCAGGGGGTGAAGGTGAGGGTGGGTGGAGGGGGGGGGGGGGGGAGAGAAAACTGGGGTAACTTTATTAAGCATGGGTCAATTTAAGTTTGAGGCCTGCGGAAGAAACATGTAATTGGGGTAAGTTTATGACCGAACACCTTTGCACACATATTCAATTAATTAATTAATTGATTTAATTGATTCAACGTTGTGAGCTGTATATCCGTTCGAGTGAAAAAGTTCTAGAGGTACTCTTTAGATTTGGTAGACAGATTTGTTAGCATCATGATATAACATTCGGAATTTGATAAGAATTGTAGAACATCTCAACAAAATAGCGGGTTTTTTTAATTTAAGAAGGGTTTTCATGCTTATTTATCTAATTTTATATTTGTAGATCTCTATAGAAGCTAGTATGGTAATCTGATGTGAAGAAGTTGCCCAATTAAGGAAGAAACTTCGAATAGAGAAGTTACTTTAAACAGTTGGAAATGACAATAAGCTAAGTTCTTTGTGCGAATCAGTTTATGAATGAGGTCGATTATGCCTTCTTTATAGAGCCGAAGATTCATTAAAAATTGGATTACACTGAAGGCCAATCGAAAGCTACTTTCACTATTGAAGAAAGGGGTTGATTAAGGGGTAATTTGTATATTTGTATATTGGTATATTGTTTATGAGCAAATGTATGTAACAGGCAGAAGGAAGCATTTCCGACCCCATAAAGTATATACATTCTTGATCAGCTCTAGCCATCCGTCCGTTCATCCGTCTGTCCGTCCGTTCGTCCGTACGTACGCCTTGATATCAGAAGCTAAAAGAGCTAAAGACTTGAAATAAGACATAGGTCAACTTAGTACTTGCGCAGTCCGACTTTGTTTTCGATAATCGATAACTTGTCAATATATCGAAGTAATCGATATCGAAATCATGTTTTTTGAGCTTATCTTTTAGGTTCTAAGAGCTAGAGTCACCGAAGCTGACTTGTAGCTTCTAGAATAGTATATATAGGTCAAGTATCTTTTATTTTACGGGTTTTTTCATCAATATATGTTTTATTTTGAGCTGGAATCGAGCAGTGCCTTCTGATCTCTACCAAGCGAATAACTAAGGAAAGAAACTTTATGTCATTTGTATGGCTGAATTTTGTGCAGGTAGAAGAAGGTTTAGGGTGTTCCCTAGTCGGAATACATCCAAGAGGGGTGAAGTTTTACAAAAGTTTCGCATATGCATCAGATGCATGTTTACAAAGGTGCTTGAGTTGAATAATCTCCACTTGTGGGTGGAATTTCCCAACTCCCATTCAAGCGTGCACCTTTATCACAAGAAATGACTATATTAGAAATTTTAGCTTTCTAGCGCTTAAGGTGTGGGCTCCAATCAATCACCAATCAGTCAGTCAGTCAATCAATCAGTGAGGACAATTATAAATTTGTCATATGTAAATACTTTTAACGTTATTCATAAACTTCTTTCTTAGAACAAAACAATAATTACCAAGTCCCGAAGCCTACTTATTTGTTTACTTTGGATATCTCAAAAACAGATATGTTTATATTTCTCTGAAGTTTAAACTGAAACTATGCGAAAATTTGCCTGGATCAAAATTCAGCAGGTTCAGCGTAAACTGAAATTTTTTTTCGAATTTTTCATAAATAAAAATGTTCATTTTCGATGCGTTTAAAGTCCAAAATTTGAAGCCTTTTTTTTAATCTTTGAATATTTTTGTTTGCCATGTTATTTTTAAACGCAAGCCAGAGCCGGGCTAGAATGAAATTGTGCACAAAAAAAGTGAGTCCATAAATAAGGCTTGAAAGTATATTTGAAATAATCTGCTGGCCTTTGCACACAAAACACAATTATGTAAGAGCTGGCAGACTCCGACAAAGGTTCGACGTATCCGTTCTCAGTTTTTGACACCAAAACTATTTTCCTAAAATGGAATACATTGTGGAATTTGTAAATTTCCATTTCCATTTTAATCTTATTTGCGGCATCGGAGATTATCTGTGAATGAATATATATAGATATTTGCATATAGCTTGGATTGGTCGTTTCAAATCATTCGTAAAATGTTTCGTTTTATATTTTTATACCCTGAACCCATTAAAAATGGGTAAAAGGGGTATTATGTTTTTGTGCAAAATCCAAATGTATGTAACAGGCAGAAGGAAGCATCTCCGACCCCATAAAGTATATATATTCTTGATCAGCATCAATAGCCGAGTCGATCTAGCCATGTCCGTCTGTCTGTCCGTCCTATAAGAGCTAGAGACTTGAAATTTTAGATGAAGGTGCTCCTAGCTCCTACGCAGATCGAGTTTGTTTCCGATAATCGATAACTGGCCCCGTTTCCAAGTAATCGATAAAAATGTATATCGATATCCTGTTTTTTAAGCAATTTTGGTAAATAATAAGAGCTAGAGTCACCAAACTTGACATGTAGCTTCTAAAAAAGTATATATATATGGATTATCTTTCATTTTATACCTATCGCCACCTCCCCGCTACTCTCTATCTATAAGCGCGAGCTGCATTTAGTGTTGGAATATGAGGGTTCAGGGTATCCCCTAGTCGGGAGCTCCCGACTAGAACCTCTTACTTGTTTTTGTCCGGCGAGAAATAGTTTTTGTTTTTTCATTTATTGCAATTATTCAAATTGGGTTTTTTGTCTTTTCAGTTATTTTTTCAGAAACGCATTTGTTACATTTTGAATATTATTATAAATAATGCGCACATTGAGAACAAATAACGCCACGTGCAAGGCAAACAAATAAAAGCACGTATTGTATTAAAAAAAAAAAAAATTGAATTTTAATATGCATATGATAAATGTGAAAAATGTAACAAAGGAAACGCTTGCAATGGCAACATAATTAAAGTAAATTTATACTGGGCCAGTGCGTATTGTTTTTAATCAAATATAATTACACGGCCTGCATATTTCATTAATTAACTGAAGGCGATAGGGCGTGGTCAACGCCCATCCCCCACCCCCGCTGCTGCTGCCTGACAGCTGTCAACGCTGCCAATGACCAATATACATATATTGAGTATTGTGTATATATACTCTCTTTCATTTGGCCAGAAGGTAACAGGATTCAGTTGCGGACAGTGTTGTGCAGCGCCTCGAACTCATTTTGATACCCTGATCCCATTAAAAAAGGGTAAAGGGTATAATGTATTTGTGCAAATGTATGTAACAGGCAGAAGGAAGCATCTCCGACCCCATAATGTGTATGTATTCTTGATCAGCATCAACAGCCGAGGCGATCTAGCCATGTCCGTCTGTCCGTCCATCCGTCTGTCCGTTTGTCCGTCCGTCCGTCTGTACGTCCGTTTGTCCGTCCGTCCGTCTGTACGTCCGTTTGTCCGTCTGTCCGTTCATCCGTCCGTCTGTCCGACTGTCCGTCCGTCCGTCCATCCATCCGTCCGATTGTCCGTCCATCCGTCCGTCCGTCCATCCGTCTGTCCGTCCGTCCGTCCGATAATCGATAACTTGCCTCGTTTACAAGTAATCGATAAAAATGGATATCGACATCCCATTTTTTGAGCAATTTTGGTAAATAATAAGAGCTAGAGTTAGAGCCAAACTAAACATGCAGCTTCTAGAATAGTATATTGAGATGAGGTATCTTTCAAGTAATGAGATAGTTCAGGGTATCCCCTAGTCGTGCACTCCCGACCAGAGCATTCTTACTTGTTTTTTTTTTTGTGGTATTGCCCGGGGCGCGGGGGCGTCGACGCACTTTTTAATGGAAATTATAATGAGGCGATCTGGTTTAATTATGCATCGCGAATCCAGGGCGAATCCAGGGCGGTTGGACGGCCGGCAATCTGTCCGGTCACGCCCAGGCACTTACAACTTAATGCCCCATCAACGTGACATGCTTTAGCCGCTTAACCCACTGTTGCCCGCCATTTAAACACACGCTGCACTTTTCCCTTGACCCGCGCAACGTGCACCTTGACACTAATTACAGCTAAAAAATATATATATGTATATAGCTTGTGGCAGTCCTGAGCCAGGTGCTCACCTTGCCTGCCCCCCTCCCCCCCAACAACAACAAATGCCTTATTGTTGTGGCTAGCTGTAGTCAGGATGTAATTCCCGTGGGGGCGTGGCCGACTTCTTGCTTACGTCAAGCTTTGGCATTGCACTCCAACATCCCCCGCGGCATGCTGCAGCTTCCAATGGATTCATTTTCTTTAAGTTTATCTTAAGTCAAGTCTCAACTTAAAACATATTTTTTCCGTTGAAATATCTATCTATATCTTAACAAATATCTTAAATTTAAGTAATTTGAAAAGGGATTTTGACTTCTTTAATGATTCCTTCAGAGTTATCTTTATTTTTAATATGAGTAATTTTTATATATCATCGAACTTTTCAAATTTTGTTAATACTTACAGAATAACTTTGATCCATATATTTTATTTTACGTCATGCATACTTAACTTACCTTACATATATGTTAATATTCCACATTATTGCAAATCAGAACTCGTTCTCGAAGAAAAATTCTATAATTAATTTAGGACTTTCCCAGATTAAATTGAAATCTGAGCTGTGCTTTGCCCTTTAGCAAGTCTTCTAAGTAATTAAAAGTTATAAGTGTATATCAATGTTGAGTAGCGCAAGAAAAGAAGGGTATTTATCTGTGCAGGATAGTTGTCTGCAGTTTTTCTCAATTGTGAGAATACCAATTAAAACACAAAGCAAAATTGTTCCTAAGTGAAAAACTATGAGTAAAAGTAGCTAATAACTTATTACAATAGTTAATAATAACAAATGATGCCTGGATATCTAATATTTTCTAATTATTTTAAGTACACTGAGTAACTTTCATAAAGTTTTAGAAGTTTTAATTATTTGCTTTCAGTTGAGAGAAGTTTTGCTACTAATTGAAGTTCAAAAGAAGTAGGGTTAAATGGACTGCTTAAATAAATTAGTTAAGTTGTCTTACTTTCTAGTTGTAAAACGCAGTCGAGAATAAGAATCATCAGCTAACAAATTATATTAAATTATAAAAGTGCTTTGGCGTAGCTGAGATTCAGGCAAAATATTTAAGAATATTTTGTTTTGGCTTTGCTCTAAGCTTTCGGCAATGGGAATTCCACAAATTGTAATGATAATTATGTAGGGAAAATTACATAGATTCTCATTAAAAAATGTTTGCCAAGGCATTCCCTCACCCCCCCCCATCCTCCTTCTCCTCCCCCTCCCGTTTTGATTATCATTTTTGGGGCAACATTTTCCTTAGAAGGAAACATTTGGCATTTTTTCTGTTGTTGTTGTTACATTCATAAGGCAAACAAACAGAGGAGTCGAGCACTTGGCTGGGATATAATATATAAAATATCTACATGGCACTGTCGCAGACTGCCTGCACCTAGACAGAATACACAGGACATACAGGAGGGGGATATACAGAGGAGAGAACGTGCCGGCACAGTCACAAATTTTCATTTATTTTGCCTTTGACATTTGAATTTTTAATGAAATTCCAAACATTTTAACGCTCGCAACTCACAAACAGGCTTTTTGTTTTGCTTTCTATCGTTGCAGCTGCCGACGACATAGAAGGACAAAGGACGAAGGACAAGGCACGAGGCACGAGGCACGAAGGACAATCGCAATCGTAATCGCTGCGCCGGCCGGCAGCGGACGCTAATGAAGATGAAGTGATACCCAGTGATATCGTGTTAAAGTCGAATTAAATAGAATATAAATCGCTGGAAAAATGACAGCGATTTCTCAGCACCAGCCGAGCAGAACAAATGCTAAGTAGTTTGCCAGCAGGACTAGCGACAACAACAACAACAACAACAACAACAACACGAGCAGCTCGAGCTTGAACCGGAACAGGATTCGGGTGTAGGAAGTGGACCAAGCAAGCAAGCCGGGCAATTTGTAAGCCGGCTCGGCAATTTCACGCATCGCGGCGGTATGGCAGGCGCTAATAAGGCGACCAGCCACGCCCCTCAGTTGTACAGTTGCCAAAAAGATGCCCACTCTCAACTAGGTTCAAGTGCGCACAACAACACGAACTGAGCGAAAGACCGACCCGGACTAACCCACAAGGACGAGTGAAATATTATGGCAACTTTTCAAATGGAAACGCGCCAGGAGCAGCAAAAGCGGCAGCCGCAACAAACGAATTTAAAACAACGACAAAGACAACGCTCTACAGATCCAGATCCGGCTACCAATTCGAATTCGAATACGAATCGGGAAGGAGAACGAGAAGGAGAAGGAGAACGGCAACGGGAGACATTCACAAATTGCACACGGCTGTGGCCCACCTGCTCGACGGTAGTCGAGTGCAGCAGCAGCAGCAGCAGGAGCAGGAGCAGCAGGTGCCAGCGGGCCCTGATAATGCTCAGCCTGTTCGTGGTTGTCATCGTTGTGATATCCGGCAATGGCGGTAAGTGACAGTTGAGCTTATGCTCATTCACATTCACATACACAATCACATTCCGATTCACATTCACATTCGCATTCACATTCTCTTTCTTCTTTGCCTCTCTGCAGAAAGTCGGCCGCTTTTTAATCAAATTTCGTGGCCCCGTTTTTCGTCTGAGCCTTTCGCCAAGCAAATTGCAATTGTTGTCAAATTGATTTGACCAATTTCATTTATTGATTTCCATTTTCGGTATCATTCATTGCGATGTCATGCCCAATGACTCAGCGTGCAAAAGAAAATAGAAACTCAGCTCTGCCAACTTGGCATTTTTCAACATTTCGCTTTCGGCCTTACATAATTCTTGTTGTCGGCATTTTTTTTGGGGCTGAGTTTTTAGGTTAGGTAATTAATTTTGTGCGCCCGTAAAGTCTGGGGAAATCAATGTTTCGGCCAGCACGGGCCCAGGACAGGCCCAGTACAGACCATGCCCACGCCCTGCCGCCAGTAGTTGGGCGTATATCAAAATCCCCAGCGATTTTCATGCCCTGATTGAGTGGATGTGAGCCAAGCCGTGAGTATCTGCATGAGTAACTGCAGCAGAGTGTGTCTGTGTGTGTGTGTGTGTGTGTTGGAGTGTGTGTGAGTGTGGTTGGGCTTTCATTTCACTTTCATTTTTCACATTCCGTGCGCTCGCTTAATGACGAGCCTGCCTCAGGGCTTTGGGCCACCTGAGTGGAACGGATAGTGGGCCATATGATCATTAGTCCCTAATGAACTGGCAAGTCCAATGGAGAATTAATCAGTTTATATGATTATATTATATTAATTGTTGTAATATCTGTAATAATTCAGTTTTTAATGGAAAACAGGCTTTTGGTTAAATAGTTCAAATAGATTGTTAGATTTCTTATACGCACAGCTTAAAGATTAAGGTCTACGAAATTTGAAATATTCCTTTTTAATGGTAATTTGAAAAGAATGGAGGCATTGACATTTAGGTTAACCCAATTTGATATGGATATTGGATTGGATATGGTGTAAGATTGAAAATTCCTTTAAATTTTTGTTTTTTTTAATACTAAAGCATAATTGGATAAAGACTTAATAATAATATTATACTTATCTTCGAACTCTATGGCATGTTGGGCTGAAAAATCGACTAGTATTTTCTTAAAAGCTTTCCAAAATGGAGTCTGATAAGACAGCAGGGGTCTTCCTGCAGGTTTGTTCCGACAGGGGTCTTCCTGCATGTCTCTGCCGACAGGGGTCTTCCTGCATGTCTTTGCCGACAGGGGTCTTCCCATGTTTGATTTTGTACTTTGTATATATTTATTTTGAAAAATTAGTTATGCCTTTTTAGTTATTACATTCCCATTTATTGTTTTTGAATATTTAAAAGTTGTTAAAAATGTTTTCTAGAATTTTGTGAACTTGGCCAACTTTTTGAAGCCGAACAAATGCCACAAAAAAATTTGGCCAACTGTTTTGTCATCTGCCAAGAGTCGGGAACCCCAATCAAGCAGAAAATAAATAAATAACTAAAGAAAAAAAAAGAAAAAGAAGCCAAATAAGTTGAACGAACAAATATTCAAATAACAGACAGCACGCGACTTTTCTCATTTCATTTAGCGCATACTTTGCACAATTTTATGTTACCAACAAAGCGACAACAACAATAAAAGCTCCGCATTCGCATCCGCATCCGCAATACCTTTAAATATTTAAATAAGTTTCGTTGTATTTGGCTGACGGGTGCACAAAACCGAACAACAACGAATTCTAAATTTTTGAGTGAATTTAAAAATTTAAAAGTTTTCGAGACGTCATTTCGGCTAAGACAGAAACGCCCACACACTCACACACACACACACACACACACAGCATTGTGTACACGTTTCACGTACACGAAAGTGCGCAAAAGTTTTGACATTTCAAATGTTTCTGACAACAACAGCGCCATGTTAATAATAACAGTGCGGGCGTAACAACAACAACAACAACAACAATCTAAATTACAGCAACAACAACAGCAGTAACGGGAATAAGCAAAAGAAAAAGAACAGCAACAGGAACATGCCCTGCGGTCGGCTCTTGTTCAGAGTCAACGCAGACGCTGACGCCGACGCAGACGCAGACGCTGGCGCTGACGTTGACGTCGTAACGAGCCGGCATATGACTTTTTGATTTCTGCAGGGCGCTTTTTAGCAAGTATATTGAAGTTCTAATTTATGTTGTTGTTGTTGTGGTTGCTATTGTTGTTGTTGTTGTTGTTGTTGTTGTCATTACCGTTGCGGTTGCCGCATCCCAAGCAGTCAATTTGTTTTAATTCCTAGCCAGCGGCACTTTATTTATCATGTTGTTTTTCCAGACAGACACCATCCTGAAGCGGGTGTACTCCCAGTAGGGGGGGTTGGGGTCGGTAGGCGCCGTCCGAGACAGACGGCCAAAGCCAGTCGGGATTTGAGCATAGCTGCAACTGATTAGCAACATTGCTTGCCTTGGCAATTGACCAGCGAACGGGAAAATCAACGTAGACGTAGACGTAGACGTTGACGCACAGACGCTGCGTTCGCTGGTTGCTGCTATAGCTATACTCTGTAACTGAAGGGAAAAAGAGTATATTTGTTGTGCACTGTTCGTTTGTTTGTTGAAAGAGAATTTGCATATCGCGGCAATTTTCCGCGTATAAATATTTCACAGTCTTTAAGCTAGAACATTGGCAAATTACAGTAGTTAACAAAAACCGCATTTTAATTAATCAGATCAGCGTCGACTACACAGTATTTTATTTATTTAAAATGAAAAATGGTTTTGAGTTATTCGTGGAAACCGTGTTTTTCCATTCAGTTTTTATAGGCACATCGTAAAATACACCAATATAATTTTGTTTTTTCCTTGATGTTTTATTATTGATATCATCTTTTTTTTTGTTACGTCGAGGAACACTTTGTGTGTAAGCTAGTGTTATTTATGATCTTCTTTATAGATTAAGTCAAGGTTTTCTATAGTCTTAAAGTCGCAGTTTGCGAGATACTTTCTTTGAGTTACAGATTTAGATATTGCGAGTATATAGAGTATTGCGCAGTCAGGCATTCCAATTGAACTATTTTCATTTTGCAGCTCTTGTTGTTTCTTTTGTTGTTGTTGTTTGCTCTGACGGGCTGCTGCGGCTGTCAATACAACTAGTGCCATACACAGCAGCAAGGATATGCGTCTTATCTGCCAAAAACACAACCAGGGGGCGGGGTGGCTAACAACGCAACAAACGAGCTAGATAAGTTGTGAGTGCGTGTGTGTGTGTGTGTGTGGCCGACAGTCTTGGGCCAACGTGCACAACATGTTTAATCTAATAAAGTCGCTGGCTGCCAACTATAAAACGGTCGCCATTGCCATAAAAAGACTCTGGCTGGGCGTAATAAGCGAATCAAGTGCCCAGGCCTCACACACACACTCACACACACTTGAGATAGGAAAACAAATACACACACACACTCTGAATCATGTGTATGTGTCTTAAGCAGACGTATCGGCGTCGTCCTTGCTGCTTGCTGCTAAGTGATGGGATAAATGGCGGTGGATAAAAATTGGTCGTAACTGCAACAACAGCCAACAGCTACCGAGCGGGTTTTCGCTATAGCGAAGCTTTGCTGTAGTTAGTTGTGTGTGGCAAAAACATGAAAATTTGATAAACGCAAAACATAAAAAAAAGAGAATGGCGCAACGAAAGTTTATGCCCCATATGCGCTATGCGCACAACAAAGTCAGAGTACGTGTGTGTGTGTGAATGTGAGTGTGTTTGTGTCTGTGTGTGTGAGTGTGTTTGTATGTGTGTGTGTGAGTGTGGGTGTTAGTGTGCGGCTGTTTGTGTGCGTAATTTGCTAATTACCTAAATGGTTGCAAGGTATTCGAGCCAAAACTCGTTGAGTGTGCGTGAGTGTGTGTGTGTGTGTGAGTGTGTGTATGTGTGTGTGTGTGTGTGTGTGTGTGTGTGTGAGTAAGCGTGTTTGTGTTATCGATGGAAAGCAAACAATGTGCTGCATTCTGGCTTAAACACAAAAAGTTTAACATGTGCTTTTTGAACGGGCTAAAAAGTTGAAACCCAGTTAAGGCTGTTATGGCCAAAATTGAACTAATTGAACAATTATGCTAACGATATTGCATACGAAAGGTGCCCATTTAAGTTTGTAATTAGATTTTTACGGATTGACAGCCCGTTTCGCCTGTTTATGTAACCATTTCATTATAGGGCCTATTCGAGAAAGTTAGACCCTCAATTCATATAAGTGCTTAATATCTTTGCTAATTTTCCGGCCATAAAAGCTATTCGAATGGGTTTTGGGACATTTTTGAAGGGGCTAACCATTACTTTTTCTGCTTTTACGTTGAATTAACAGCTTCTTTTTGACATTGCTTAAATGGCAACTTTATTGAATAGTTATAAATGTGAATTAAAAAGATTATCTATTTTAGTTTCGGGTTTTGGGAGTTAATTATATGAGTTCTTTTGAATTCTTTCTTTGTTTGGCATTGTGCAAGATAAGTTTGGAAATCTGTCTGTAATTTTTAACTGGTAGTTAAGGCCGAATAGAAAATATTTTTTTATATGAACGATAACATCCAGCTAACAGTTTTCATTTGTGTGATTGGCATTAGAGTCATGATAAAATAAACATAAAAATATCCTCATATAATCTAGCAGAATGTTACATTTGAAATGATGCTGGCAGCACATATGCTGAAATTGATTCGGAAATGGAAGCCAGAACATTTCCAAATATGAACCGGATGCAATTACAATAATGATTTCCTAAACACATGCCATGCGAAGAGTATGTGTAGCAATAAAATGTGGAGAGACAATTGTTTGCAGTTTAAAATACAAATGGGAGAGGGAGAGAGAGGGGGAGAGGGAGAGTAAGGGGGAGAGGGTTGGGCGGGCTTGTGTCCTGCTTTAATTGCCAATTGAGCTGTATTCTGAAGTTTGCACTGATTAAATTGTTTTATTTTTTTTGTGTTTTATCCTTTGCAGTGCTCGCCGCGCAGCGTGACGCGTATAAATCAAAGGACATGAGCAGCAGCAATAATGCCATACCAAATGAAGGCGACGCAGCTGCTGCCGCTGCTGCTGCCGCTGCCGCTGCAGATGGCAATGGTGTTGCCGGAAGCGGAAGCATGACCAGCACAACCAACAGCAACGGAAGCAACAAAAATGGCCATGCGACAGCCGCTGGCCAAGCCATGACAACCGACAGCAGCTCCAGCTCCAGCTCCGGCTCCAGCTCCGGCGGCAGCTCCAACTCGAAATCCAACTCCGGCTCCAGCTCCATATCAACTACGACGGCAAGAAGCGGCATAGCCAGCAGCAGCCTGCACAGGGGCAACTCCATAGCATCGCTGGCCGCCGCTGCCGGCATCAATCGGAACAGCATCGATCTGGGCGAGGATTCGCGCAGCAGTGGACCCTACTTCGACAGGAATGCCTCGAAGAATGTCACCGCGCTGCTCGGCAAGACGGCCTATTTGAATTGTCGCGTCAAGAATCTGGGCAATAAAACTGTAAGTAAAAGCCACACGAACCATTCAAGCCGTCAGCTCTTGCAATTGTTATGTCATTATGTGCCATCAAAATGCGATTTGCAAAGCGAGTGTGTGTGCAAGTGTGTGTGTGTGTGTGTTACATTTCGTGTTTTTTAGCTAATTAGCACGTAAACTGCGCCCACATGGCGGCATTGGCTAATTGTTCCGCTGCCAAACAAAATGATTAATTATACTGAAACAGGAAACAGATTTTACTTTACTCAACTTCGTCGTGCTGTGTGTGCTGTGGCAGGAAATGCCGCAAACATTTCACAAACACAGTCTTCCCCTACCCCCTCCCCCACACCCTCCCGCTCGCACCAACAGTCAATGCCACAACACATCCGGCCTAGGCTTCAGCCAGCCAAACAAACCTGGCCAACTATTCAAATCGACTCCTGGGACGCTTTCCACACGGCAGCTCCACAAAACCCAAAATAAAAAACAAACAAGTTAGCGTTCAGTAGTTGCTGTTACCCGACTAGGGAATACCCTGTACTCGGCGCCAAGAGACTGTCAATTACATTCAAGCTTCCTCGCATACAAATATTATATAGTCAAAAATATACGCACAGGCTTTGCTTTTTAACCCTAGGCTCGCATCTCGCACCATGGGAAGGGCTTTCTTGAATACCTTTCGGTAATTATAGTCCGATTCTTTTGAAAGAACAGGTATTAAATGTGATACCCAAATGTGTGTATATACACAAAGCGCAAGACTCTACCGGGATAAGTTTCATTTAAATGATTTTTTATTTAAATTTGAGGATTGTGAAATATGCTTTATCGGGTTATACTTAGAGAACCTACACCTACTTTTTATGAACTTCGATAATTTCTAAAAAAAAACTTCAGAGAAACTCTATATTTAGGGACATTGTCGAAATGGATATGGAACAAAATTCGATATGCGATATAAATTGCAGGTTTCTTATAGTTCTCGAGATAAACGAATACAGACAGATTGCTATATATATATATACTTAATAGGGTCCGACTTGCTTCCTTCCGCCTGTTACATAAATTAGCTTCAACTAATATACCCTCTTCGAAATCTATTTGCAACGTATAAATATATGCAAACGCTTTCGTTTAGTCGTGTTTTTTTTTCTATATGCTCTGGGATTTGTGTTTTTTTGTTGTTATTTTTTGGGTTTTAGTTTTGCAACCTGCGCCGTAGTCATTTGGTTTCCGCTGCTTCCTGTGCGGCCGACGCCGCCGTCGCCGTCGCCGTTGCCGTCGGCCCGGGCTTATTTTCCGATAATAATATGTTACATGTCTGGATGGCAGTTCCTGGGCCCAAAGTGGGCTCCACCTGCATAGACGTTGCCTTTGCGGTTTCGAAAACTAATTTGCGTGATTATTAAATTCGAGTAGCTGGGTCTGAGCCGGGCCCGTTCCGGCCCGTCTGCAGTTGGGGGGCGTGAAAAGTTTTTAGGCCCTGCGCTAGATAGTTTTCAGCACACGAAGATTTGGGTCAGGTTTGCCTCGAACTGTTGGCAACTTCATTAGATGCCAATTAGTTGGCTAACTTCATCGATCATCGGCAGACAACCGCCGAGTTAATTAACGATTCTTTATGCTTTGCACACTCTATTATTTATGGATTGCCGCCGGGTGCGAAATAATAGATTTCAGTTAGTCCATGTGGACAGTTAATAAATTGGCAAATGTTTGCTTTGCTATAAAATTGAAGTTGGCTAAGATAATGATGTTCCAGATAGAAAGACTTTTAGATTATATTACTTTTATCTTTACTTTCTCAGTCCTCCAACTAACTAACTGAATATGTATAATTAAGTATAGCTACTTATTATTTCTTCTTTTGAAAGCAAGACGCAGTTAATTTATAAATTGAAGCAATTTATTTTTTCTTCCATTTGAATCCATAAGCTTGAGTTAAGTACAGGCTTTCCTTACATACATATAATATACATACTTCTGACAATTTTTCACAAAATTTCCAAGGTTTTTGCAACCGTCAAAGGCACATTAATTTCTTGCACTGTCAGCTGACAGTCTAATTAGCTTTCACCTTGTGGCATGCCACAAGCCCAAGCCCAAGCCAAAAATTGAACTTTTAAACTCAATTTCCATTTCCGTCAGAGAACCCCAACCCGAACCCCAGCCCCAGCAACATGCCAATGAAGTAATACATCATTGCTGCTGAGATTTACCAAGAACTGGCGAAAACTTAAGCCAGTCAACAGATAAAAAAATCTGAGGTCTTCTGTTCTGAGCCACCTTCTGTTTAATGCGTGTGCCGGGCTATGTTAAACGGCGAACGGATGTTTATGTTTCTACATTATTAATGGCGTTTTTCATTAGAGTCGCAGTCGGAGTCGACAATTTTACGGCTGATGCCGATGCTGATAGCAGCATGCGAGCGGTAATGAGTTCAAAAAGGGGCGTGGCAGTCAGCCCCACGAACAAAAAAGCGCTTCTAAATAATTCAAAGCAAAAGTAAAGTCTGAAGAAAAAGTTTAAGCGTGCAATAATAATGGACTATGCGACTTTCAGATACCCTGCATTTAATAAGTCTATTTGAATTGAATATTCTTATAACCTATTCCTGTATATTGAAGATTTTTCATTAACATTTGTATTTAAAGTCAAGCAGGGAATCTTGATTGGAGCTGAAGCGAATATGCTTTGCTTTAACAAAGGCAACAACAGGGTGTCAAATTACAAGCGTCTAACAAATTTTAAAGCATACTTTCGTGCGCACTGCAAATTGAGCTATAAAAACGTCCAAAGAAAAAGAAATTGCTGTTCATGTTGTTTGCCCAGCAACCAAAAAGTGTATATTTTGGCTGGCATTGCAATCGATACACAAATTTTACGATACTGTAAACACGCATAATGCCCATAAACTTGGCGAGAAAACAGGGCGAAGTCGCAGCTAAAGTAAAATTTCGTGGCAGCTTGAGGTTTGGGGCCGGGTGCCTGCAATGTGGCATGTGTCTTATAGCTGCTTAAGCATTTGGTGTTAATTACATGCAACTTTTTGCTCAAGAGCAGGGCAAACTTTAGGCCTGGCACCTGCACAATCTGTAGATTGCCATTACTTGGCTGTCCGTCGACGAGTTTCTTGTCCATTAACTTTGCCGTCGCGCCTGTAGTCAGGCAGCATGTTGCCATTGAAATTGAAAATGGTAAATGGAAATGCACACAGCTGACGTATGACACGCGACACGGGGCGGGGCGGGGCGGTACGTTCGAGCAGACGCCCCTAAATCACAGTCACTTAAAAATGTTGAGCTTAGACACACACACACACACGTCAACAGCAGGTGGTTGCCAAACAGGTGTGCATTAGCGCGGGCGTGGCACCATCCATGTTGCATGCCTCAAATTCGACTTGAGGCAGCAAAGTTGCCAGCGGCACGACACGCTACACTCTGAGTTAAGGGTGGGCAGTATCCCCTGCCCTGCCCGGACAGAGCAACCCTCCAGATGTTCTCCTGTCACATGTGTTGCCCTGCGTCAAAGTTTTTTGCCTGTTGTAACCCATATAAGACATTTCGAAACAAATTTGCATTTGCCGAACCCAATCTTGGGGGAAACGCCTCAACGTCAAAGATTGCGCGTGAAATAGACTTTGTAAACTGTTTGCCCAATAAATTAAACTAAACATGCAAATTTTCTTGCCACGACAAATGAAATCTTTTCCTTTTGCCCACAACTTTTGATTTAATTTCTTCCTTCAGATGCTGCTGCAGGTCTCCTGGGTGCGACATCGGGACATACATTTGCTAACAGTCGGCCGATATACGTACACATCGGATCAGCGCTTTCGGGCCATACATCAGCCCCAAACCGAGGACTGGATGCTTCAAATTAAATACCCACAGCACCGAGACTCTGGCATCTACGAGTGCCAAGTGTCAACCACTCCGCACATGAGCCACTACATCCACTTGACTGTTGTCGGTAAGTGTGTGTGTGTGTGTGTGCGTGTGTGTGTGGATTTCAATATCAAACTTTAAATGTAGGCAAATTTATGGGCGAATATTTCGATCTAAAAGAAAAACATTTAATTGAGCTAAGCCAGCTTGCAAGTGAGACGAAAATGGGACTTCAGCTGTTAAGTTCTCGACGAGCTATTAAGATAATTAAGTCTAATGGTTTCTGATTCGAATTTGTGACTGGAGTAGAGCTAATGCGACGACTTATAACTAAGCCTTTATCAGAGTTTTTCAAAATATCTTGGTTTTCGATATGGTATTCAGATAGATATTGCTTATATGCATGTACGAATGTTAAAATTCATAAATGGCAAGATATCATAAAAAATACAACAAGAACTTAATTATGACCGATAGTTCTTATGCTATAGAGATCATTAATTGAAGGGAGCATAAATGGTTAGGCTAATAAATGTCCAGTTCAAATAACCTTCATTCGAGCCAAATCTATGGCAGCTATATAAGATAGTGCTCTTCGCTGTAAGGAGCATAAACGTTTATTAAAGATTTCTAGATTTCACTCATACAATAATTTCATGTTCGACCTATCGCTCCCGTGGCAGCTATAAGATATATGGGCTCGATCAATCTGACACAGCCTTATGTAAAACCTACGACGATGGGACAGACAGATATGGCTTAACCGACCCGACTCTTCATGGTAGTCAAGAAATATACATAATTAAGAGTAACATTATTGCGCTTTTGTACTCAACATACTTACATTTGGTTGTTAGATAATGGATTTCCCACAAAGTAAGGCTGACAAAAAGTAGAAACACTGTTTGAATAATCAAGTGCAATATAATTAGAGTGAATATTGAAAGAGTTTTCGTTATTAGTTGCCATCATTATTTTTCTGGGGCTGTAATCATTTGCACTTGTACCTAACATTATGGACACGTAATGATAATGATAGTTGGCTACAAATGTTTGTCTTCATGAAATATTTTGAGTGCTTTCATAGTTTGTATAATATTCGAACTTTTATTAACCAAAAGAGGTTTTATGTGTACCTATTGCATACTAGCAGGGTATTATACTTTTGCCTTTAAATGTTGAACGACTAGAAGGATACAGCTTTGCCTCCAATAGATGTAAATATACTCTAGCTCAGCATCAACAGCCGAGTCATGCCCAAATTGTCTGTCTATTATCTTGAAACCTTGCATAGATATGCCTTTTAGTTGCAGGCAGTTTATATTTCGGAAGCGGCTGAATCGGAGCACTATGTCATATAGCTAACATATAGAAAAAACTTGTTTGTTTATCAAGATATCTTGATACCTTGAATATATACCTCTTATACACGAGCTAAAAGCTACCAGGGTATTAAGTTTTCGGCGTGCCGAAGATAAACTTTCTTTCTCATTGTTTTTGGCTTTTAAGCTTCTATCTTAATTTGGGAAAACAATTTGCTGTGCTTTTATTTCAATGATGATGAGCCAGCTATACATATAAATACCATTTACAAAAATGTAAGGTAAACTTTAAACTTTGCTACTAAGGTAAGGCAAAAGTTCAACTGCTCGAGGGTCAGCGGAGAGCGGAGAGGGGAAGCAAAGGCAAAGGGTAGGCGCGTACTTGAGTTTCATGGAGAATCTTTTGAAATTGTTGCGCATTTAAATTACACTTGTATTTCTAATGAGGCAAGCTGAAAATTTGTATTTACCTAATTGCTATTTCATTAGGGCTAAATTTACGTACCCGAAAAAATCCCTTGAAGTAGGCCCATTTAATTGAAAGTGCCTAAAAATATATTTGTAGCCCCGGGTTGGGGTTTCAATTGTTTCATGATTCGATTGCATTGCACTTAAACTGAAAAGTTGTTGGTTTATTTTCATTTGTGTTGCAGAGCCCTCAACGGAAATTATCGGCGCACCCGATTTGTATATAGAAAGCGGCTCGGCCATAAATCTCACCTGTGTCATACTCAACTCACCGGAGCCACCGGCCTATATCTTCTGGAATCACAACAACGCTGTAAGTGTAAGGTGTTTTTTTATATACTATACTTATATATTCCCTATGTTCCCTATGCTTTTTCTTACGGGTTTTTGTCAATTTCGACAGGCAATTACTTTGGGGTATCATTTGATGATGAGGGATCTGAATTTAGCTGCTTCAATTTAGTAACTTTTAAATTAGCTTGCAACTGTTAAACTTTTCTTTTCTTTCTCCCTTTTTTTTTTTTTTTTTGGGGGGCATTTTGTTTTGTGTTTCTATTTTGTTGACTGCAAGAAAATGCTATTTAAGCACTATGCCAAGCGAGGCAACCCGAAAACCCGTTGAGGCAAGGGTTTTAAATGGATTTTGGTTTGGCTCTGTTCCTGCTGCTGCTTCTGCTCCGCCTGCTTCTGCTCCTCGTGATGTTGTTGTCAGTGGCATCCCAGGCGCTGTTAAAGCCACGTTTTAGTTTTCCATTTTAGGTGTTTTTCTCTCATGCTTTGGGACTTTAGTCACGGCCATGTTTTGGCTTATTGTATGGGGAATTCGAAAGGGTTCCTGCTGTGCGCAGCCCTTCTATTGTTATGTATTTTCTATAGACCATAGCATGCTTTTAAGAAGGGTTGAGTGCGAGCGAAAGTGAATGTGAAAGTGAAAGTGGCGCAGGGTAGGAAGTTGCCATTAGTGCCAGTTTGGCCATGGGCAGATTTAATTTTATTGTTTTGCTTTTATTCGCAATCTTTTCTCTTTTGCCAGGCATAATTTATTCTACTCGTTTCATTTTTTTTTTTGTATTTTGCTATGCTTTTAATTTTCCAGCTGCGTGCAACAGTGCGTATGCGTAATATGGGCTTTATGACATAGAAAATGAATGTCGCATAAAATCTAACTCCATGCGGCATTGTAAAAGTCGTTCGCATACAAATTGCGATTGCTCTTGTCCATCATTTCCCTCTCTCTCTCTCTCTCTCGCTCTCCCTATCTCTGTCTTTATTGCTGTTTTTTATGCAATTCTCGTTACGTTCTCTTTGCAGATAATCAACTATGATTCGCCTCGGGGCGGCGTTTCGGTGGTCACCAACAAAGGTGAGACGACGACTTCGTTCCTTCTGATTAAATCAGCGCGTCCATCCGACTCCGGGCATTATCAATGTAATCCATCAAATGCAAAGCCCAAAAGCGTAACGGTACATGTGCTGAATGGTAAGTAAAATCAACGACAATCCAACACAAGTTCACCAGAAAAAACAGAAGACAATATTCTACTTAGAATGAACAAAAAGTCGCAAAAAAAGAAACATAAATTAAAATCTATAAATGTACGTATGTAATTAATATTTATTGCCAAGCCGAAAACTGTATACCCTTTACAGGCAAGTGTTAATTGTTGTGTTCCGCATTTGATAAAACTTTTCTTTAAGTATAAAATGTTTATCGCATTTGTTGTCCTTACATAAAAACATATTAAATATTTATTAATATTTAAGCCCAATTTGTATATTATGCTTGATATATATTTTCTTTTTAACTTCTATTTAAATGTTGGATCGACTCTTCTTCAGACTTTAAACAAGTTTGCAAATTCTTAATCTAGTGCTTAAATTAAGATCTTGGACAGTTCAGAGATCAGTTAGGGTTGATAACCGGCAGCTATTTACCTGTCAATTTATATACTTATTATAATTTTTTAGCTACACAATACTCTCTCTTTTACGCTAAGCTAACATTGTGCTAAAGTTTAACTACCCTGATAATAATATTTAACGCAAACGAAGAGCACAATGCACGAAGGCGAAACTTTTGGCGTGATGGACAGCAGAATAAGTGGCAAGAGACTGACTTACTGCGTTGAGGGTAGTCCCGCAGTGCTAGATGAAGAATGCACAAAGACTTACGAAAAGTGCAGAAGCAAGGCATGCTAATGAAGAAGTCCAAAGGGTTTGGAAATACCACGGCCAACATTGTGGCGAATGCGGGCTTATGAATGCTTTGTGGCGAAAATCTGAATGCTTGAATGGCAGGGAATGAATCAAGAGGTGCTCGGAGGGCATTTTAAAGTAATGCTCAGTCGGTTAAAATGCTGCAAAGATTAGTCAAAACTTTGGTTAATAATTGTAAGAGAAATGCACTTGAGTGAAAAAGGTGAAACTGAAATGCTGGAAATCCTTTTGAGAAAGCTTGGGGTAGTTTTTTTTTTAGCAAGTGTGAGAAAGAATGCAGTTGGGCTAAGTTTAGTTAAAATGATTGTAAACGAAATCAAAAACTCATGAACTTTAATCTGAAAAGATTAAAAAAGCCTTAAATGAACAATTAAATAAAGTGCGACTCAATAGTAAAGTTTACTCTAGTCTAAATTGAAAGAAAGAGAATTTTTTAAACAACATATTTTAGTTGAATTTCTTAAAGTAGAAGCCCTTCTAGTGTCTATAAATGTTTGAATAGCTGTAGCTAAATTTCTTTAAAATTGAAAAAGCGCCAACGGCTCTCAACGAACTGTATCCCAAAGCAGGGCTCAGCCCGTCTTTGGGCAGCCATAGAAATGCAGCTACAGGTAACACAAGCATTGACACTAAATAAACCAGGCCAAAAGGTGTCGAGTGCCAAAGGAGGGGGGAGGCAGCATTAGAGCGTGCCTGCTGTGCTGGAAGTAACTCGACTATATATTGTGTTTAAAGAGCGTAGAAGGGGGGGGGGGGGAAAGATAGAAAAACCCAGCAAGTGAAGTTCACGCTTTTAACCGAAACGTGTGAAAGCACAGTGAAAATATTGATTGGAAAATAGCTTCAACTGGTCGCGTTGTCAAGGCAGCCAACGCTGGGACTTGGAATATGCTAATTGGGGGGCGTATTTTGATTGCTTCGATGGGCAGAGCCAACAATAGTTGGATATTCAATATTCGCTGCAAAAGTGCTACATGAAAATTAAAATTGAAATCAAAATGAAAAGGAACAGAAAAGGAAATACAGTTTTCTGTTGCCCCCCTTCGAGTGCACAGCAGTTAACATTATGTTGGACTGTTAACAGACTAACAGAACTTCCAGCACTTAGCGCTACCCTTCCCCCCCTTCCACACTGCTACACTCCTGATTTGCGGCCAGAGTTTTTTTTTTACTCGCCTTTTAGTGCACGCTGCGACATTTTCCCGCATATGAATGGAAATGGTGGGCGCGCGCGCGTGGCACATGGAAATTATGTTTATGTTGCGCTTGGTCTGCGCTACACGCTACCCGCAGCGTGCAACTCGCCCCCTCCTCCCCTCGCCTGTGTTTGACTTTATGCTGCATGCCACTTCCTTTGCGACTTTCGCTAATGTCAAGTTGTCGTCGTCGTTGTCGCAACGGTGTCTGCTAGATAATGCCACAGCGCTGGCAGCACCACACTACACACACACACACACTACACACACACACACACATACATACACATATAGCTGAGTGTACTCATCCCTGGCGCCATATTGTGCATGCAATGCGCGTTGTTTCCGTTAACTGCTTTGGCACACTTGTTTCTGATTATTATTATGTTTTGTCTCTTGTTCTGCTACTTTGCATTGTTGTTGTTGCCGCTGCCGTTGCCGCTGTTACATTTTGTTTTGTTGTTATTTTTATTATTATATGCCCGTCAACATTGTCTTGTTCTTCTTATTGTTGTTGTTGTTGTTGTAGTAGTTGTTCTGCTTTTGTTTTCACCGTGTCTCCGTGCCAACAGCTTCGTTCACACACTTTGCGTCGGGCTTTGTCGCCCAATGACAGTTGCTTGTTTGCTTTTCGTTTTTTCTCGCTTCTTGTGCTTCACTTTTTTGCATTACTTGGCTTTTATTGTTTATTGTTAGCTGCCGCAAGGCCAGCAAGTGCGAGCGAGACGGCATGCTGCACGCCCAACGACAATATGAATTCCTAAAATTATGAGTTTGTTTGTTTTGCGTCGTGTTTCTTTCAATTTGAATAAAAATTGTAAAAAGCGTGAGTTAAAGTAACTGTTAACGCAACAAATATATTTAGTTTTTTATTTTAGACACGAAGGTCAAGTGTGACCAGTCTTTGAAGGCAGTAAAATACCTTAACACACACAAACTTTAATACTTAGCATCTATTTAATTAATCAATTTATAACTCAATACATTATAAAATATAGTTCAAACTGCATTTACATTAAATCGTGAGCTGTTTATAATAAGCTAATCATTTTTGATTTAACCATTGCAATTAGTTAATTTTGAAAATTCTGTAACGGTATTTATAAGCTTATTTAGTTTAAGTCTTTTAAACTGTAGTTAAAGATTAAATTGTAATCTTCCTTTTTCACACGGCGAATTCTGTGATTGGTGTTTCGAAATTTTAAACGAAAATCTATAGAATCTATAGAATGTAATACTTAAATAGCTTTAAATCTCAAGGAGTTATGTTATTGGTTTTGTTTTCTGACATCTTCTAATTCCTATAAGATGTGTTGGTGTAACGACGTCTCAAAATTTCATATCCCTATGTCTACTTCTTCTTAAATTAGTAAGTAATATCTACCCCCATATATACATAGCGTGAGTTATACTCCCCTAGAGTCCGTTTCTCAACACTGTACCCCAGATGCAGCTCTGTTGCCCCAACTAAGTCGTAACTGTCATCGGTTTTGGTTTCTGGTTGCGTGTTTTCGTGCTTTATGTGTATTTTCCAGCGAATGTATGGGGATTTTGTTTGTGTGTTGTATTCATGTTGTTGCCCGTTTGGCTTTTGCAGCATATTTTACGACTTACTCGACTTTCTGTGCTTTTCTTTTTAAAGGATTTTTATTGTTTGGTGGCTGTTTTCGGGTTTCTTTACACCTTTGAGTGAGCTGATAATCTAGTTAGTGCTCTAGCCAGATTATGTGGCATTATGTCTATATAATAATCACCTGCGTTAAGCATTACCCAACTGTATGAATAAAAAGGCATAAGGACACGTGCTGAATACATAATAAAGAGTACTCAAACATACACGTACACATACATATATTTTTACCGTTTTTGTTTCACCCAATAATTGAGTATGAGAACAGCAATAAAGATGTAAATTAAACAGGTGTTTCTCATTCCGTTTCCAGGGGAGTTCCCAGCAGCAATGCAGCACGCGGCACCAGCACATCCTCCCATGTCTCCAAGTCGCTATCTCTTAGTGTACCTGTTTGTGTGCTGCTGCAGTTTGGCATTTGTCAGGCACTCCATGCGGCCATCCGCGGTGCAGCCGCGGCGGCGAAGTCGACCCTGCAGTTTCGACGAACCATCGCCAGCCGCAGCAGATGTACCGGACGAGGCGATGGCAATGCCGGCGTCAAAGCGTCTTTGTCGCTATCTGGGTTGGGACACATCCTCCAAGGTATTTTAAGCCTGCTCTACTCGCTGCTGAGCGTCACATGGCGTTGGCATTGGCGGGGGCGTGGCCCCACCCAACAGCAACAACTTCAACAATCATCAACAGCAGGTGCAACTGCAACTGCAACTGCAACAACGGCAACGTTTAGGCAAGTATATGAGGCAGACATAAGGTGAGCAGGCATTCAAAATGAAAACGAAAGTAAATATATATAAAAAAGAAAAACACTCTCTTAGACTCTAGACTAATACTATAAAGTAAATTCACACACATACATATACATACACTTATATGATAACAACTCTTAGCCTAACTATCTCAAATATACACACACACACACACACACATACGAACACGACTACATACATAAGCTGTAACTATATAATAGTAACTACTATGTATAATCTATTGGCTATTCCGTTTTTCTATGATCCCGTGACGTATACGTAATAATTATCCCGAAAAGAAAGCAAAAAATGGAAAAACTAAATACAGAGCCAAGTTGTCGCCTTTTCAAGTACAACTTTTGTATCATATGGTCAAACGGTTCTGTTGTCTAAGTTTTAGTTTCGTATCTTGTAAATAGGCAGAATCGCGCTTCTAAGCCCGCTAGTTGAGTGAAGAAGTATTTGAATTTACTTTCAAGGAATTTCCCCAAACACAACTTCATAACTTTTTGATACATAAAATAAATATGTGGATGTGAATGCATTAACAAATGAACATTCGCAAGAACTTTGTGTAGAGACTTTACCGACACGAACACTGCTCAAACCTCCTAAACAATTTTCAGAACAAATATGAAAAAAAAACAATGGGAAAACAAGCTAAATGTTTAAATGAAAGCTACAAGCGTTTTGCGCTTTTCCAGATGCCATACTGTGACTATTCCCAATGCAAAAACTTATTTTATAAACTCAAATAGGCGTAAAAATAAATGTTTAACGGCAAGAAACTCAACACACATTAAGCAACAAAGACCCAAAACAAAAACAAAAACAAAACAAAATAATCATAATAAATTCGATAAAAATTCAAGTGAAAAATTTTCTAAATGTTTAACTTCAACTGCGCAGCAAATTTCAAGTACTGACTAAAGCATATACAATATAAAAAAATATACATATTAAATTAAATATATAATGAAAAAACACTGTAAAAATGATTTCACAACGGATGCAGCTAAAGTTAAACTTAGGAGAAATGTTTGTCTAGATGTTGAAGTCAAAAGTAAAAGTTATCCCGAACATCATAGGCATTAAATCATAAGAATGATTCAGAAGATATATTTAAATATGCCCAACATAAGTTGCTTCATTTCCAAATTGTTTCTTTAATGTGTGCATAAATGGCATAAATATATATTATATACTTAAGCTTAATTGGGTTGGCAAAAGGAGCTGAAGAACTGAGGTTAGATTAAATATGGTCGAATTCGTGTTGCACATTTCATGTTTTTCTATGTTGTTAATTGATAAAATAATATATAAAAAATGAATAAGGCAAAATTAGACAAATATTATGAAAACAAAAGCAAAAAACTGTTAATACACCTGCAAAAGTATTATTAACACAAGTTTCAGTTTAGGTTTTGAGAACTTAAAAGCAGTTTGCTGGACAATCTGTTGAGAATTTTCCCATATTAACTTTGAGCCATTTCTGACTATAATTTCAGCTAGTTTTTAGCTAGTAAAGAATATCATGTTTTTACTCTTCTTCTTCTTTTTGTTGTTGTCAATATTTGTTATATTAAAATTTATAGCTAAAATTTTCAGATTTTGAAATTTGTGGAGCTTTTCAATTTGAGCGTTTTTTGATCTTTTAAAAACCTTTTTTTTTTGCCAAAATTCATAATATATATGTTTTATATTCGATTGCTTTACTTTTTTTTAGATTTATTTGAAAAAATATCGACGAAAGTTTTTCAATTGAACTCATAATTAAAGGGTAATAAATGTATTTAAAACCTAAAGGAGTTTTAGCAAAATCACGTCATTTAATATTGTTTGTTTTATTGTAAACTTTATAAGACAAACTTTGACTCATCTACTTTCAAAAAACTGTTGCCTCAGTTGAGAATGAAAATATTGGTTCCAAGTTGTAAAATCTGACACTTTTTTAAGGCAATTTTTACTTTTGGTTTTTATAAAGTTTCAGTTTGTAGATTATTTTTAAAATCTCAACAAAATGTATAAAAATACATTCCATTTGCGTATGATAATTTAATTGTTCATATGGAAGTCCTTAATCGTTTGTGATCAAAGAAGGTTTTCGCAACTTATTATTCTTCTCTTACCAAAGGATTGACTATAAAGTTAACCTTTGGTATAATGTATTTACCTTGTTTCACTTTGTAGCTGTTTTTTTCATTAACACACTTTATTTGTATAATCACATCACCTTTGTCATAGCAAGTATATAGAAAAGTAAGCATACAAAACTGTGCAACAGAATTTGCAATTGAAAAAGAAAGAAAAAAAGAAAATGGAAAAAAAAACCAATTAATTCAGTGTTTATATAATGGTATATGCAATAAAACAAAAATAATGAGAATAATAAACATTGAAAAAGTTTATAATGCTATCGATAGAAATAAATACAAAACTGGGAAAATAAGATAAAAAACAAAAAACGAAAAAACTGAAAAAGTTTCATTAAGCATGTTTAACAGCAAGAACTATTCAACCCCAACTGCGACTCGCTCTCACAACAGTTTTCATTAGCCTTTCAACAACTATAACAAAAAGTACAACAAAGCCAACAAAAACAAACAAAAACTCAGCTATGCATGTATTCAACATTCACATGAGATACACAATTATTTAGCATTTTTTTTTTTTAAGTTTAAATTTTGTGGAATTTCATATCAGAGTAATTTTATGCATTTAATAATTTGAGCAAAGGCTGTTAAATAATAGAAAGAAAAATTAATATTTGCTCATATTAATCACATTCTTTTCATGCATATTGAAAACTTCTTCTTTGGCTCAAATTTCGTTTATATTTCGAATTGTTTTCAAGCTTTTAAAAAAAACCCATTTCACTAACAATTTCCCACAACACAAAAGTAAGTACGGCAAACTAGCTAAATAAAAGTGACAAATTCTTAAGGTATTTAAGATCTAAGCTACTTAAAACGAAACCGAAATAAAACTGCAGACAACTGTCGTAAATATTGTATATGTAAATGTGTATTTATAATTATTAAAAGAAAAAAAACAAACGCTATATATATGTATACATAAAGTATAGTCTATTTACTACAGAAAAAAAACAAAATTGAATTAATGATGTTATTAAAGCTAAACTGAATTTGAAAGTAACTTTCAATTAAATACGAGAAAACCCCCAATAAAAGCAAAGTACGACAAAAAAAGAAAAAAAACAAAGAGGAAAAGTAAATCTTTTATGAATGTAAGAATTTAAAATGCAAAATCTTGTGAAAGTGCGAAAGAATAAGTGAAAAATATAACAGAAAAGAAAAAATAAAAAGAAATACCTAAAGCATATTATGTCAACTGTTAATTAAGTTGTTTTAATGGCAATGGGCTAGCACAAATGGGTCATAAATAACGAGTGTGTGTGAGTGTGTGTGTGTGTGTGTGTGTGTGTAATTGTAAAAGAGTTTCAGCTTAACTATAAGGTAAATGCTAAGAAAACAAAAGCAAATCATTTTTCATGGCTGGACAGCCGAACAAAAGCCGCACAACTTTGGGCGAGCCAAAGAGAGCTGAACATAATGAAATGAGATTAATCATACGCCCCGTGTAAGCATAATGAATGCACAGCAAAGCAATCGCTTGGGTTACATTCTGTTAACAACACGGATTCTGTCAGGCTCATCATTTATAGAGCAGCAGCAGTCTTACGCAACGCGTCTTTATGGTTTTTAATAAATATTAGCACATAGTTAAACACTTGAGCGCACGCTGATGGAAAATCAATAAATATGCCAGGCGCCTGTCGATGTGGAGCGTCGCCTAATGGACGCTGCAAACTGTGCTACATAAAGTATACGTATACATACATATATATATATATATATATATGTATACGAGCATGCTTTATTGACGAAATGTTGCGCGTCCGTTCGCGGCATGCAGGCTTTCATTACCAACACAATCAACATCATGCCCATCATCATCATCGCCATCGGCGAAGCCATCCAGCATGACCATTAACCACCGCGGGGGCGACCTGGCGACTTCATGCAAAACCACTCAAGGACAAGTGGGCAATAAGCGAAAAACTTTTATTGTTTTATGTCGAAAAGTTTTCTATATGTCCGTGTGTTGGTCGCTGTTGTTATTGTTTTGTGTCAAGTGCCGACCGGCAGTCCATCCTGCAGCTACATCCTCGCCGCCATCGCTATCATCGTCGCATAATGCGCCATATATATTATGGCCAGAGGCCATATAATGCGCCATCCTATATGCATGGGATCACAATCTCGCCATGTTTCGGTCCTTTAGCGCTTTCGAGTGCTGCACAAAGTGCAATTGCCGTGCCGCAGCCATGTAAGAAACGGGAACGGGGCCAGGCTTTTGGCCATAATACTCAATGGCAGTTGCAATGAAATGTAGGTGCTAATGATGTCCTGCTTATGATGTCCTGTTGCGTAATGTGTGAATTGGAGCACGCGGTCTGCAGCTGTCCGAAAGCTGTGGCCTTTGATTTGCGTCTCTGATGATTATTGATTTCGAACGGCATTCAATCAACTAGTTGTTTGCTTCTCCCTGCAGTCTGTCGATACGTAATCAGCTTTCAAATCAAATATAAACCTGCGACAGCGACGAGCTTTCCCATTGCAAAGCCGATTTGATCGCGCAAACCCAATTGAAAGGATTGTTAGGGATTTGTGTTAGGTAATTTAGTTGGACCTATTGTTAAAATATTCGTGTATACATATTTCATACAATTTTATGTACATTTTAATTGGTTTTATGGTTCGGGCTTTGCTCTAACAGAAGGGAGACAACGTATTATCATTCAAATCGGGTCGTTAAACCAAACTTTACAATCAGAATGAAAAGAATATATTGGCTATGTGCCTAAAACCTAAACCTAAACCTAAAAATTTCCTGAATATCGGACAGTAAAACCTAAAGTAAATCACGAAAGCATTGTCCATAGTAAGTGTGCCCATAGGAAGCTAGAAAGTTTGTAGGGTATCTCATAGTCGGGCTAACCGGACTTTTCTCTTGTTTATTTACAACTTTGGGTTTTCTTTCACTTTTTTAAGAAGCAAGTAGATCTATCCTACCATAACTTGCGTAAAGAAGCTCAGCAAACAATATTGATTATACCAGTTTTATAAGTTTGTAAGTTATTGTAAATATTGTTTAATGCAATTAAGAAATGTTAATGTAATGATATTTGTGCTTTGTATATAAATAATAATTAATTGTATAATTCATTCAATTTGTTAGTATCATATTTCAAGCAAACAATCGGCCAACAACTAACACAGATGAACTGCACTTAGTTCAGAGTAGTTAAGTTGTCGAATGATGCTGGGCATAGTTCACTGTAATTTAACCTGACTGTCAGTCAGTCAGTCAGACATTCTGTCAGTTTGTCACTCTCGCAGTTAGTCATCGAGGGAGCCCAAAAACAAGTGCC
Source organism: Drosophila ezoana (assembly GCA_035045725.1). Classification (NCBI taxonomy): domain Eukaryota; kingdom Metazoa; phylum Arthropoda; class Insecta; order Diptera; family Drosophilidae; genus Drosophila; species Drosophila ezoana. The sequence goes on from JAWNOU010000036.1 coordinate 9,430,627, forward strand.
AAATATGTATGCAAGGTTGTTCCCACTTGCTGCTCGAGTGTGTGCTGCAGTTTATGACTGTAATACATTTTTGCGTATTGGCCCTTCGGTGCCCCTTCCGGCCTGGCCTAGTTGTTATTTGCGGCTTTTTGGCAGCTTGACGCTTCCTAGCAAAAGTTATTGAATGGTTATAGCAGCCACTTGTGATAAATCAATGACCAGCCACGATGCGAAATCTACGTTGACAAATGGACCGGGCACGAAGTAGAAGAAGCAGCCGGCTTAAGTGTGTGTGTGCGGGTGTGGTTTATTTAATTTACCATAAATATATATGAGAATTTATTATAATGCATGTTGTTCTGTGCATATTGATTTAAACAGGCAATACTTAATTAAGGCCATGCTGTGGGCCTTGCCACAGATGCCAATCTTCAAGCTGAGCTCAGCGGGCAGAGAGCGTAAGGCCAGACAGAACTGGCATTCATTTGAACACAATCTGCCCACACAAATTTTACAGTTAGAGCGAAATATTTGATTAGATTCTCGAGGGACAGAGAGATCCGGCTGGCCGGATAATCAGCATTAAAAAGTTAGTTGGACTTTGCAGTCGCCGGTCCGTTCCGGTTTGTTCTATACTCGAATAATTTTGCGTAGAGAAAAGTGCAATATTATACGTCTTGTTGTTCTAACTGCAAGTGTGTGTGTGTGTGTGTAAGTTTTACATTGTGTCTGTGTGAGTGTGTGTGTTAAATAAATACAGGCATGCTGCACACTTGCTTACATTTATTACGGCCATAATCCGCAAGTCTTATGCGTTTCCATATGCGGGAGGTGGGCCGGGCTCGAAACATGTGTGTGTAATGTGCCCTGCCCTAGCCAGCTCTGCTTAGCCCGCAAATAGAGCTATAATTAAATTAAAACTTTTACCATTTGCCGCACACCATTTGGAGCACAGTGAAAACAACAACAATTGAATTCCAGCCCACACCATTTCAAACTGAATGCCAAGAGAATGAGTTGTCTAGAGAGCTCTAGAAATACAATTGCACTACAGGGCGAATACTTGATGCGATAAACTGTTTGAGATTAAGCGTAATATGGCTTATGTGGGTGGGCTAAAGCCTGCGAATGTTAGCAAGAATCGAAGAATGAAATAACGTTAGAGTCAAACTAAGAGCCAGGAGCATGGGCTATGCAGACCTAGGCACTGCTACTGCTACTATTACTAGGTAATTACATTATTTGATATAAGTATTTTTGTATCTTAAGATTGTATATGTTTTTTCTTTATAATATAATAGTAATAGCATTAATTGTTGTTAATCTATATACATATATATGAGACCTTTTGTCCCGACTAACTAACTGTGTGAAAGTTAAACGTATTGTTAAGGTGAGGTCAAAACCCTTTCAGTAATTTGGCCAAAATCGCGGAAAATGTTTGCATGCAACCTAGTTTGATTACCATCAAACTAATTTTACAATATATTTGTGTACATTCATTCTGGAGGTTTTTCACACTTTTCGGTAAATCCACCCGTGATATTATATATAGAGGTTTGATATATTAATTGAATTATCAGCCATTATTATCATATTTTTTTGGCAAATAAAAACCTTAGTTTGCCGTACACTCTATATCTCAATACCTATATCTCTATACCCTATCAACTTAACATTGAAATAAATAATAAATCTAATTATATAAATTATAATTTTATTTAATATTGCTAATAGCTTATCTCCTATAAGCAGAGCCGTAATATTAATTAAAGCTGGATTTAAATCTTTTTAGTACTCTATTGAAAGATGTTTTTCCATAGAATCTGCATGTGTGTAAGTGTAGAGCATTAATGTACTTCAATACACCGGTTAACCACAAGAACCGCAACACCTCATAAATATATTTATATATATTGTATATATATTTCTTTTTCTATCCGACTATCTCTTAGTGCAAATTAATTTCCATTTGAAAATCCACAAACTGTAATTTTACAAGCACTTAGCTCTGGCAAGCAGCAGCTGCTGTTGCCCGCCAAGCCGCTGGGTACCGGCTTTGGCGTCAGCTTCGTCTCCGTCTCCGTCGCCGTCGCCGTGTCCGAGCACGTTTGCGTTTTCGGCTGCAGCTTCCGTTGAAGCCGAGTTGGGCGTGGCAAAGCGGATTACGACAAGAACTGGAAGTGCTGCAACACTGGCCAGCAGCTAACCATAGACTTGAACACGGACGGCACTTGACCAACACTTGGGGCTTCAGCTGGGCAGTGACTGCGTCCTGGCCTGGTCGAAGTGCAAGCGTTTTTCGGCGCACAAAAGTTTTAAATACAGAGATAAAAGTTGAACCTAAAGCGAATCAAACAGAAGAAGAGCCATAAAAATGCTTATAATACAGATTTCCAACACACACACACACACACACACACACACACACGCACACATACAAGCAAGTATATGTGTGTGGCAAATGCTCGACACAGATGCATATCTGTTGTTATTGTATGGAGGTTGTTTGGTAAATGGGGGTCAGCTTAAAGCTTGGGGCCAACTTGGTTGTGGCTGCTGCTTGTTGTTCGTTGTTTGTTCTCGTTGTTGTTCTCGTTGTTGTTCGTTGCTGTTGTTGCAGTTAGTTACAACACGATGTGCATGTGCTGGCTATAAATACATATGTTTTAATTTCCGCACTTTTAGGTCAGACCCAACGCCCCCGAAAATGGGGACCAGATTAAAGGCAACGGATGTGACGTTGGCAAACTTCCGTTTCTCTTGCACTTCTTTAAATTGCTGCTTGTATTCATATATATATGTATTGTGTGTGTGTGTGTGTGTGTGTGTGTATATTTTTGCTCATTTTCATCATATGAAAGGCAGAAGTATGCTGACTGACCGTTTTGTCGCAAACATTGCAAGTTTTTATTTTCTTTTTTCGATTTTCTGTTTATGTTTTTGTGCGCACTTCAACAACATGAATGTCCGATAGCAAACACACACACACACACATACTTGTGCATATGAATGCTGTTAGAATTTCATAAACATAATCATCTGCTATGCGGCAACAACAACAACGCACACACACACACATTCACGCAAAATTCATCGATCTTTTTTCTGCTGCTCACACAACTCGGTTAAATGACTCATGAAATTGCTGCTGCGACCCATTTGTTTGTATAGCGTCTGTGTGTGTGTGTGTGTGTGTGTGTGCGCGTATTAGTTTCAAGTGCTCACTGTGTGCGCTTATGGCAAAGCAATAATGTTTGTGCGCCTGCCGCTGCCATTCGGTTAATAATTTAGGCTTAAATACAAACGAGCTCAAGCTGCGTTGCGTATACGCCATGGTGGACATTTCAAACGGGCAACGCATGCAGGGTCAGCGAGGGGAGGCGGGGCGCTTGTTGACACATGTGTACATGGCGTACATTACACAGAGTCCGTGGCAACCCAAAGTAGCCGCAAAGCCAATTGTTGAAAGCGTTGCGGAGGCGTGCGCGGGGCATCGTATGTCAAATAAATCTAAGCGATGCTAAAGTCCAAGTGCGGGCGTGTTAAGTGGGCTCAAGACAAGGTTGATTGGGCGCGAACTTTGCACAGGATTGCAAGGTGGGCTCAGGGCCAGGGGAACTTAACAGCTGAACATATAAGGCAGCGGACAGAGCTGTGGAGCGTAGGCCAGCTAAATAAGCGGAAGTGATATAATATAAAAACAACAGGAAAATAAATGCAAATAGATGTGAATGTGGAGTAAGAGTCTATTTGAATGTAAATAAAAACAAAAATGTAAAAGTTCCAATAGAGAAACATGGATTACAACACCTAATATCATAAGAGTTAGGGCATTGAAACACTTTGAACCCATAAAAAGTAACTGTGAGATTTTGACGTTTAATTTTTCTAGAGAAAACCTAAAATATATGCATTTAACAATTGTCAAACGAGTTCTCAATAAACGAAAATTGCAAAATAAAATGTTTCATTTGTTAAATAATGCAAATAGTTTGATATCTCGTAGGTGACACAGATCTCCAAGAGATTTATTTTCGTAAATGTATGTAACATATTTATAAAGCAAAAATTGAACTTTCAGAATATTTTACTTCTTTTCTGCACAGCAAATTGTAAAACGTGTTTGATAAGTCTGTTGTACTCTTTAAGTCCCATTCTCTAGTTTTCTTAATGAATTCAATAAAATGTTAATACTCACAATATTTGAGCTAAAATGCCTCAAATGTATCGCCAGAAAAAATAACTTTTATAGCATTAGATTATTTATAGTTTTAATAAATATTATGTTTTTTTTACCAAATGCAGTTATATTCAGAAATATTTTATTTCAGCTAATTAAAAAATGCAATTATAATATAAGCTGCCAAATAATTGTATCAAAGAATATGTGACTTAATGTTAGAAAAGTGCAAAATTTGTTCATAGACAAAACCCTTTATTGCTAAAGTCGAAATTTGTTTTGTTGCCTTAACTTTGCCTAGTTTAAGAATGCTGGCAACATTTTGTTAAATCGCAACAGCTCGCACGTGCTGGACGATACATTTATGTAAGGTCCGTGTTGCCTGGGACGCAACGGACTCTACCGCAGGCAGGCTATTTTTGGTTACAATGTGGTAACATCAAATTACTGGTCTCATTTTCTATGCTGAGTCTATTATGGCCGCAAAGTGAAGCCGAGGCAAAAATGCGACAAAAATGGGCGTTAAATTTCACACTACTAAACAGAAGAAATAAGAAGAAGAAGAAGAAAAAACAACAACAAGCCAAAAGCCAGAAAAACGTAAAAAGTATTCGGGGTCCCACATGCGATGCGAAACAGAAAATATGCAAATTCTTGACAGGACGGCAACAGCCGGAGAGCCCGTGTCCCGTCTGAGATGGAATGCTGAACTTTGAACCGGGCCCTGACTTGCTCGCTAATGCGTTGGCTTGTGCTCAGAGCTGGCATCAGCAAAAAACATTCTACGTAGCTGGCCAACAGAACACAAGATATACACATTTATCAATTTTTTATCCCGTCTGTGAAGGTTTTTTTTTTTTAAATTATGACCAAGACGCGAACGTCGTTCGCTTTTGTTTTTACTTTTTGTTGCTCATTACGATCAGAATGAACAGAGAGACGAAAAGTGGGAAAAAATTTAGAAGACCCAACTGCGAGATGCCCTCACAAGGCTGAGTTGAGAATGAGTATTTTAATAAGATAATAGTAATAACAAGTTAAGACTCTAATTACTTCTAATCAAGGCAAGGCGGACCGTCCATCCGTCCGTCCGCCCGTCCGTCCGTATGTATGAACGCAAGGATCTACCTATAAGAGCTAGAGACTTAAAATTTTAGCTGTAGATCCTCCTAGTGCCTACGCAGATCGAGTTTGTTTCCGATAATCGATAACCCAAGCAAACGATGTCGATATCGACATCCTGTTTTTGAGCAATTTTGGTAGAGTCACCAAACTAGACATTTAGCTACTAGAATAGTATATATATCTGCATTTGGTGTTGGAAGAAGGGGGTTCAGGTTATCCCCTAGTCGGGAGCTGTCGACTAGAACCTCTTACTTGTTCATTGTCTTTACTCCCTTCAAATATCAGACGGCTGCAGTAGCTCATTTTGGGCCAGTTTGTTGTGCCTGATTGTGAGACTTCGTCATAAAAGGACGATGCCAATGCAATGTCTATAGAGCGCGGCAACTTAAATTAGTTTATTTATGCTTTGTTGGCCGTGGACTTTTGGTGCAGTTTTGGGTAATTTCTTTTAATAATTGGTCCTGGCTGATAACTTTGGGCAAAGTTTGTGTGTTTCTGTGAGCTATCTGGCCGCAATGCTTAGCTGCGTCGGGACTTGCAGCAAGTTTTGCTGATTGAGTTGCCTTTCCACGAGTTTGGCTTTAAGTTGTCAGCGGCGATCTTTGCAAGTGGCTTAGACGAAACATGAAAGACAAGCAAACAATGCGTAAAATGTTTGCGAAACCCAAAAGGGAATTAATTACAGTCAACGGCCATGCAAAGAGGAAACCCGAATCCTTTTTGCTTGTGCTTATTTACTTGCATCTTGCTTCATAGCCAGGGAACGGGGTTTATCTGCTTTAATGTGCCGTCCCATTTCCGGTTGTCTGGACTCCGGGCTGCACACAGACAACGCGCAAAAAGTTGCCACGAATATTTACATAAGAATTTTTCATATAGCGCACTCTTAACTTTTATTCTTTGTTATACCCTGCACCAAATGCACAAGGAAACTTGAAACAAACAAGTCTAGCACACAATATTGCCTCGATGAAATCTTTTTAATTAACTATCTGTGTCTTAAATAAGACTATTAATAGATATGTTTAACAACTGATCATAAGTAACAGTATAAATATGGCCTAACGGATTAAAGAGTGATCATTCCACGCAGCCTGATCCTTACGAATCGCTTTGTTAGAGTCCGATTTTGATTAAAGCAGCAGGTTCTGGGCGAATGTGGACAAGAGTTTTCTTCACTTTGCATCAGAAGCTGGCATTGATAAGAGGAACATTACTCAGGACTAAGGATTGAATAGATTCATCTTGCGTTGTCAGTTCAGACGGGTTGAAGAGAGATCAAAAAAGGGAGTTTCTTTCGATCATGATCTAAAACTGGTATTCTTTTCTATGATGTTTTTACTGTTATGACTATTAATAATATTTAATAATTTAAAAAAACTGCTTGCAAGAATTAAAATGAGATCCAAGAACGAAATTCCTTACTTCTGAAGTTCGCCTTATTCTTCTGAAACAACTTGCATTGTTATTATTTTTATTATTATTATGATTATTATTTCTTAAATTCGTTTTACAAGCAGCTTCTCTTTGTATTGTTTACCTTCCTGATGCTTTGCTTGTTTAACTGAACCTATATTACAACATATTGTTGAATCTTGGAAAACTTATTTCCGTAGCTTTGTTTATTAAATATAATTGCTTGATTGCAAATAAACTGAAATTCGGTTTCCCCTGCTAGCCGGACGAGCACAGAAAAACGAATTGTATTTTATTTGCAACCCTTTAACAATTTATTCAATAAGCCCGTGCTCCGTTGTAAAAGTTTATTAAAATAAAATCAGAAGTGATTTTGACTGCTTTAAGAATTTTTATGAAATTCTTTTGCCAAACGGCTTTGCTTCATGCCTGCTTTTTTTTTCGTTTAGGTCTGAAAGCCTACTTTTATTGAAGTGTTAAATATATACAAAAATATGCTAATTTTTGTCAATCTCGATGTTGTTCGATTTTATTATGGGTAAGGTATAAGGCATAAGGGTATGCAGGCGTCGACTTATTGCAATACAAATTTGTTACTTTTTATTGTAAGCTCTTTTAACAGTTTTGCCCGATGTTTAATTTAGCGGATGCTGTGAAATTTTTTTTGCTGCGGCTTTAAGACAAAACTTCATCGGGCGTAACAAATTTGTGCTGCCTACTTGCAGGCGCAGGCAAAGATGACTTGCCCCTGATATATCACTCAACGGGGCAGGGCCACCTGTAAAAGTGACTGAGACATGGCCATGGCCAAGTGACAAATTAGCCACATCAATTACAGAAATTTATTTTGCTTGCTTTGTTTGCATTGCAGTCGTCTCAGAGCCCGCAAACGCCCCAAAGCCGCCTACAAACTCATTTGTTCTACTTAATTTGGGTTCTCTATGTTCCGCTCTCTCCCTCTCTCTTTCTCTCTCTCTCTCTCTCTCTTTCTGTTACTCTCCCTCGCTCTCTTTTGCTCTGGCATGTTGTCGATGTGTGCGACGAGTAGTCTGTATGAAAAGGGGCAACGAAATGCGCATTTGGCATTGTTTTCAGTCTCGGTCAAGTGCGGAGTCCTTCTCCCCTCGTGGTGCGGGGACAACGGGGGGGCCTGTGACTGAGTTTTTTGACAGGGGTTGGGGTGTTGAACCAAATGAGTTTTATGATGAGCTGCTGCGGCTCCTCGTCCGCTGCTTTTACTGATGCTGCTGTTGTTGATTTACGTTTGTTTTGTTTGCTCGCAAAATGCTTAGAAAGCAACATCAACTAACAGTTTTCCACACTAACACACACACACAGACACACATGTGTGTGTGTATGTACATGCGACTATATATGTGGTGTCTGCTTGGCTAGCGATAAAAACTCGAATTTTCGTACTGAAAACAAAAGTTTTGCATTTGATTTATGTGCACATCGGTTTAACTTTGTATGTAGCGTGAAATAGTTGAGGCTAAAAGTAGATATTGTGAAAACGTTGAGAGCGCTGTTGTGAGGGGATGAGAAGGGGGGCGGGCAATGGGGTTACTCACTGCAAAGTTGGTTAACTGGGCAGTTCATAAATTCTAATCATTATAAATGCTAAGCCAAAACCCGTTGGGCGAGTAGCAGGGGAAAGTGTGCTATAATTATAAGGATTATTAAGGATTCTGATTAAGGTTAGTTATCGGACTGACATTGAAGCCCAAAAAAGCATGGAAAAGGATAAATATAGACCACAAAAAGAACAGAGATATTATTAATAATTTAGCTTAAATAAATTCCATTATAAGTTAACTGTCTATAAGCCAAGCTTGCTGAATTTCATTATATTAAGATACAGACAAAGCTTAAGTATAATATAACTATTAAAATTTATCTGAAGTTTTGAAAATTTTGAATGAATTCTAACAAATTTGAAATAGTCGCGTTTGAATGAAGCGTGCATTTGGTTAAGCTGAAAAGTATTGAACTAGTCGATATTTTTTGAATGCATATTTGTCTAGTTAGTGTATCTTCCAGTCAGATATTCTCCACTGGAGCACTCCATCTTTTTACCACTTCAAGCAGCTGGGCAAGAGTTTTCCTCTTCATGCTTGTTTACAATTTGATGCTGGGCATCTTTAAACATTTTTGCCTCATTAACTTGCCATTTAGCCCCCCGCGCTGTGTTTCATAGTTATCATGTTTCGCACACACATTCTCATCGACAACAATTTCAATTTCATGTGATGCGGTCCCCTGTTGTCCAACTGACATCATAATAACATGGCAAATGTCTTCATCAGAAATCAGCTAACCAATCGGAGCATAAATGGCATTCAATCATTGTCACTGGCAATGATGATAACATCCTCCTCGATTGGGAGGGGAAATTCTACAGCCATCTACCCAATATCTAGGGTGGGCAAAATAGTGGGGTGAGGTTTAAGAGCAGGGTTGCCGAGAAATCGGTGCTTCAACAAGAAAGTGCCAAAAGTAAAACGAAAGAGTTAAGTAAAGTTTTGTATTATGACCCTGAATGTTATATACATGGCATATATACTCGATATTTCAGAATGATAACTTTTACCCCTTTATTTTCCTAGATACTTTTAAATCATATTAGGTTCTGGGTTCTGAATGAATCTTGTTTTGCTCGTCTTCCTAACATACATCCGGAGTTTATTTGGCTTCGGGTTTTATTATTTTATTTTGTTTTTGTAATTTTATTTTATCATTTTAAACTTAGCACATATGAAATCGTGACGCTGGCATTATTCATACGACCTGCCCCGTGTTGGGCTACAGCGAAATATCAATTTACGGCTCATGAATTTCGTTCGAAATAATCGACTGCATGCGCATTCGAGTCCCACTCCGGGTCCCACTCCGGGTCCGACTGGGGGCACTTCAAACAATTGCGCCGCAATTTATGCTATACAATTTGTGGTACGACCAGGAACACGCATGAAGTTTTCGATTTGCCAAGCTATTTTTATGGCGCCGGCAACATTTGCTGATACGGTTTTGGCCAATTGCCGTATTGCCAATTGGCGATTGGACTGAACTGAACTGAACTGAAATTGTTTGCGTGCGGTTCATTGAGGCACATCCATCAGATACAGCCGCAAAGAGATCGGAATGTTAAAATGCATTATGTCTGCGAGTGTATGTGTGCGCGTGTGTGTGTGTGTGTGTGCGTGTGATTGCATTTGCGTGTGTTTTTATGGCCACTCAACAAGCTGCTGGCTGTTTGGCTAAGCTCAGCTCAGCTCAGCTCAGATCAACGCAGCTCTCAGCTTATCTATGGAAAGCATATATTTAAGTGGGTATCGATTTTGATTTTGGCCGCAACGGCCGCAGCTAAAGCTAATGCCAAATGCGGCTCCTCGTCGCAGCCGCATTGGTCAACCCCATCAACAAGTCTCGGTGCACGCTGGATTCGGTATTGTTCTCACCCTTTGTTTACCCTTGCCCTGGCTAAGCGCTTGAATCAAACATCCTTCGGGTTGGGTCCGCTGCGCATTCACTTGGAATGCGAGTGAGACATTGAGACTTTGTCATCGTCATCGTTTTATGCAAATATTTCTCGCACATGCCTTTTCTCGTTTTTCGTTTCTCGTTATTCCGCCTTTCCTTTTTAATAAAACAGTAGAAAAAATATATATTCAATACTGAAATTTGAATACACTCACTTGAATATTTGCCAAAATTGAACAAATAAACGGATATGTGCCAAGACGGATGAGCTTAACAAAATCCATGGCCCAAAAATGATCATATCTGAAAGTACAATCATTTTCTAATATTTGTTTCATAATATTTGATTTCAAATCAATTGACTTATAACTACTTAAATGATTATCTCTTATTGACCTAGTTTTGCCCAAAGATTTGATTTGTCTTTGCCAGCAAGGGTGTCGAGTCGCCAGGTTTGCGATTGTTTTGAATGTCTCAGCTTTAAGCCCGAAGCAAGCGCATGATGTGAGTACGCCCCTTTTTTTTGTTTGAGTGCACGCCCTTCACTTAGAATATCATTCGTATATGTACTCACATTTCTAGGGAATTTTCATGCGTCTGTAAGCTGACGATCTAATGATGTGTAAATGCTTTGCTCTTGTTTAACAGAGGGTTGAAATTCTCGGACTAATTTAAGAAAAATGTATTTTTGATTGCATGATTTCTGTTGTTGTTGTTGTTGTTATTGTTGTTATTGTTGTTATTGTTGTTATTGCTGCACTCCCTCTTGCTGTAATTTGTAAAGCCATGCCTCAACTGCGTTCATATAATGGCTGCCCGGCAAAATGAATACTTTCACATTCGAGTAAACAAAACAAAATAAAGAAATTTGGCTGAGTAAGTAATAACTTAGTATAAACGTCTTCTTGGGCCTAAACAAATATTGTGGCATGTAGTTGGCGACTTAAATAAATTAGCTTTGATTATGGCCAAGGCCAGTTGGTTGCCTTTGCCTCTGCCTTTGCCTCTTGGCTCTTGGCGTGCTTCCACATAGTCTCGAGCAAGCAACAAACATTATCCTGAAGATTGAAATACTTATATAGAGCAAATGCTTAATTATATTGTTGGTCCGTCGATGACGCAAAAGGCAAAAAGCCAAAAAAGAAAGCACGCAATAAGCATATAAATTTTTCATATACCCTGTAGCCATTAAAAATGGTAAACAAAAGAGTCTAATGAATTCAAATGTATTTTTCTGGGCAATGGCATCATACACATGACCAGAAAGTTTTCTTGACCAGCTGGGACGATCTTGTTCCGTCTAACCAGGAACATGTTTCAGTTTTTAAAAATTTCTATATCATAAATATTCGAGTAGATACTCTCAAGTGAGATAGATACTTTCAAGTGAGGGTTTAAGGGTTCGATAATTCACCCCAGTTCCTTAATAATCGATAATTATCGAAATTGCCTGGTGGGTTTCTTAAGTATGCTCAGTTTACAAAATTTTGATCTTTTCGTCGTGTGTGATATTATAACTATAATTAATCCTCATAAAGATTAAAATATGACTGATTTTCTTTTACAGACAAATATATATATCTCTACCCTCCATATCTATACCCTTCGTTCCATTGCAAATATACTTATAATTAGTTGCCTTTAAATCTACCATTAATAATACGGCATTCAAAGATATTCTATGTTTTTTTATGCGTTTCATTAACTTTGCCTTATCTTTTCTTTGTCGAATTATCTGGGTTTTGTTTTGTGTCGTAATTTTTATTATATATATTTTTTGCTTTTTTGCTTCTCTTTGGCAATTTTTTCTACATTTTGTTTCAGTTTCCGTTTTTGTTTATCTTTGCAGTTGCCCGTCCTCTTGACACTTTGATTTGTTGTTTGACTTTGCTTTATGTTTCAATTTTCCACTTTCATTTTCCTAATCTTTTCCATTTCCTGTCTATTTCTGTCTCTTACCATCTGTCCTCTGTCCGTTTGGGGCCTGCAAGCGTGCTATAAAACCAAAATAGCCCACTCAAAAACCCGTACACCTTACACACACACACTCACACACACACACATATACAGCTCTGAGTGCTCGCATCTTGAAAAAAGGCACAACCCAAAAATTCAACGCCAAGTGGACAGTGTCCGTGTCCCTGGTTCCTGCCCCACCCGAGGCCAGACGAAATCTCGGAGCTGGCCAAACAGAGAATATGTTGTCTCCAGCTCAGTCCAGTAGTATTTGGGCTTGACTTTCAGTTTGCTGAGCGAATGGTTGTGCAACTTCTTGGTTTTTGTTTTCACGGCTTGTTTGTTTTTGCTAACACTTATCAAAATATTGACGATACACATATTGTTTTGCGTTGACTTCATGGGGCAGGCATAAAGATATCGAGGTCCGCGCCAAAAACAAAGCGAAAGCAAAAGATAAACAAAATCACGTGGCCATATACTCTTGAATTTTTCAGCATATGTGCGTGTGTGTGTGTTTCCCTTTTTTTTTCTGGTTCTGTCGTAACTTTCACATTGTTGCCAGAGTTTTCCATGCTTTTCCTATCCCTATCGGCTACCCTATCCGCACTTTATTTGCCCCATTGCTGCTTAAGTTACTTTTTGCCCACGCTTGAATTTCTTTGCCCCATTCGAGCTCGGTTTGGTTCTCTGTCTTTTGCTTTTTTGCCCTCTGCCAAAGCATTGCTGAGCTAAGCAGCTCATTTTCAATCGAGCATGTGCGTTGGCGCTGCGATTGTGATTGTGATTTTTCTATCTATCTGGCTTACGCTGGCTTTTGCACGCTTGGCCCGTTCTCACCCGCCCTCAATGTTTGGCATTTGCTTTGTTTTTCGTCTGTTATTTTCATAAATAAATTTGCATGTGAAATGACATTGTTTATGGCATTCCTATATATGAAGAACGCATGCTCTCATATTTCTCTGACTCTGACTCTGACTCTGAGTCGACCCGGCCATCGTCTTTTTGTCACACGTTGTTGACAGCTTTGTTAAAATATGTTTACATGCTCAAATTAGTCTCAGGCTCAGTTGCAATCTCTTTGACATCCGGTTTCTTTCGTCTGTTTGTCTGTGTCTCTGTGTCAAAAGTTGACATCCGAAATGAATTCGTAATTGAGTTTTGTCCGCTGTTCTCGGTTCCATTTCATTTCGAGTCAACAGCTCTCATTCTAATTCTCACCCGATTCGAATTTAATATTATCATCCTAATTCGCATTTATGTTACATATGTACTCGCATATGTATAACATGCTATCATTATTTTTTCTTGCATATATATGCATATCAAGCCTTCTGTGTGGCCCCTCCTCAGCCTGATAGCATGGCGCCATGGCGGCGACTTATTTGTCCCAGAATTACTTATGCTCTGATTTGCTCTGCTCTGCTCCGCTTTGCTCCGGCCTGCTGTGCTGTAATTATTTCAACATTCTCATCACATTTGGGTAGAAAAGAGGCCATAATTATTGAAAATAAGCCAAGCGCAGCACATTTGTTGCCTGGCTCTGGCGCAGTTCCCCCTCAACGCCAATAAAATCATTTGCTGATTAGCGACTTCTGCGTAACACATGCCATGGAGTTGCCTTATCAGAACAAACACAACAAATTTATAAAAGTGGATAAATATGTATTCTAGTGGCTAAACGAGGATTGCTCATACGCCATGTGAACCGACGGAAGCGAAAATTCTGTCACATCTTTGCTGTTGTATTCGTTCTTTATTTACTTCTGTTGCCGTTGCTTTTGCTAAGTATTTTGATAAGGACTCTGCCAGAACATTTTTGCCAGATTTAATGTGACTCTTCACGAGCTCCTTATGTATTTAGAGGGATTAAGTCAAGTATTTACCAGAAATATCCTAAGCAGGTAAAATTCTCTAGATATGCATAAGAATACGTTTGTATATTTAAACAAATTGTTTATTTCTTCTATTAAATATTCTTGATAATACATATTGACATATTTGTTATAATATTTAATACGTAACTAATAAATGTGCACATACCTATAACAATCTTGGGCAACGAGATGCACTGTGCTTTAAAATACATAATTCTCAGCATTGAGATATAGCCTTTACCTATTAAATGGGTAAACAAAATTGTAATGGTAATTGTATTTGATTTTTTGTTGTTTATTTACGTTTAATTTAAAGCCACATTTGGACTTCAAAATTCCGCCTATTGGCGAGCAGTGAAATCCAACCAAATGCCCCCGTTGAGTGAAGAAATAAAGCCAAGTGGATCATACATGTTATCTGTGCGCGACTTTGGATTGACTTTTACATCAAAGTTGGTTATAATTTCGACGAGAGCTGCTTTAATCTGGGCCATGGCAAAACGTATACCTGCAGGACAACAAGTTGTGTGAGTATGGCCAGAATTAGGATTAGGTCAGTTATTATTTAACGTACCTATGCACATGCGAGGACCATCGCCGAATGCCATGAAGACGCCGCGCTCGCGATACATTTTGATCGCATTGGGCTCTAGAAAGCGATCGGGTTGATATTCCTGGGCATTGGGGAAGTAATCATCGTCTAGCATAAAGCAGGAATGAGGAACAAGGACTGTGGTGCCCTTCTCTATGGTGAAATTGGGTCCGTTTCGATTGGACAGCTCGATGGGTCGAGTACACAGTTTGTTGGACATCGGAAGTGGTGGGAAGAGTCTAAGGGACTCTGTAAAGGCAACACTGAGTTTTTGGTAACATTGAAGTGCTCCAATATTTACCATGCACACAGGCATCCAGGTAGGGTAGCTCGACAAGTTTTTCGAAAGCAACAAAGCCCTCATCGTTCAGATGTCCCTGCAGCTCCTCGCGCAGCCGCTGCTGTGCTTTGTCATTCCGTCCCAGCAGCAGCAGAGTATGGGCCAGAACAGAGGCCGTTGTCTCAAAGCCGTCCAGTAGGAAGGTCATCGACTGGGCAGTTATCTGCCGCGTGTTAAGGTTCCGCTTTTTGGCCAGCTGCAGAATGTAGTCCAGAAAGTCGACGCGATCGGATTGCAGTCTAGCTGCCCGTTGGGCATGGCGCGTATCAATCGCTGCCTGCATGAAGTCCACGAAGAATGCCTCGACATGCTTGGGTACGATACGTAGCTTTTTGATTTTACTGAATGAGGGTATCAAGGATATTGCGACAAAGTTGAGCACAAGGGTCCAGGAGTGTTGGAACATTGCCTTAATTTTTCCCATCACTGGCGTGGGATTGTCGGTAAAGCTCTGAGCGCTAAGGCCGAGCACGCAATCCGTGACCATTTCTGTGGTAAAGCACAGGCTGATCTGTAAGATATTGGGTTAGTGCCATTTCTGATAGTCACACAATGTACCACCCACATCCTTGCCATCCAAGCCATCCGTTGCTCCAGTGCGGATTTGTTTGCGAATGAATTCGTTCAGCTTCTTGCATACTTGGTTGGTCACTGGGTAAATCGATTTAATCTGAGAATATAAGTATATAGTTTAATTAGCTGATATTAATGCAGTTCCCACAAGGCTTACGCGACTAATGGTTAGTCCGGGAGTTATATCGGCGCGGCGCTCTTTCCAATTATCCCCGGTTAGTGTGAAAATATTGCTAGCAACTATAAAGTCGGACTTCTCATCCACCAGGTTGGCCAGCTCGTTGTCGTGGAAATGCTTAAAGTCCGAAACGAATACACGATGTGCCAGCTCCGGGCTGACAACCAGCAGCTGAGGAGAGCGCGACAAATAAATGCCAACTGCATCATATTGTTGCTTGTATTTGCTGTAAAAAGAGTGGAGAATGGGAAGAAGAATGTTATTGTAGAGTTCCTATGAGATGTAGAAACACAACCATTACCAATAAATCTCATTAAGATCTTGTATAGCATGTTGCTTCATTTTGATCATGTTGGGATAGTTGCCGGTAAGCATTGCCGGCCTAGGACCAGGCACATTCCGCTTGCGCCAATAGCCATAGTTCCAGATGAGGAACAAATAGCCCAGAGAAGCCGCCAGCACAAGCAGAGTAATTGTTACCAAAACCATTTTGCCAGCTGTTGTAACAAGTTTCCAGCAGCAATTCCGTTTGCCAAGTGTGGCTCGAGTGTTTACTATTCTGTGTATTTATAGGTAGTATCTGTATCTGGTTCTATTTTCTCGGTAGGTCAGTTTTCCGATAAGGCTAATCAATAAATGCTATTAGCTGCTGCAACTGCCAGCTAAACAGTTGAAATAAAGTGGTTGATAACGTTAATGTTTATAGCAATTACTTTTTATTTATAATTCTAGCTTGCAGAAATTAACAGCCATTGCTCGTGGCAAGTGAATGTTAAAATGCAAGTTGCGCTGAAATTGTGTAATGCGCGCCAACTTGTCAGCATGGGCATCTCCTAGTCAGGCACTCCCAGCTAGAGCACTCTTAGTAATTATATTGCAAAAAGTGCTTAACTACTTCACACGAGCATTTCATTTTACATTCGAGCAGCGATACAAGTAGACGTAATTGATGACAACAATGATGTGGATACTGAACATTTGCATATCTGAAGGTTCTTGTTAGGCACATTCAAATGGAACCGTGTTAAAGAACATTGCAAATTAAAGCTATGTTGAAAAGACCATTGATTACAGTGCGAAATATGTAGAAAGTCATATACAAAATGTACGTCTATCGACCAAGTTATAATTTTGAAAGCTATAAATTCATTAAAGAGTTCTAAACTAAACGTATTATTTTACTCTGTTGATAGGTAGTTATAAGCAGAGGGCGCAGTAATGTTGTATTTTTAATTTTTGTATATAAAGAGATTTTGCTGTATCATGATTGAATGTAAAACTGGTATTAATCGTTAATATCATACGATATGAGCGAAACAATAAATTGTTTTTTTAAAAGTCATCGACAAACAACAAAAGTTCATAATTTCGTTTTAATATAACAAACTAAAAGCCAAAAGACTGCTGAACAACATCATAACTAAGATAGGGGAACTTTATATGCCCCCGTAGCCTCTGTTTACAGGTAATGGTAATAACTTTTATTAATAACGAATTTTATCATGCTGCACACAAATAAGTCGAATCCTATCATATCAACTATTGACTACTGTATACTACTCTATAGAAAAAATGAGTGGAAAAATGAGTTTATTTTTATGAATAACGTTCAATTTTGCAAATATCTTGACCACACCTACGAGCTTCATATATATGAATATGATTTTATTAGAATTTAAAACAAACAGACATGGCTCGATCAACTCAACTCACCAAGCTAATGAGTATTTACACTTTCTTAGGTGGTAGATGTGCAGCACAATATTATAAATAGCCTTTTTATCACTTTTCAATGAGCTCAGGATATAATGAGAGCAACGCAAAGTCTTGAGACACTTTTTTCCGTACTGAGGACTCAACGTGTTGTATGCTTGGTGATAGAAGTCAGTCCCATTGTCTGGGCGATGCCATCAACATCTTGATTGTTAGTCACCAGCCCGCAAATGTGGCGGCCAACAGGAGAGAGCCCAAAACGGCAGACTGAGCAGCCCAAGCGGCTTAACATAAAGTAATCTAATGGCAGTCAGTCGGTCGGTAAGTACTCCCAAGCACTTACGCAGCCTGGATCGGACGATGCTGCTACCTTGGAGCAGGAGCAGGAGTAGGAGCAGGAGCAGGAGCAGGAGCTGTCCTTGCCATCGAGCTATCGCTATTCCCAGGACGCAAATTATGCATTAAGCTGTAGAAAAATGCCGCATAATGTTGTCAGGCGGGTGAGCCAAGGCAAGCCGAAAAGAGCCGAAAAAAGGGAAGCTGAAAATGCTGCCCTCCGATACAAGCAGAGCAGAGTCTGAGCTGAAGGTAAATGGTGACCAAGGTGATTTCCTGTGTCTTAGGTGTCTCTGCCAGATGACTCAACATAAACAGTTGGTAAAGCGAAGGCCGCAATCAAAATGTGTAAATTAGCACTTGATGCAACTGGGTCTGCCATCCCCATACCGATGCCCATCCTCATACTTTGCCTGGCACGAGCCTGAGCTCGGCTTGGCACTGGCTGACAGACGCTCGTGGTTTCGCTTGTCAACGTCGACCTGTCGACTGTCAGGCTTCGCCATGTCGTTGGTCGACCTGTATTCATATATTTCATGGCAAATTGCAATTTCCACTTTAATCTCCGCTGTGCTGTGGCTCAGACTAAAACCAGGCCACACCCATACGCCCACTCTGCTCTTGTCAACGGCCGCAGCTTATAATTTCGTTTATAATTACATTGACAGCGAAAGCAAAACTCAAGTTGTAGCTGCAGCGGTTACGGCTGCAGCAGCATTTGCTGAAAATCCAGCAAAAAGTGCCCACCTGCAGGCGACGCTTTCCTAATTAGCCCAAAGTACAGCGCCAGCAAACCATTTCAATGTGCATCATGTGTATCTGTGGGTCTCTGGGTCTGTAGGTCTGTGGGTCTGTTTATCTGTGTGTGTTGCTGCATGCCCCGTCATGGGGCACGTGGTAATTCGTTATTTCTGGCCATCAGCCCTCTAGCTAATTTGAGCCACCTGACACATCCACTAGGTATAAGTCAACTGTCAACTGGCGCACATTGCTTTACATATTGAATATGAAACTATTTTCGAAAGCAAATAGTAAAAATTATTTACAATAAAGTCAATTTCATTCTGTAATTTATGCAGAGAGAGTAGAAGTAAAGAGAAAATAGAGAGATTGTGGGGTGGAGAAGCAAAGAGAGAGATAACATTCAATGAAATATTTGTTATATGAACCGAACCCTAGAGCGTCATGCTTTTATAGCTTATAATACTGTTGTTTAATATTAAAATTAATATTACGAATACACATAGGTTGTTGTTAAAAGTAAAGTAGTATAGGCAATGGCAACTATGGCTATTAACTAAGACCTAGGTGACATCTATGCACAAAGCTTGGCAGTTCAGTCGACGTCCCAGGTCAAGTTGGCCTAACATCGAGGCAGTTGTATTAACACGACACCACCTAACACTTGCTTAAGCTGAGAAATTTGGACGTAAGCATAGAAGATAGACAACATTGTCTGGCTAAGACCAAGCTTAAATAGCCTCAATAACGTAAGTTGCATTGAGGAGCCCTGTGGTTCAATTTATTTACTGAGCCAAGGTAAATTCTACTAAGCTAAGTCCCGCCCGCTTGTAGTCACATTTAATGTTGATGTGAACCAATGTGCAGTCGACACAGGAGTTGCGATTACAATTTTCGATTTGAATGTGAAAAAGCTAAAATATACTATTCAAAATGTTTGGTTCAGTTATTAATAATGAAATTGCTTTGAAAGTCCCTTTGGTTTTTGGGAGTGAAAAGGTAATCACACATTTGATGACGCCCCATTTTCGAGAAAAAATTTCATGTCAGGTATCTTTACAAAAATATAAACAAGAGTCATTTCTATACTTAACGTGTTAACTTAACTTAACTTAAAGTTCATGGCTAGTTTCTTGCCAAAAATGTGTACAATTTCAGTTTGAAATATTCCTTGAATTCGCCATCCTTGACTAACCCTCGAGCAGGAAAGTACTTAGTAAGCTGTTCAACAGCTCTCTTGGCTCTCATTGATTTCTGTCGAATCCTTTGTGATATGCGTTCAATTGACATTTGAATGTGCTGCTGAAAATACATGAGCTAAATACAAGTACGCCCCATCTGCTTTTATTGTTGGCGATAGCGGCAGTTGTCTCTGCTGAAATGCCACCTCATATCATATCATATCAATGGCTGAGGCCATTTACCGGCATTTCTGCATTTGGCAAACCTTTTTCTAATAACGCATGCCCATTTATCTGTGTGGGGGGCAAAAAAGTAATAAGCAAATAGTTGGCATAATTTGGCTAAGGACCAGCTCGAGAGCTTCGAGCAGCAGCAGCAGTCGTCAGGATCCGGTGACAAACGCTGAGCGAATTTCAACTTCCTTGCCAGGGGATACTGACCACTGACGTAATCAAATCGGCAATCACTAAAAGATATGTGTGCGCATCAATGTGCCCGAAGGGTTGGTCCAGTGCTCAAATATTTGCCCCACCCATTCGCAAAAATGGCAAAAAAAAAGGACGCGGCTGGCGTGTGGCCTGTGCCTTGCCTGCAGCATATTTGGCCCGTCCCGAACAGTGCGTAAATTGCCATTTTCAAACACATTTCAATACATTTTTGGGTTTTATTTTTTTTTTTAGGAAAGTTACTTCTGCACAGTGTCAGAAATTATTGCCTGGTGCGAAGTCGAGAGAGCTTCCCGAATTTTATTGCTTTTGCAGTTTGTCAGCTGCCTTGATGACTGGCATCTTTGCGCCTATCGTCCATCGCCCATCGTCCATCGTCCATCGTCCGTCGGCTGACGAGTATCGACTATCGACTGTTGTCCGTCGTCTCTCTTGAATTGCGTATACGCCGCGTGTAACGCGAGTGAAAGGCAAAAACTTCAATTTTTGTCGCAGCTCTTCTGTTATTGCGCTGTCATTTTATTGTCAGTCGACGCTGACAGACACGCAGACAGACAGTTGGGGCGACAGACAGACAGGCAGTCGGCCAATGGCAGCCTTTGATCTTGCCCCCCCTGCCGAAAAGTATGCAAAGTATTTTACAGCTTCCAGTATTGTGTTCTGTTTAAATTGCGCACATAAGCGAAGCGCACGTGCATGAAATGGCATCCCATCCCTTTTACACCCGCATTCTCCCCCCCGTTGCCCACGTCCGCATTCCAACACAGATGCCAGTCCGAAGGCGTTGCATATTTCTTGGCCACCTAATGGCACACGGCAGCTAAGTGACGATGAAATTTTAAAAAATGTTAATGTTTTGACTTTCTTTCTGAACAAAAATGTATTACTTTTCCTTACAGTCTTATAATGGACAAGCGTTGATCAGTTAAATATAAAATGTAAGCGCGATTAAGATATGAAGATTTTCATTGATTAGGTCAAGGAATATCAATATTATATTTGATGTATATTTATATTCTATGTATATAGAGATAAATATATATCTATCTTTTTTAAAGGCATGTAAAGGTATTATAATTTTGTCATGGTTTTAAATTAATCGAATTAAATCAATAATAGATCTTCTATTTTGAAAAAATGTAAACGTTCTTAGATGATTCGGGCAATATCTGTGGGCAATTAAGACGGCTTTAATGCTTACAAGTTGTTACTTTACAAATAATTACAGAATCATCCCTCCTTTTTAGCTGTGGCATCTGTTGGGCTCGTCGACCCATTCTGAGTAGCTTCGAGCTTCATTGCAGGGCCTCGACTGCACACGCTTACATTATATTTTATAATCATTTTACAACCGGTGTGATATTTAGAATGTTACCATAAGTTGCTTCATTTTACGCTGGCAAAGTTTGTGTTGCCATGTTGCCATGTTGCCAGCCTGCCAGCCTGCCTGGTACAGCAAACATTTCAGCTGCTATCCGGAATGTTGTTGCTGTGTTTTTTGTGGTGTTATTGTTGTTTTAGTTGCTGGCAGGCAAAAAGTTGATGCCGCCACATGGTAGCTGTTTTGGCAGTTTTATAGTGTTGGCCATAAAGTACTTAAAAGTTTCATTTTACGCCTATTTTGTAGCCAGTGCCCCATTATCGGAGCCACAGAGGGATGCCACAGAGAGTGACCGGTGCAAAGTAGCTGGAAGCGTCAGTCGAAAGAGCAGCAGCAGGAGCCAAACCTGTGCGGCTGCCGTCAGCATCCAATTTGCTAACAATTTAACAATCATTGCTTTTGGCTTGTGAGAAGTCAACTTCTAGCAACACTTGCATACACACACACACACACACACACACACACTTTACGTGTGTTGTGGCGGCCATTTTAATTGCCTGCCTAAACAAATAACATTCAAGTAGCTTGTGTCTTCAATATGGCCCAGACGGAGCGGATGCTGATGATCATGACCGTTGCTGGCCTCATGCCGCCAATTAATGCCAAAATTGGCAAGTGGCAACTGGCAAGTGGCAAGTGGCAAGTGGAAATCGGATTTCTGGCCGGGGGAGTCAAAGTTGGCCAAGAGCAATTGGTTGGTAATTGCCTAAAAACCCGACCCCAAACTTGTGCCTATCAATATTCCCCGTCAGCTGAATGGCAACGTCATCGCCTGCTCCTCGTTCTTCGCTGTTAGCTGCTTGTTGCTCGTTTTCATAAAAAAAATTCAATACAAATATTTTCCAAGCATTTGAGACCGAGCCATTCAACGTTCTGAACAGCAGCCTGTTTATAGCAAGTATGTTCTTTTATTACCCTGATAAAGTTGTTTTTGTATGCAATATTTATATCCTGGAAAAATGATATTAAGAAAGGATAATATTTAAATTAAATCTATTTCATTAATAATAATAACAGAAGCTTTTCCAGTGTATGATTTTTATGGATTAAATCCAGATCCTAATTTCAAGCGGGCTTAAGAGGTATCTCTTAGTCGAGCTGGTTTGTCTGTCGCATTCTTGCTTACAAAATGGTTTTCTTTTTTACATGCGGCTGCCATTTCTGGCACTGGTGTACTTAATGGGCTTCATGCTGCCTTAAAGGTTCCTTCTTTCTGTATTCGAAGTTCTCGAAAGTTGGACAAATGATAACTGAAAGCATTGAAGGCGCGGCATTTGGGTTCGAGCTCGTCTTCGTGGTCCAATCGTGGCCTGCACTTCAGCTTGCAACGCAAATTTATCATGGCCTACCACAGAAGAAGATGAATTGGTGGCCAGATAGTAATTGGCCGTTGCAAAGTAAACGCAGAAGCATCTCAAGAATGACGCACAAATGGTGTTGGTTTGCAAGGAAGCAAAAAAAATCCTGCAACTCTAGTCCGAGAGCTTGCGGCAAACCGAGCATTCGGCTGATGGCCAGTCTTTAATTTTAAGGACTAAAGTATGTAAGAGTTAGAGCAAAGCTTTTGGAACTTTAACAACCAATATAAAAACATATTTATTATTTAATATTTGAATTGCAAGTTTTGATTTTGTCTTTTTTGAGTTTTTCCCAAAGATAGAACGTTTTTTTTGGAGTAACTTTTAAATATATACTTGTGATTATAAGCGTCAGTAAAAGTTTTAACTTTTTTGAGCCTCACGCCAATTTGTATATTTATGTCAATTTCTCTATCTGTTTGTTCTTCCTATATGAGCGAGAGACTTGAAAGTTTTCTTTTAAATATTTTAGATATGTATTTTTAAACCAGCCTTGGAGAGAAATAAATGCTATGAATGAGGAGCTTCGAAGAATTTTTGAAATTTAATCTAGTAGCTAGAATATAATTAAAATGTATATTTTTCATAGTGAATGAAGTTTAGTGAGCTTAAAAAATTGTTTTCGTATTGTGTATCAATAAGAAATATATAAAGCTTTATAAAGTAGCCCATTATCTGCGTGCATCTTAAGAGAAAATGTAATTACTTACTAAATGGGTATTAGTAGATAGTATTATGAGGCTTCTTTGTGGAATGTCAAGTTGTCTGCGAAGGATTAACTCGTTATGTAATAATTTCAAATGCTTGTCAAATGAAGTTTGAGGTCTGCCATTGTGTTCCACACGAGCGCTGTCAACTTCCGGCGATTGTTTATTGAGCTGCAGCTGCTCATTAAGTGCAACATTGTTTTGAATGGCTTTTTATGGCAAGCAGCAAGTCATTAAGGAGTTTTCGTATTGATGTGGCAACATTCTTAGAAACTAGCTTGTGGCGTGCTGGCAACATTTGTTGCAAGCAACAAACAACTGCAGCTCAGCTAATGTTGACCCTGCCCCTGTCGAGCTTATCGCTCTGTCGCAAGAAATTTTAATAAGCCAATAAAAATGTAAAACTTGAACAAACAGTGCTCAGTTTGCCGAAGATTGATTGCCCTTGCAGGCATATTACACTGCACGATATGTTTCGATTTTTTTCATTTAAATAAACGTACTCAACATGTTATTAAAACCTGAAGAACATTTTCCTAACAGAATAAAAATTTTGTATATGTCTCTCTCATTCACAAATCTTGCTTAAATTGTAATACTCCCTGGCAGAATAAAGCGCGAAGCATGGTAAACATGAATCGCATAAAATACAAATTAAATGCATGTCCAGAGGCAGCCCTCGCCCTCGTCTATGCCATGCTCCTTGCTCGTCAATTGGCGCAGCTCGCAGCTGATGTGTTTTGTGTGTGCCGGCCATTTGTGATCCCCAGAGCGGCTGTTCCAGTTCGTAATTGTGCGCGGCTCGCGTTGATTTGCCCAACTCAGCCAAGTTTGAGTAATGTGGGTGTTGCTTCTGCGGCAGTGGCATTCCCCGGATTGCTGGCTTGGCTAGCTTATGCCACCGTACGCTGCCTGCATTGCAGCACATTCTGTGGCCACCGTCTCTGGGGGTGCCTGGCAATAGCATGTTGCATGTCTATGCATGTAAATGCTCGACTAGAACTCGACTCAACTCAACTCGAACTCGACTCGCTTGGCTGGTGGGTGCATTGGATCGTTGGATCGCTGGCTGGTTGCCTGGGTCTTGCCGGGCTCTTTGCTTTTGTGTTTGCACAAGTGTCCGTTGTGGTTGAAAGGTGAAAATGGCGCTGGCACATTGCAGTCGTGCACCCTATGCCACCGCCACCGCCACCCCAGCCTTAAGCCAATTCCCTGCTGAGGCAACGCTAGATGAAAAATAAACAGCATGCTCTGTCTCCCTGGCCCACCACTTCGAGCTCTTGCCCTTTGCTTTGGTTTCGCTTGCCATTCAAGATGATTTACAGCGCTTTGTGCCCCAGCATAGGGCATAGGACCTGCAAGGTGGGCAAGCGCATCCTTTGCTCATTTGCCTTCTGCATTTGTCGCATAGTCGTCGTCCGTTTTGAAAGCATGCACCATCAGTTCAACATGCATTAGACGGCCGCAACTTGTAGCCTTCTAGTCCTGGCTGTTATGCGCATTATTTAAGCGTCTTTTTATTTGCTGTCTGGAGTTGGGCCTTTGTGCTTAAAACTTTGCCATCAAAAGCAACGGCGCAATGAAGATACACTGTAGGAAAAACAGGAGGGAAAAAAATAATAATAATAAAGCACTTGAAACAAACGTTTTCAGTAAATTTAACATTAGCTGCTTTGTGAAAATAATCAGCGAAAGGTTCGCCGAGCCGAGCGGAGCGCCGGAACCAAAAGGGGGCGCGCCTCCATTTTGTGGGCGGTGCTGAAGGCGGGGGCTTGTGCAAAACTTTTCTTGTCCGGCTCCTGCGCCTGCAAGTAGGCAACATTCTTTGTTGTTTGCTATTATTATACTTGCTTGCCACGCGAGCGAGTGTGCGAGTGTGCGTGTGTGTGTGCGTGTGTGTGTGAGTGCCTGCCTGTGTGCGTTGGTATATTTACAAACTCTGTAGCATACTTTTCAGCTTGCGTGGCTGTTGTGTGTTAAGGTTAAGAGTTGCCAAGTCCTTTTGGTTGCATAGAACTTCCATTTCCAGGCGAAGGGGCTGTCAACTTTGCCGTACATTTCTGATTTATGTGGCGGCTCGAGACTGAGAGAGAAAGGTAAATAAACAGAAAGGGAGGGCAGCTTTTTTTTCTTTTGCATAGCATACTTTGAGGCATGCCTGAATTTATTTTTATTTCTTCTTTTTATTTTACTCTGGCCGCCAAAGTGGGCAAATTATTTCAATTTCTATTATCGCATTTTATGATTGCCGAGTTGCGGCTTTTTATTTAACAAATTTTCCAGGAAAATTCACTGGCATTTTTCGTGGTTTGTTGCTGCCTTTGCTGCCTGGCTCACTTCCACATTGTTGTCGAGTTCATGGCGTTGTGTAGTTTATTAGCCCAGTTTTAGTTATGGTTTCAGTTTCTTAATGCCCAGTTTTCTCGATGCACCTTGCATATTGTTACCTGTGTTGTTGCTGTTCTTCTTACTTAAAGCTGTGCAGTATCCAATTTAATTTTGAATGCTTGCGCAGCTGTTGTGCAAAATGAATTCGCATGCAGTACGTCAGTAATTAAAACTTTTACCAAATAAATCAAATTGCCAGCCCCCGTTAATGTTGAACTGTCGCGCAAATAAGAAGTTTCGGATAAAAGTTCAAATTGCGCTCAGCCATCGATTGACTCTAAAGTCGAGCCAGACAATGGAATAGCAAAAGTGCGCCATACTTAAAGGTCAGAACAAATTTGTGCAGCTGCAGCTCGAAAATGGCTGAGAATTGTGACAAATGCAGTGAGAAAATGAATTGTGTAACATTTTTTGTGGCTCTACTGAAAGAATTCAAATAATTGTGGCAG
Organism: Drosophila ezoana; assembly: GCA_035045725.1. Lineage (NCBI taxonomy): Eukaryota > Metazoa > Arthropoda > Insecta > Diptera > Drosophilidae > Drosophila > Drosophila ezoana. The sequence continues at coordinate 9,457,027 of JAWNOU010000036.1, forward strand.
ACACAATTGCTTTGCAAAGACTGACTTTTGTGCCCGATTGAAGTTCAAGCTGGTCTCGAAGGAAGTGTTAAAAGCGCGAGCGAGGTAAAGTTTCCTGTTCGCTTCAAGTGAACTTTGAAATATGCCACAATTGTAGAGAAAAGAGTACAAAATCATGCGAAAGCTGCTATTTAACAAACTGTTCCATAAAACTTGTAATAAAAGTCATTAAGAAATGCCATGTCCACTGAGATTTTAGCTCGGCTCTGCACTTCGTTTAGAGGAATATCTTATATAGAAAAGAAATACTGCCGACATCGACACAATCTATTAATTTGAATCCATTACAATCCAAATTGTAATCATTAACAACTGACACGTCCACAGAGAACTCACTCCGTTTCTTCTCATTTAACGGCCCCACAATCTATATCTATATCTATCGTCTGGCCAACGCAGAGGTGACAGGTGATTTCTTCTATATAGCAAAATATAAAAGATGAGAGATGCTAAGTAGTTTATTATAAACATAACTTTATATGTAATACTTTCCTCGATTGTAATCTTAGCTCTTGTTAAATCTAGATTTCCGGATGTTGGAGTTTTGTTACAGTTTATTTATCTCAAGTTTGATATCTTATATGATCCTCTTGCCAACACTCAATCAAAGTTCCAGTCATGTTGCAAAGCTAGTTATACCACCAGCAGCACAGATGCCACTCAGGACACAGCTGCACGCCGTCCACAAAGTGTTTATATTGTAACAACTCACTTACTTTACAATTGATTCACTCAAACACTCTCTCGCTCACACACACACGCACACACATATATACTGACATATAAGCATCCGGTTGGCTGCAGCCATTTGCCATTTCCTGCCTTGACTTTTATTTCTGCGTTTCCGCACTTGGCGTTTGGCGACTTTTTATGCGTCGTGCTCTAATTTTTTAAGCCAATAGTTGTCCAATCAATTTCAAGTGCTCACCACCAGCTAGAATCTACATAAAGATGCCAGTGAGGCGATCTCAACACTCACAGGCCAGCTATTAAATACATTGTTGACGCAAGGCGATGACGAGGTTGCCGCTGAACGATGGCGGCGTCTCGCGAACAGCCTATGTATAAATTTAGCCCAGCCGCCGACAGGAACTGCAACAGCAACAATTGCAGCATAAGGAAATGCAGTAAAGGGCATAAAAAGAATGGTTGCCAAAAAACCGACAGAGCACTGAGCAAAAAGCTGCAGCAAAACTGAACACAATGAATGCCCGAATATGACTTACAAAGTGTGTGTGCTTTCAAAAAATATGCCCTACACACAAGCGTTTGGAGTACATGCGAAGGAAATTGTTGAAAAATTATTAAATTATATAATTTCTACATGTACATATATAAGATTCTTACCCATCTCTCTTATCCTTTATGATGAACCCAACTAACCTTAAAGAATAGTTTTTTTGGCTTTAAAATATATGTAAATGTGCAAGTATTTTATGTTTGGTAAGCAATAAGCCGCAAGACCACAATGCGAGCATAGTTGAGTAAACTTTGCTCAAATTTTATAAACAAGTTTAAACCACCAAGTCGGGTTCGTCCTTATATTACCCTACCCAATTAACAGGTTTTAATACGCACTGCTCTAAGTGTATTTAATGGTTTGTGCTCTTGTAAGTATTATTGCCTGTGCTACACTTCGACGGAGTTAAGAGCCATGGGGTGCTTGAGTATTTTATTTGGATATTTGGTTATAGGGTATTTCCAAGTCGATCTCTACAGTGTCTTGAGAAGTGTGGGAAAGATGGAATCTTGTAGCATTTTAAGCGTGTGTATGAATATCTTTTGGCAATGAAAATGCCCGGGCAGGGGCAATGCACGAGGCAAGGTTCTGTTCTGATTCGGCTGCCATTCTGCGAGTTGTTGCTGCTGCCTCGACAAATAGACGGCTGTCGGGAAAATTGAAAAACAAATTGCTGACATGGAAAACAATGCATCAAATATTTAATAGACACTGCCAGGCTGTCATTCAGGCCGCTTGGCGAGAGCCTATTTTACAATTAATGAAAAAAATCTAGCCAAATTATTTTTTCGAGCCAACAGCTGCCAACACGTGGGAAAGACAGAGTCTGATAAGGACAGAGAGAGAGAGAGAGAGAGGGAGAGATGGATGAAAGACAGGCAGTGGGCTGCCAAAAATATGGGTCATGTTTGCCATGGTGTAATGTGTAGAATGATTGCAACTTTAAAAAGCAAACAAACAGGAAAACTGCTGCTTGGGAATCGCCACCCACCAAGTGGGTGAACGAACCAACAATGCAAACAGAAAACTGTCTGCCAGGCTGAGGCTCTGGCACACGCCCAGGCAAACAAACAGACAAACAGACAAACAAACAAACAGAACGTCCATACAAATGCCGGAGTCTGAAACTAGGCCTGTCGTCGCCGGGCCACATGCATCATGCATGCAGTCAGCAGTCCCGCAGTTCAGTCGGAATCGCAGTCGAGTTGAGGCATCGACTGTGCCAAGTTGCAACTGCATCTGTGCTTGCCTCGTGGCACTTGCAGTAGCTGCCAGTAACTGCAGCTCAGTCTCAGCCATTTTATGTGCTTTGACTGCTTCACGTTGTTGCTGCAGCTACAATTGCCGCTGATTGCAAAAGTATCTGAATTGCGTCGCAGGGCTGCAAAGTGTCCCTTGTGCATCCTTTTACTGCCAGATGTTAATGGCAACAGATATATATGTAATATGTATATTGTGTAGAATATTATTATTTTCCCTATTTTCTGAAGTGTTTATTTTTTTGCATTTACCAAAACGTGGCGATCTTAAGTTTGTATTTAAGTGTTTATAAACGTTTTATGGATAATTCCACCTGAAAGCGTGGGAAAATTGCGGAAATTTCAATCTCAACCTCAAGCTAAAAGATATTTCTTTAAAGTGATTTAAGTGCTATTTCAACATTTTTAGAAAATTGGTCAACGATTTGGTCAGGAACCATTTCGAGTGCTAACTATTATAGAAATTTTTATGAAAATTCATTTCGCTTTTCACTTTTCGCAAAATCCACTTCTCCTAGGCGGAAAGGTAAAGGTAAAGGTTGTATGAACTTAACAACGAGGTGAAGTTCCAAATGGGATGGTTAAATTTGAATTTTCTTAGAGCGGAAATTGGGTTGGAAATTCCATGCAAATATCTAGCATCGTACAAGGACAAGTAGCCAAGATACGTTTATTGATTTTATATGGATTATAATTTGGCTTAAGATGAGATTGGTTGGAAAATATTACAAGCAGCTTGACGAAAGATTATATTTATACTTACTGTAACTTTAAAATGAAATTTTCCTTGCTCACTTAACACTTATAACGATAATTTAAAAAATAGATTACTTGTAAAGTATTTTTTTAACGGTCTTCTCCTAAAAGCCTTTTCAGTTGAGCAGCGACAAATAAAATAGCTAATAGACAGGCGAAATCATATTATTTAAAGTATACTCTTGACGACATTAACTTAACGTAAACGGCTTTCAGGTGTCACTTGGAGTAGCTGATATTGTGCCTGGAGCCAAACTAATAGAAAATGCGAGTGGATGTAGCCCTGGTTGACTAACAGCAGCTCTCGATTGCTGATTACGAACGTATCTATAGAAAAAGGAACGAAAAAAGATTATCATCGACATGCAACTGGAAGGAAGCATCTACCTGGCCGTGCGGCTCTGTCAGCTACACTCACTATCCACTCAAGCAGTCAACACACCGGGTCTGCGTCTGAAGCAGCAAGCAGCAAGCGGCAATAAAAGCCGTAAGAGTAAGCCGCTTTCATGGCTCTTACGGCAAGGTATGCAGGGAGCAGGGAGCGGGGAGCTGGGAGCGGGGACAGCAGCTTGAATACGGTTGATTTAGTTAATAGGAAACAAATATGTATGTATACCTGCAGTGTAACAGTTACAGCAGTTACTGAGCAAGGACTCAAGGACTACCCAGCAGCTATGACTTAAAGAGTGGAGTCATTGACTGCCTCAATTGAGGGAGTTTATGTGCGGCTGGTAGTAGGGAAGGGGCGTGGCGGCGCAATTACCTGTCGGCACTTAAACGTTTCATAAGTGCCTGGCAAATGAATTGCAAATGATTTGTAAAAACGCCAGCAAAAAGTTTACAATTACAAAGAGAACAAAGCCACTCGCTAACTGCTTGCTCCGTGGCTGCTGTTCAAAGCCTTTCGCTGGATTAACATTGCCAAAGGCAGCGGCATTAGAAAAAAACCCCTTTTAACCCAGATTGAAAAACTGGAAATTAGTTTTTATTTAGGTTGGCTGGCTGCCTGTTGCCTGTTGCTGCATACGCGGGGATGGCTGCATTCGAGTTTTTACTGCGCTTGCAGTTAATTTTTAATGCCTGGCATCTAAAAACTGTTGCTCTTGCCATGTTATTATGCGTTTTATGCTCGCTGCTGCCAAGTCATTTACAACAACAACAACAACATTGGTCAAGGCTGGCCACCAACGTCTCTCAGCCAAACACTTTGTAGCCGGGCTAAATGCTAATGCATAAAAATAGCCGCAGTTGTGAATGGAATGTTGCTGCTAAATGTAAAATCATTCTGGTAACTAAAAACAACTTGAAATCTTTTGAATTTTTATTTTGTTAATTAATTTGGTTTATTTACTTTTAATGTTGCCAATTGTGCGGGATTGCCTCAAAAACGCACTTCAACAAAATAAGAGGAGCACAAAGCAGGACCTTTTGATCTGATCTGCAATGGTTCTTGGAATTTGCCCACATTGAGAGGGTCCTAAAAGTTGCCAAAGTGGGACACGCAATCAGTTAACAACTACCTTGATTAAGATCCCCAGGCTAGAGTGAATAGATAATAAAAGATATCAAATATATTCGAATTAAATAATACAATTATAAACAATAAATTTGCTTTAAATAAACTCAACTCGTTTGTCTTGAGAAAAGATGCCAACTCAGTTTCAATAACATTTCCGCAAAAGTACTTGCGTGTTTGTCCAAAGTTCAGTATTTGTATTCTTCTGTATATTCCCCTTGAATGCCTCATGTCAAGTTTTCTATTATGCAACTTACTTTTATCAGACTCAATCCATGTACATATATGTTGGTACAAAACTTTTCCAAATGAAAATAAAGAGCACAATTCCAGGAACACACACGCACACACTGATATATAAATATATATACATTATCATGCTGAAGTGCAAGTCGAGTTTTCTCGCTTCAATCGATTTCCGTTTAGCAAAGGAGCCAACCACTAAAAAAGTTGCCTGCCGATTGGCAGTTGCGAATTTTTCTCTTCTGTTCACTTGGGTGTTGTGTATGTTGTTGTTGTTGTTGCTCTGTGTGTTGTCTGTGGCTATTGCTTTTAGTTGTTTTTGCACTTTCACTTTACCGTTGGCACGTTTGCGTAGTTACCATTTGTTCCGCTGCTGTGCAAATTATTACATTGACCCAGTAAAAGAGCAACGCGTCATGTGTTTGACTCGAAATCCTTGAAGGAAGCGGCTTAAATTCAAGGATTTTTCCCTGTGCATGCTTGCCAGTTAGAGCGCAAATCGAGTTAAGTCTTGAGGTAACCAAAATCATAAAACAACACAAAGCAGCCAAAATTAATTGCCCGAAACGACGGCAGCCAGCAAAAGCAATTAACTTACAATTCTACTATATATATTTTATATGACCTGAGTTTTGTTTTTTATAATTTAAACAACGACTCCTTTTTGCCCTTTATGCACTGCCATAAATCAAAGGCAAGCGCCCTAAGTGAAATTCAAATGTTGGCCATATGGCTTGCCAAACTTGTCCTGAAACTTCCTGTTCATTGCTCCTTCTAGGCCATCGCCTGGCTGGTTCCCTTTGGCAAGGACAACTCGACTCGACTCGACTCGAGTCGACTCGACAACTGGTGGCGCCTGCGATCTGCGTACATGCAACATGGCACATGTGGCACATGCGGCTGTTGCTTGCACGAGTCTCCTTGTTGTAAATAATTCATTTTTTATTTGCTGCCGGAATGAACTTCACCTGGGCAATCAGGTGCAGGCGCAGTATTAAAAATTATTATTATTTTTTGATTTATGATTTAGTTTATGTTGCTGTTGGTTTTCAATATTTTTATGGCCGACAGCGTCGTTAAAAAAATAATGACTGAGGTTGAATTTTTCTAGCGATTACTTCGCTACCAAGCGCCCAAACTTTCCAAGGACTTCATAAAGCAGTATATGCAAAAGATTTAATGTTTGTTAAGAAAAATAATAAGTATTGCCAATAAAATATTAACATTGGTGTTGATTTCAGGTGAAATTTAGTAAATTCGAGCTCTTTATTCAACTAAATGTGGAATGTACCATTTTAAATATTAATAACATATTCGTTTAAAAGATCATGTATCTTTGCAACCTGAAAACATACAACTTTGAAAATGAATTCGAGGTGCATCGAACTAAACAAAAGTTGGAGTCCACTTTTAGCGTATATTTTATTCACTTGGAGATGATTAAGATTGAAAATAAACCTTGATAATTGATCTACGAGTAAAGGATTTGGCAAAAGGTGCAATACACGTCTCAAACTGATTCTTGTACATATATTTGAGAATAACTTGGAAGCTGATCTTACCAATAGATCGGTAAGCAGAAACTATAGTAGAAATTTCTTTGGGTGTCTCTCAAGACAAATAATTGTATATATGGAGATTAAGTATATGGATATTTCAATATTGCCCGAAATAATAATATATTTATATCGGCATATTTGAGACTAGAAAGTATACATACCTTTCATCTTTTTTTTAGGTCTCCAACTATGTTCATTTCAGTTAAATTTCGTGGGCTTTGCTCTTTTTGAGTAAATAAAATAACTTGCATTGCATCCAATTTATGCTTGTTTTCTGCCCCCCTCCAATAGACTCTAATTCAATAATGTGTGCCCAGAAGGGACAATGGCAAAAAGCAGAGTAGACAAAATGAAAAGAGAAAAAATTGGTAACAATTTAAAGCCTAACCGCAGGCGGCGCCTTTTTTGCAGTGGTCAGCGGTCAGCAAAAAAGAACAAAATAAATAAAAAACGTTTCTATGGACATCACAAGCAAATAAAATGCAAAAAACTCTCCACACAAAACACAAAACAAAAATGGCAAACAATTTTGGTTGAGGCGTTGCAATTAATAAAGGCCACACACGATGATGCAGGCGCAGGACATTGACACGGCAACAGCAACAACTCAGGCCCCCTTCTCGGCCCCCTTCTCGGCCCCCTTCGGCAACAACCACAAAAAAAGGGCGTAACAATCGGCCGTTTGCAGCTGAAGGCACATAAATTAGGGGCGTGTCGGACGAAACAACCGAGTACAACTCGACAGCATTTTGTGGCATGGGTTGGTTTTTTCTTCTTTTTGTTATTGTTTGCCTCTTGTGTTGTGGGCCAAGTAAATCTTCAATGTTGTTGCACAGGCGATAAGGCAAGATAAATGAGGCTTTAATGTTAAATAAATTAAGCACTTGTCGTGTGTATTATGTGGCACCATTGGGCGCCCGTCTTCAGCTCAGCTCTGCTGCTTCACTGGCCTGGCCTGGACTGGCATGCCAGGAATGACATTTGATTATCACGCGGCTTCAGCGCGTCTTTGGCAGCGTGCAAAACGCGCGCGTTACATAAATCAACGCCAGCGTTGACATCGACGTTGAGGTCGACATTTGTGTCGTGCATGGCATAACAATGCCAGCGGGCTTTAATTAAACTACACTTAGAGTATTCTATTGCCAGTGTCTGTTACAGGGGACCTGCATGCCTCCGACTACAATAGGAAGCGTGCGGCAAATGTGGGCCATAAATTTCTTCAAGCTCATGTGCTTCATGTGCAAGGTATTAGCTCGTGAAAGGGGCCGAATTCAACTAACTTAAAACTATGTTAAAGCAAACAAAAAGTGAGAAAAAAGTATTTATATATTAGGCTTTAAGTTAATTCAGTTTCTGATCTTTGTAAAGCACAATCACAAGTTCGACATGCTTTCCATGCTCTATTTGCTTCTTTAAATATACTTTAGCAATAAGCAATGGCAAATATAACTAATAGGAATATAATAGTTATTAAATTTAATATGGACTTAAACTAATTTGCTTTTTTTTTAAGATTAACATAAAGATTGACTTAAGATTCAACTATCTTTGGTAATGTCGTACACTAACTTGAATTATGTTCCTCATCTTAATATTATTCATATAAAAGATGCAGAGATTCTTGAAAGGCCTAGCAACAATCGATTCTAGTATTGAAACAGACTTAAGACTAAATACTTTAGTTGAGAACAATCTTAACATATATTGTGGCTATGAATGACAATGTGGTTTTAGGAAGTAACGAATCGCCAGAATCAAATGATTTTCTTTAGCTTATTTTAAAATAAGCAGGCTAAACTTAAATGTGAGTTTAAAACAAAATAATAGAAATAACTAAATAAATTTGGGCTGCAAATATTTTAATTTAATTTTGTAACTTAATTAATTTGCATGTGGCGGAAAATTTGATTATCGCTATATGTCGCTTGTTGCTCGATATTGCCGAGTATTTGTAACATTTCCCCGACGCATACAAATACCACGTTTGCTTTTCATTATAATAAATTAGTTGTTTATATTGGTTTTGTTCCCTGGATTGATTTTCGTTCATACATATTTAATGCCGCCATTGTCATTATGTTTTTCCGGCTCTGCCTCCCCACCGCCCAAGAGTAGGCTACAGAAAACATTTTGCCACGCTCGCGTGCTGCATGTGATTAACAATAGACGCCGGTTCAACAATTGCCAGGTGTGATAGTTATCCGAACATCGCTCAGTCCCGGGTGGGCTTTAAAGTGCTAGACAAAATAAGCCCCGGTTCCAGGCTACATTTGTATACCCTGAACCCATTAAAACTGGGTAAAAGGGGTATAATGTTTTTGTGCAAAATGTAAATGTATGTAACAGGCAGAAGGAAGCATCTCCGACCCTATAAAGTATATATATTCTTGAGCAGCATCAATAGCCGAGTCAATCTAGCCATGTCCGTCTGTCTGTCCGTCCGTCCGTCCGTCCGTATGTATGAACGCAAGGATCTCAGAACCTATAAGAGCTAAAGAAATTTTTTGAAATTTTAGATGTAGGTGCTCCTAGTGCTTACGCAGATCGAGTTTGTTTCCGATAATCGATAACTTACTCCGTTTCCAAGTAATCGATCAAAATCGATATTGACATTCTGTTTTTTGAGCAATTTTGCTAAATAGTAAGAGCTAGAGTCACAAAACTGGACATGTAGCTTCTAGAAAAGTATGTATATTTGTATTTGGTGTTGGAAGAAGAGGGTTCAGGGTATACCGTAGTCGGGAGCTCCCGACTAGAACCTCTTACTTGTGTTAGATTGCGGATGGAATTTCAGAAAAGAGTTAACAGCTCGCTCGAGCAAGTTTGTACCTTCTATAGGCCCTACAGGAGTAATAGACTCACATTAAATAAATATTATCCGTGTGACAAATAAATTGGTCGAAAAATAACAATATTATGCGTTGTACGCTTTTTTTGAACGCCATAAATTAATTAAATTCTTCATATCCGTTGTCTAATTAAATGCACTACGGAAAAACACGGTACAAGGCGCATAATTTTCCATTCATTGTTCAATTAAAATGACAAGCTAAATAAACCATGTTACATAACATTTATCTCTTTTTATGCCTTTTTATACCTACATAGATATTCATATGCATAGTAAGTACAGTAAAACCATCAAAGTTGATTACTGGCGAGTTTTTGTTTCGATATTATTTCTGCCAATGAAAATTCAAATTTGTATTCCATTCTAGGAAGTTGAATGTAAATATAAAATAAATAATAATAAATAGTGTAACAGAGCATAAAATCGCCTCGCGTCAAATATTTTATTGCTTCCTAGTAATTAGTTTATATTTTTTTTATTGAATTATTCATGGGCTCAACTGAGGTGTATATTATTTATTTTGTATTCGTTTTACATTCATGTTAATATAAATAGACTATTGTTGCAACGAAACATTTGTAACACGGCCATTTGCCATTATTCTGCTTGGAATCTGTCCATTAACAAGGCAGAGTTATTATTTGTCATGCAGTTCTTTCTGTGTGAAATTTCATTCTGCTTTGCAATTATGTTCGTGAATCCGAGGTTTGGCTAGTTTAAAGGTTGACAAGACTGATAAAAGGATTGATGATACATACAGCTGCCACTTTTAATACCAATGCGGTCAGTCTGAGGTCAGTTCATGGCATTGCATATGATAACAAGTAAGAGGTTCTAGTCGGGAGCTTCCGACTCTGAACCCTCTTCTTCCAACTCCTAATGCAGATATATATACTATTCAAGTCAAGTTTGGTGACTCTTGATGAGTTGCCTAAAGGTTAATCTAAATATATTTTGGCTACGCTCACTGGGAAACTGGAAAATCGAATAAATGCACTCTAATTTATATTAATTTAAAGTCAGAACATTTCTAAGCCGATAACGGGACGTTAAAATACTTTCCTTGCTGGATTCAGGTAGTCTTCTTTTTAAGCATACTCAATTAAGGTACTTAGTTGAACGACTATGTAAACAAATGAATGAGGGAATTTTGGCATTTTACCTTGTGGCAGTTGAGAAGTTATCAAAATAATGAAAATTAAATGACTGTCGAAGTGCAATTAATTTGCACATGCTTGTCGTGCTGGCCATGGCGAGGGATATGGGGTTATTTATGATGATAGGTGCACAGAATCCCATTGGATGCTGTGCATTCCATTGAAATAGGGCAAGTTCTTTGCGACTGTCCAACGCTATTTGAGGCTTACAGCTGTGCGCACTTATGGACGTTTCGATTACTTACCACAGAGTGGGAGTGGCAACCGCAGCCTCCATATTGGTATCCAGAGGGCCGTGCCGTGTTGTGCCAATTGTCTGTCTGTCTGCGTGTGTATCTCGGCTTGTTGCTTACGACCTCAATTACATGCGCAAATAAACTGCAACAAACATTTGCTGAGAACTCGCCGCTGCCGCGCCCAAAACAGGAGCCTGCCACATGTGGCCTTAACGCTCTGCTCTGCTTTTGTATAAATGTTGTTGCCCCCCCCCCCCCCTGCACACTCCCACACACACTCACACGCGACACGTGCACACACGCAACACCCACACGCCCACGTACCCATACAAATATCACTTCATACTGGCATGTGCTTGCGTGTTTTGGTATTAGAATTTCAATGCAAATGTCCTTGTCACATTTGGGAAATTTATTTGTAAATTTGCCTATGCACATGGCTCTCACGGCAAGTACCTTTTCATGTGTTCGCATGTATTTGTGTGTGTCTGTGTGTGTGTGCATGGGTGCGCGATTCTGTGTGTGACTACCGCCCGAAACCCTTTCTAAAACAAATAATCAGCTGCCGAAAATAAGGGGCAAAATATATATGTTTGTTTAAAATCCAGTTCTTCATTATGAAACAAATTTCTATAATTTGATGATTCAACAGAATGTAAAAGATCTTTAATGCGAATCTGTGACTAAATTATGTAAGCTTTAAGTTCTTATCATAGTCTGAATATTTTTGCTGTTGCCTGTATTTAAGTTATCCTAATTTTCCTTAAAATATAGTTATTTTTTTATGGGAGAACTTTGATTATTTAAACATTACAAAAACTCAGCGCTAGGTAAAAGAGAATCAAACATATTGCTACAAGAAAACAAGATTATTTAGGTGTTTAGTTTCAAATATTTATTTATCGAATTTGATTTTGACACATACAAGACCTGGCGATATTCATAAGGGCTAAGGGTGAAATTTATTTCTAAAACATCAACGAGTTCTGTGTGAGTTTTGGGATGAAAGCTGTCAGTGCTCGTCAGCAGACCTTGTTAAGCCGCAAAGAAAAAACACGAGTAAAAGCAAACGATTCTTTTTGCAACTCTTCTTAAACACACACATGCACACACACACGTACGCACACACACACATGCATGTAGTCACACCGCAGTGAGCTTTTGATTCTTTGAACCTTCCGCTTTGCATAGTTTCGCGTTTTTGGTGCGCCTAATTGCAGTCATGAAACTGGGCATCGATTGCATGGCTCGTAAATCTTTATAAGTCGCCGGGTAACATAAAGCCACGTGGCATTAATTTCATATTATCAGCTGTTTGCTGCCCGGGGGCAATAAAAAGCGGCCAAAGACTGCAGTCAAAGCTGGCCACAACTAACGGCATGTTGTGCCAACATAGCGTACTCCTGGGTTTTCTATTTAATGGAATTGCGCGGGCCGAAGCTGCAGCAAAACGAGGCAATGGACTGACTGCCTTGGCCTGGCCTGGCCAGCCCAAGTTTTCTTAGCCTGGGAAAGTTTTACTAGCGCACATCTAGAATGAGCTCACGTGCTCCGTAGTCGGGCCAACGGCAACGCCAAAGCTAAAGCCATCGCCATCGCCATCGCCATCGCATTGCCTACTCCTTATGCGGACACAATTTCACAGCGAAATGATTTTGAAAAGGGGTCCCAGGTCTCACAGCCTTTAACTGACCCGGCCCGGCCCGACCAGGCCAGGCCAGGCAGGCATCTGTGTATTTGAACGTTGAAAGATGCAAATTTACTACACTCCAAAATGGTCCGACAGTTGAAATAAATATTAAAGTGAAAAACTTTGCAACATCTCTCGCTGTGTGTGTGTGTGGGTGGGTGTGTGTCGGCCTTAGGCAAGCGGATGTTAATGGAGTGTGGGGGGGTGTGGCCGGCTGTGCATAGCTCGTGGTCCTGCAATTTTACTCGGTATTCGCTTTTCTTTGCTGTGCAAAAATTAACATTTGCACAAGGTTTGTAGAAACAGAAACGGGCATGGGTTTGGGTACGGGTACGGGTACGGGCACGGGCACGGACTTCGGCTGTGAGCTATAAAACTTGCTCATTCATAAATCATGCACAAAATTATTATCATTATGAAAGTTGCCTTTCAGTATCATCAAAGCGGGTGCCAACGTGGCTGCCGCCTGCCAGAACCCAGAAGGGTTAAGCGCGTCAGCCAAAGATTCTTTTTGCGCTTCGCCTCGACTCGCCTCCCCTCGCCCCGCCCCGCCCCGCTTCGCCATGCCTCGCCTTGACGTTGACTTTCATTTTTTCAATTTTTCATCATCAAATCCAGGCAGGAAGGCGGCGCTGGCAACAAAAGAAAAATGAATGTTGCATGGATTTAGAAACGAACAGATTTACTTGCCCTTTCATATTGTAATTTGGTTTTTATCTTATCTTAACTTGTAGCGCACTGTGAACTTTGATAATTTTACACTTAATTTCATTTAACTTATCGCTGGCCCGTGTTTGTGTATGTCCTTGTCCTCGTCCTCGTCCTGACGGATGCTGATGCTGTGACACAACCAATGAGACAGCTAAACATTTGACTTATTGTGCAAGTCAATTTGGGTTGGGTTGGGCTGGTGCGAGGACACGAGTGGGTTAGCCTTCACTCTTGATTATATTCTGGCAACTGTTTCCCCCCCGGCACGTCATCCCCTTCTAGTTATTTTGCTGTGCTCTGCGCTGAATTTAACGAGTTTACTTGGTTATTGATATGCAGCTGGAAGTTTTAGTTAACTTGCTCAACTAACAGCTCTCAACGTCGAAACTAAATTGTTGGTGTTGGCAGATTACAAAGTGCTAATTGGTTTTCAGTTTACACAAACAAAGAGCCACACAAATGAGATATTTTCACATAAGGAGGCATTTAGTATGAAGTACCTCTCGATATTGCGAATAACCTAACTTTACTTGATTTCACAACAACTTAACACAATTGTAATCGTCTGCAATGTTTGTCCCTGTGATTTGTTTATAGTTATTGCCAACTGGGAGCTATGAAAATCAAAAAGCAATACTCTCCCAGAAAAAGTTAATGTTATTCCAGGTATAAAAAGCGCTTACCAGGTTTCATGTGGTTAAAATGTTAAAATGTTATAAGGTCACAGCTAGTAGGTTTTCTTTTACTATTAATAAACCATATTTTGTGTGTGAGATGCGAGTTAGTAATACAATATACCTGACTTTTAGTGGCAGTTTATGTTGTTTTACCCTTCATCCAATGAATTTAAAATATGCGGCAGAGAAAGTGGAGGAGATAGGGATAATGCCTGGCTTCCGTTAGACGACGCAAATGAATTTACTAAAGCTAATTAAATAAATTTTATTGAATATAAATTCCTTAGGGATTTAAACCTATCAGGCTATTTTAGACTTTGGTTTCGCAACATTTCCAAATATATCAAAAATTCCAAATTAGTGTCTTAAAAATTAAAATTAAACACATTTAAGTTTCATCAATGCCCATCAAAGCTGCTGAACTTGTGCATTTGCCTTAGTTCCTGTTTGCAGTAATATTGGAATAGAATTTCAATAACAGGTATGGGTAATTTAAATTATGGTGCAATGTTCTTCAGTCAATCAATCGATGCCAAGAAATTAATTGAATTTAACCTATGAATTGTATAAATTTATTGCCACACGGGTTAAGCTGTAATACAAAGCACAATAGAGCAAGTATATGATGACATTGAACATATTGAATTACGATATATATTATCGTTTGATGCTCTTGATTTGCTCCTGCTTAATAGTCTGGAAATAAAAGGGGGTATTCATCAGCATCGAATGCATTAATGTCCTCTACATTGCACCTTACAATTGGAAGCAGGTTAAACTTAGACTCGAAAAAGGGATAAGCTGTCTGTATCATAAGCAGTTTTTGCTACCAACTCTTGACTCTTGATTTGCAAGGCCTTGTATCTAGGACGAAGCTATAACCAATTGAGAATTATAAGCAATAAACAACGACAAAGCTAGTAAACATAATTGCTTGTAAAGATATTTTGATTTTCTGCAATGTTCATACACAAAAATAAATAAATAGCCTAACGGTCTGTTGCGATTTAGTTAAACTGTATTTTCACGCAAAAACTTCCTGTTACACGACAAATTGATTCTTTAGTCGAAGTTTTCCCTATGTTGGACACAATATGTGAGAACAAACTTTGACTTCATCCTTGCATCGTTAAATAAAAACAAATATATGCTTCAACTCGATTGAATTTTGTATAAAATAAAGATTTGAATTCAATACAATATTTCCTTAACAGCTATTGCCAATATATATTTTATCATAAGCTGATTGCAAAAACTCAACATAAAAAAACTTTGTTTCGCGCGCAAGGCGAACCCAACTTAATCCCTTGACATATATCAACTAGAAATAAATGCAACGCAAATGCACTTTTTCTCGAGTGTATAAATCTTTGAGTTCGCGCGAATTACTTAAAGCAAAAACGGGCAAAGAAAACTTTTGCGAACAAGCTGAAAAGTTACGCCTATGCCAGAAGCTGCCAATGTTGCCAATATGCTCGGCCTCAAAGTGGCAAAAACACGCAGCAAAGCGCACTAAGCCGCACCACCCAGCACCACCCAGAACCGCCCAGCAGCACCCAGCAGAAACATGAACCCAATCTGGCAGCCGCCTGCTCAGTCCCAGTTCTTAGCTATGCAAAATAGCAACAAGCGAGCTGCGAACGCGGAAATTGAATCTAAAAGCTGGTTCGCCTTGTTGTACGTATTTGCTTGGCTGCTAACAAAAATACGCTGCCATAAACTACGGAAAAACATCAGCTCGGCAAGTGTAAAAACTCCAGAGCCAAGTGCTTGGCTAAAGTTTCCACCAAGAGTTTTGGGGGCGTGCCGAGAAACGATTGATTTTCGTTCATGTGGAGGGCCTCTTTAGTTGTGTATTGTTTTCGCAGCGGCGCTTTATAATAATATCCCGTCAACTAGGTCCTTGCCACACTATGATCTAATTTCCAAAATTGCAATTATTTAATAATAATATTTATTAGCTTTTGAAAAATGCAAAACAATGCAATGCAAAGGGCCTGCATGCAGCTTTATTAGAATAGCGCTCTGTGCGTTGTTGTTGCCGCCTTATTTACTTTCTAGTATTTTTCCAAGAATTTTGTTTGCCGCTATTGTAACTAACTTTTTCTGTTTTCCCTTAAAGCATTCCCGTTTCTCTTTGCTCACATAGTTTTCTTTTTTTTAACTCTTTCGATTGCAACATGCCGCGGGCAGTTGGTCTTTTGGTCCTGCCATAAATAAAACATGCAAAAGTGTTATGGTCGGGAGTGCCAGACTAAGAGATACCCTGTTTCCACATATATTCCCATGCCCTTTTATACACATAAGCAAAAAGGAGGGGATATGCATAGTTAATAGTTTCTTCTTTCGACGGAAATACCTGGAATTTAAAATTCTCTCGATTGTGTGTGAGATAACCTTCAGATCAACTTCAGTTCCTGGCTACTATGATATTATCCAAGATAACTCGGCGGTTTATATTTACCTTATAGTATCAAATACAAAACAGTTTGTTACATATTCTTGCAAGAGTTATAATACCCTTTGTGGGAAATGTTGGGCACAGTGTTAATAAAAAATGGACACTAAGCCCGCTTCTGTTTATTTTCAATTAATATTTTCAGAAAGCATTTCATTGTCATTTAAAAATCTAATGATTATTTAACAAAATTGGATAGAGACGAGTTCAAAGAACATGTATTTCCCGTGCAAATATTGGATATTGCATATTTAATGGAAATTGTGCACAAAGCGTTTACGGGGGAAAAACGGCAAAGGCCGCGGAGCTTATTTACCTATCCGTATGAATTCTATTGTTAACGCCATTGTTGAAGGCTGAGTATTGGAAACTTGCAGTGCATTTATAGCCAAATGTACTCGTTAATAGTTGGTTTAGATAAGTTAACAATTTTCTTTTGCCACGCTCACGTTCAACCCTACTTTATTTTATTGTTATAAATTATAAATTATTGATAGTAAAGGATACAAATAAAGGATACATAAATTTAAAAATGTTAAATGTCACGCTAAGCTGGGAGTGGAGCACATTGTGAGCATTAGGGACCTTTTTCATAGAATTATCTAAAGGTCAATGCTTCTAGATGAATTCGAATGAAATCTAAACAAATGAGAAACTGTCTGCTGTGGTGAAATAAGCTACTTATTGCAATGGGTCCAGACGAAGCTTAATTGTCTGACGGATATTTCAAAGGACTTAAGTTGAGAGTAATAATCCCTAAAATTTTTAACATTATTTACATCCAAATTGTGGTTGATCCAATTTGATTGATTCTTAAATTTGCTGACTAGTGTAGGCTGCGGCATTTTTGAAACTCAAATTTAATTATTATTTGACCGGCAACTGTTTCAATTCCCAGTCACAATTGATCAGCTTTTAATTAGACCTCTGCCAGTGGCCAGCCTTGGCCTTGGCACGTGGCCCCACCTGAGAACATTCCCTAATTTGATTTCAATACCTCCTTCACACAGTTTTATAGCACAGCCTTTACTTGACCTACGATTAAAGTTTCTTATGGAAATGTGGCTCGCATTTTGATGTCACATTATGAAGAACGGGCTGGGGCATTCATAGCTCGTGCACGTTTCTGGCACTTTGGGAATATGATATGAAAATGGTTTGTCTAATCTTCGAAATGTCTCCAAGGCTTCGAATTAAGTGAAAAGGGTTAAGCCACTGAGAACTGTGCGTATATTTTAGCCAACTTATTGTTGGTCCCTGTCAGGGCTACGTGTGTCTGAGCCTTCACTTTACTCTGATGACAGTCGCATTTTCCATGGGCAGGACAGGTCCGGCAGCTTGAGTGGGCCCCAAATGGACATAAAAATTAAGGCACATTGACAGTTTGAAATGTGCCTAAATATTTCTTCATTTTTTCTTTACAATTTTCACATTTGTAAATGTATTTAGATTCTAGTCTATAGTTTGAACCTCTGCACATATAAAATCAATTTATAAAAGGTTGAAATTATTGTAACTATGGTCACAATTTTATGTGAAATGTGAAAAGCTAATCGATACGTTCTGTTAATTGACTTGCCCTTAAAATTACTGTTTATTTATCCTTCAATTAACTTTAATAAGAACAGCATTTAAAACATTTACAGAATGCATTGCCACTGCCATATAAGTTGAAGTTAGAGATAAAAAATACATAAGCTCATTAGCAGGAGCAAGCTAATAGGCTAATTGGCAATTAAAAGTATTGCAGGTAAGCTGCCAACTGGCTGGCAACTTTACACTTGCTGCAACTTATATGTGCTGCAATAGGTAACAGATTTCATTTTATTCAAATACATTATTCGCAATTTTCATAATGAAGCCCGGACGTTTGGCACATTTCTCTTTGTGCACATCGTTGTTGTACTCTGATATTTTCCAATTCTGGAACATGGGCAGGACCTCTTCGCAATTAGCAGGAAGCGGCAAGCACACTGGCGTTGAATCGCAGGAAACGCTGGGTATGCAGCAAATGAGGCAAAATCGTGGCATACTTTTTAGCGCTCGCCGCTAGTTGGTTGCCATAAGTTGCTCTCTCTATCTGTGTGTGTGTGTGTGTGTGTGTGTTTGCAAATACTTAAAGTGAAGACAAACCATGTCAATGACATTTGACACGTGACCCTCTTTGGCACACAAACACAGACACAGCGAAGGCAACCATATAACCATAACCATAAACATTTAGCTCGAGCATCGCACTGAGCTCCAAGAGTTGACTTTGCTCTTGTTGTTGTTGTTGTTGTTGATTCTGTTGTAACTGCTGCTCGCTAGTTGGGGTCGTTCCAACGTGATTAGATGCGATTGTGTACGCAATTGAGCGAAATTGATGGCAATGCTATTAAAAGGTATGTCCCAGCCATGCATCCCCCCCTCTCTCTCGGTCCGCTGCATTGGTTTCAGCTGCCGTCGACGTCGCCGTTCATAATTAATTTTCTAGTGAATTTACTTTCATGGCATTTCGGTTAGCTAAATGTGGCCAAGGGAAGCAAGCTGCCTGCTGTTACCCGCTGCCTGTTACCCGTTGGCCTGTAGCCGCTGTGGATACATAAAAGTTGCTTCAGCTGCGGCATTTATTTTAATTTGAAAACTATTTCCACGCCCCGACAACGCCTACATCTCCATCTTAATTTTGTGTGTTCATGCTTATGCTCATTATTTTCGCTTGACTTTAGTTAGATTTTTATTACATAAGTCGGCCGCATTGCGTATACGCAGCTTTGTACAACTGCCACCATTTTCATTATAATTTGTATATGGCGTGTGCTATTGCCCGGCTCGAATTTATCGGACGGAGTTGGAGCAGTAAAAATCTGTTATAAATATTAGCACAGCGCTTCTGACTTAATGGCAACATAATTGTAGGCTGTATTAGTACTCAACTCGGACATTCCGAAAATACGAACCAATATGCATGACTCTAATACCCTTATAGAATACCCTTATAGTTGAATTTGAGAATTTAGATTCCCATCAGAATAATAGATTAGAGTTCTAAATAACATTCATGTTTACACTTTGTGAATCTTAATTAATTTGCATATGGATGCAATATTTTCTGACTATATTTATATCTCCCTGTAAAAGGCCCAATTTGGTCAAATTTTCTTAATTCGTTGGCATGAGAAAAGCAAAGCTTAGTTAAAATTGCGATAGTAATGCAAACTCTATTAGCCATTATTTTGCTTACTTTTTGCCACTTTTCAAATAGTACGAAATCTTAAAAAAAAAGAGAGTGCACAACTTAATCACGCTTTATCTTATGACTTATTTTGCTCTCGCCTTACGAATTTCCATTTCTTCCATTTCTTTTAATCATTGTTTATTATTGTATTGTATTGTGTATTATTAAGATTAGTGTGTACACCTTATCCAGCGACTACTGTAGTTTATGGGCCCAGTAATGTACCCACGATATCCTGTATGCAAAAAAGGGTATAAAAATACATATCTAAATAGTTAACGTAGTTAAGCTGGCAAATTATTTGCACGAAAATATTTTTGGCTTCGGGCTAGCTAGCTTCCGGCCCAGCCCGGACGACTTTGCAGTAGGCAGTTGGCAGTTGGGAGTTGCCGGTGGTCGATTGGCAGTTGGTTGCCAGAAGTTGGTAGTTGGCGTGTGTGGCGGCCATTTCGCTTGGGGGCCAATCGACTGGAGGCGCTACATGGGTGGAGAAAAAAAGGGGAAAGTTGAAAGCTGAGCAACTCCTCCTGTGGGTGCAAAACATTTGCATTCCGTTCAGTTGGCGGCCCAAAAAGAACGATAACCACGCGGCAATTACCTTTGATTGGACACTTAAATTTTTCGTTTTGTTTTATTGAAACGTGATTTATGGGACTTGCCTCGGCACAAGGTCAGGCTGGTTTAAATAGCACGTAAAATGTTTCGAAAGGCCACATATAAAAGAGGAGGACTAGAAGTTGTCGGAATTACTTGGAAGATAAAACGAGCCGCAATTGAAATGGATCCGACAGCGTCTGCTGTTCATGTATTTGGAGCTATATTCACTGGGCTCTCCTCTTCCTTGGCAGGCGCAGGATGTCGCTCGAGAGCTTGCTGTGCAATCTTGGCCTCGAAGAAAACTTTTGCACCGCTGACGCCCACCCGGGATACATTTATGGATTCTTTTTGAGCTTTTAGCTCCAACTGAGAGTTCCTTAGCTTGCCGGCCTTTGGCCTGTTGTTCTGAATGATTGCCGCGTAGGTAAGCAGAAACTGACAGAAGTTCATCCTTGTTGCCCGCTTGCCGACGATTTCTGTCATGAGTTTCTTTGCAGCCAGATGGGTCTGTGGAACCGATAGCTTCTCCAGAGCCAGTTTAAGCTCCGCCAGCTCAAGCAAGTTGTCGCTATTTACATCACATAGCTTAAAGACGGCAAACGCTTCACGTATCTCTTCGGGCTCAAAGAATCGCTGGGAAAACCTGCTCGCCGCATGTGGTGTGTCCTCCTCGCTGCTGTCGGTGAACTGCAAGGACCTTCTCTCTAGCACGACGCAGAGCGACGGACGCCTTGCAAGTTCTTCGGATTCGTCTGTGGTGACGTTTTTATTCATGTCCAGCTTTGAAGTCAGATCCTCCAACTTCGCTTCGAAATCCTCTATGCCTCTGTTCAAGCTCATGGTCGACGCACTTTTCATGCGGTTTTTCCATGCCTTACATATGGTTTTAAACGATTCACAAGACGCGAATGACGAGACGGCGGATATGTCCGATAAATTCTCAAGCGAATTGCACGGACTAAGCGGCTTCTCCATGAAGCTATCACCGATTCCATGTGTTTCAGTTGACGGCAGGATGTTAAGAGCAACGGCCGAGAGGGAAATACCAGCGGCTTCTTTCTCGATTTCAGTCGACATTGTGTTAACAGGGAATTTAATTATAGGGGTTGGTATATCAAAAGCTTTAAAATAATTTTACCAAAAACGACTACAAGTTTTGTTCTGTTTTGTACAAAGTTAAAATATGGTAAAAATTAATAGCAAACGGGTTTGACGTGGGAATTATAAATATATTTTAAATCAGTTTGGCCTGTTGTGTTATTTACTAAGCATAAATCAAAGAAGTTTTAAGCTGGGCTGTCAGGTTGGTGGTTTTACAGAAATCTGTATACATTCGGGTGCAGAGACAGAGACACAGGCAGAGTTATCCTCATTCCCAAAGTGAGAAGAAAAGCGACTCTCCGACTTCACGCATGACATTGGGAATATATGTATATAATCGCGTATACCTGCGTCAGATAAAGTGTGACAATGTTACAGCTTCGCACATTGGGAGCGTGGCAAAATGAGAAAATTAACATCTCCTACAGTTTGGGAGCTAGAGTCTCTAACTTTAAAATGCAGATTAATGAGAATTAAGTTTGAGGCTCTGCATCAATATACGAGGATTCGGTTTATCAGGAGCCAATTATTGCTGCAAGAACAATATCTTGCTCTTCTTGCTATGCCAAAAGCTCCGGTTTTTGAAAGAGGCCAATATATTAGTGATATAGAAGACTAAATGAATTGCATTTCACTTTGATGACCTCCCTACCAGATGCATACGAATTTCATTATTATATAATACACTCATTTATAACGATAAATTAAACAAGAATTGTGATTAAGTTTTAAGTTGGCAGCTAGAGTCAAAAGGTTTTGACCTATTTGAGAATTAATTAATATTTGCTTTGAAGCATAAAAATGGGGGATTTAAGTCTACTGATGAGGTGTTCTAAAATCAAAAATAGCTTGCGGCCAAATGAGAAATATTTAAATATCTCAATAAATCTGGGTGGCAGACTGTTTGAAGCTGTTATTGGCCTGTGAACGAGTTTTACGCAGTCGCTTGCATCCTATTGCGTCATTTTTAATTGTTTTCAACTTTCAGCCATTCACACAGGGTTGGATTTTGTGAAGAGTGTGAAACACCCCTCCAATGTATTTTACATATTGTCTGACACTTACAAAACATAATGGAAAATGTGCAGTATCCTAGCTCTTACAGCTTGGACAATGGGTTGATCACGAATCAGTTGGTCGGTCAGTCAATTAGTTGGGACAAATAGTTTTTCATATGTAGATTAAGTTGTGTTTTTTAAGAGGTTTTTCTAGCTCAGAGTTTATTTGACCGTGTTGTGCCGCAACCTCAGTTAATTTGGCTTGGCGTGCTTGAGCACGTTTCCTAGTCGAATCAAGGACTTCGCTTTGCTCCCGTTCTCGAACCGGCCAACTGCAAATTAATGACTGTGGAGTGTGTGCGTTTGGGGACGGTTAACATGCTATGGCCATAAACAGTTAATTAAGCTTTTATTGGTAACTCTCTTTTTTGCGCTCTGACATTTCGCGTTTTATTTGTCAAACAGGAGGCCAAAAAAGTGACGACCATAAACGGTCAGTTGCCCGAGCAACCAGCCGTATGACCAAATGCCAAGCCGCTCGCTTATTTGCCTCGTGCCGCAAGGTAGGCTACGTTGTTTGCACACGGGCGGCTTCTCTCATCCGCCCTCTCACCCGCCCCGTCAGGCCGGCTGCTGAGTGGAGCTCTCGCATTTTGGGCCACGGTTTATTTATTCGCTCATTTCGTGTGCAAAAATATTTGGTGATAACGAGCCGTCGGCCCACGGCGGCTTGTCATGCTTAAACCACATTTATTTGTTGGCTCCACGGCAACAATAAAAAATTTTGTATATTCTTTTACACCAGTACATTTTTGTAGGTTAGCCAGAGACAGTGCCAGAGCCGCGACAAAAAGTGTCAACAAAAAGTTGGCGGCATCGGCATTTAATTTACATTGCAAAGTTTCGTTTCGTTTTGCGATAGTATTCGGATAATAAAACGCAGAGAACAGAAACAGAAACTGGAACTGGGTTAAGCAAAAGTGACTAACAAAATAAAAACT
Source organism: Drosophila ezoana (assembly GCA_035045725.1). NCBI lineage: Eukaryota > Metazoa > Arthropoda > Insecta > Diptera > Drosophilidae > Drosophila > Drosophila ezoana. The sequence goes on from JAWNOU010000036.1 coordinate 9,480,339, forward strand.
ATGGCTGCGACAAACAAACAGGCCAAAGGACATCTCGCATAACATCGATAAGAAAATAAGCCAAAAAACTCAGCCTGCGAAAAGAACAGAGAAAGTTGCAGAAGCCCTTAATCAGAAGCCGATTTCAAGACGCACAACCAATGCTTATACACTGGCCTGTTCCGAGAACCTATTTCTTGGCGATTTCGCCATTTACACACAGTATACACAGTCGACTCAGAGAAAACCGAAGGAATTTTCTCACATGTATCTGGATATAGTCAATATTCTACTTGCAATTTTTTTCTTTTATGAATTAACTCTTATTATAATATTATATCTGTAAAATAATTCCTTAACTCAATTATTACATTTCTGCTAAAGTTTGTTAAATAATTTTTAACCAAAAGGTTGTTCCACTCTCTTTAAAGGAATTTAGTTTTGCGAGTTCCAGCCTTGAGCCTACTTTTCGTGACGGCAGCCAGTTTTTGTTTGGACCAAAAGTGTCAAAACAACTTGGAGCCTCAGTTGCAGTTGCAGTTATTATGGCTTTGGCAATGCTGGAGCAGTGGGTGCTCGAATCGATGCTGGCAAGAAAGTGTAAGTTGTTGATTTCTTAAGTTAAGAGGTTGTCGGCCCGCCGAATTGGCTGGCAGCCAGGGAGCATTCGGGTTGGAGCGGATGTCGCATGCACTTCATAAAAAACTGCAATTGAAATTGAAAGGCAAGCTGACGCCTACAGAAAACTTGGCACATACATTGCAGAAGGCGGATTGCAAAACAAATAAACTATGACACTGCCCAGTGACCAGTGATAATAATTAATGATACGCGTGCTTTGATACAAGAGGGAAACCTTTCTCAGACCTTTGCTTTTCGTTTTCTTTTCGAGTAGCACAATAAATCTCAATATAACTCAAGTGGACGTTACACTCTAAACTTTGACATTTGATGGAAGGATCTGCCTGTTGCCCCACACACACACACACACACACACACACACACACACACACACTGCCCAACGTGCATACCCTTAAAAAGTCTGCAGCCATCGTTTGTCATGCTGCCTGCACGTAAGCTCAATAATTTTTTTTCTTTTAGATGAATGAAAAGCTGAAGGGCCAAGTGAACGGGCTGACCAACGCCCAGTTTTTAGCTGTATTCTACATATACATAGGTACATACCATATACATATATATATATAATTTCGCAAACCCAAATTGATTACTCAAAATACTTCTAGCAAGGGGCGTGGGTTGTCTACGCCTTCCTTTAGTCTCCTTTTAAGTTGCCATTCTGCCGCTTTTTTGTGCCTCTGGCTTATTGTGCGGCGACCTTTGGGTCTTTCTTTCTTAAATTTTCTATTTTTTTGTCCTTGGGATTTTGCTTAATTGAACCCTTAAATGTTTTTACATTGCGTTTGCTTTTCTGCATTAAAGAAAGCATGAAAATGGCATGTATAAAAAAATGTTGCATGTTTCTTTGGCAATTTTAAACAACATCCGCAGACATGCATTCTGCATACATACATATACACATATACACACATTAATCAGCCAATTGACATTCAACTTCTGCCAGTCATGCAACATTTAACAGCTAGTCAAGAGCCAGGTAGGGTATTCTCACTAGTCAAGTAAAATTTCCTGTGAAGAGTATATTATCCTGATAGGATATCAGCGACCTGGGAATCAGTCGATACGTGTAAAGTTTAATATACATATCGCTAGCTAAAACAACATCTAGTTTTGAGAAACAATAGTTATATGAGATATATTTAAGTTGTTCTTAATAAAGTTAAGTTGGGCTCTAAGAAAAGAAAAGGAGGAAAGGAATCACAGCTGCATGCATTAAGATAAGTTTTAAGTGGAATGTTAAAAATCTTCGGCATTAGCGATCAATTTGTTGATATTCACGCCAACACATACACATACATATTAATAGCTTAAAATGAAAATTAATAATTTACTTTATGGGTTGGGATACGTCTTCCGTGGGTTGGTTAACTCTTTTTGCAATAACAATTAAAAACGCAAAGAAGCTGCCAATTTGTATACAAACACACACACACACACACACACTCATACACACACACACACACACACACATTCACACACAGACATATTTTATGAAAATGGTGCTTGACATTTGGCAGCGCATTAAAGACATAATTTCACATTAAGCACAGGCGTGACTGTCCCAAGGAGCCAAGTCCGAAGAGGCCATGTGCCTTGGGCGCCAATTGGACGCACGCGTCGCCAGTCGAGTCGGCGGGGATTGTGATGTTGTCTTTCCAGCAGCAGCTCCGGCAGCGGCCGCAAACATTAATAAGCCAATTGATGTTTTGTTAACCCACCAAAACGAGGCGATGGGCAAGGCAGTTCGTCATATTGCGACGCTCCCTGGGCGCACACATGCGTGTCCCGGCGTGTCCCGGCGGATGCCGGCGGGTCCCGGCGTGTCTTGTGCGCGTCTCAGCGTGTGCTAGAGCGCATTTATCCCGGCTGGCGTTGGGGCTAATTGCAATTTATGTACGCAATAAAACATTTGCCAAACTGGCGGACATTCGGTATGCTGTCAAGAACGAAGCCAACGGTTGCCATTCGTTACGGCTTTTGGTTATAAATTTATGAAATGAAAAAAATGGCCATTGAATTACGAATGAACCGAATCGGCGGCCAAACAGTGGGCAGTCCGGCCACTTTATTAATAAAGCCCCAACAGTGTGGGGCCTCACGTCTGTCCCCGGAGTAAGGAGTCAATTGAACCCCATTCGCGCTGTGCAAATAATCAGAAAAATTGATGTTCAGCTTGTTTGCTTGCCGTTCCACTGATTGGGTTAACTGAAATGTAATTTGCTCCACAGCTCCACAAGACCCATCGCAATCAGCAATCTGCAGCACATTACAATTTTACAGCACATCGTCAATATATGCATGCATACAGCTTATGAGTGCCAGAAGCACCGTAACACACATTTGTGTAATACAATATTTAACTGCCGCAGTCGTTACACCTGCAGCTAAAAACTTCGTAATTTTTCTACCTACCAAAAACAGGTGAGCCGAATCTACTAGAAGCTCATGTGATGCACTCAAAACACCCTACCAAGTGATGTTGTGATTTGTAACTTCATGAAATCAAGCTTAAGCTTTATCTATCTTTATCTGTTTATTATATTGATACGCATGTAAAAAATGTCACATTAATATTCATCGAATCCATACTTTTGTTGACTTCGATGCATTTTTGTATTATTTTTTAATTTAAATTTTATTTAAATTATGTTTCTATTGTTATGTATTTATTTGTGCTGAGCGATAAAAAAGAACCTGTTTCATAATTATATGACAGTTGGAAAAGTGTTAAGCGTGTTATGTTAGTTTTTTTCTGGTATATTGGCAATTAAATAAACATTGTTAATTTGTTCGAATAGCTTTTCTTTTAACTCATTTGAGCTTCTAAATAACAATGTAAAATTGCACACATGTGCATATAGAGAAATAGTATGTTATTCCAATTAAACGTGATTAATACGCAAACAATAATAATCAATAATTTATTAATTTGTCGTAAATTTTTTGCAGTCTAAAGTTTTGAATTAATTCTGTACGTAAATTAACAAGTGTACGGATAATTAACGTTGTTTTTTAAATGAAGGCTAATTAAAAATATATTTTAAGCTAATAAAAACAATGCATACAGGAACTTAGAAATATAAATTGAAGAACATTAAGTTGTAAAAGATTAAAAGTATTTAATATATAGAAACACATGACAAATAAATTGAAAGTTTTTTAAAAAAGTATTCATTTATTTGTAAGGCCTTACAAAACTAATATAAGTTTTTCAGCATAGATGCGTTCTCTAGAAAGCTTGCTTAGGACATGTATCCTACGCAAAAACTCTTGAAAGTGCAACAAATTTCAGCTGCAGCGGCTTAAGAGGTATTGGTCGACTGACGGTTGGACAGACATGCGGGCAAAGGGGCGGGGAGATTTGGTGTTCGCGTTTTGTTGCTGTTGCTGCTGCTTCTGTGTATTTGAAGTGATTGCCGTGCACCATTTCCGCTAAAAGCTTTCGCTTGCCAATTGCCGATGAAAACAAATGCGCAGTCGATAGCTTTGAGCTGGCCCCAACACCACCCTTTGCGCGACCAACCGTCTATTGGCTGATCAGCCTCTGCTTGTGGACCTCTACAGCTGGCTTTTTCCTCTGGTTAAAGTGAGGTATATCCGTTTCGAGCGAACGTATGTAACAGGCAGAAGTTGGCTTCTACTAGAACAGCAGATCGGTCAAAGATTACATTTAATATTTAAACGCAATCTAAAAGAGCTTTAACAATTTCCTGTTTCTTGAGCAAATCTCGTATATAACAATAGATGGACTTTATCCAAGCTGGGCATGTATGTGTAAAGTATCCGAAATACTTCACTTTTTGGTAACCTCGCATCAATTTGTGTGTTTTTTGCTGTTGTTACTTTGGTACACTAAGTAACTTGGCCAAATACCGTGCTCAACTGAATAAAGGTAAAGAGCGTTAGGGAGACAAAGCGAAAGAGAGTGAGAAAGAGAGAGAGAGATAGCGTGAAAAGCACTCAAATGTGCGCTTAGTATGTTTGTGGATGTGTTGCCTGTCAAGGCTGAGCTAATTGAAAACTACTTGCCAACACACGACTATGGCCAGAAACTACAAAATGGCAGCATCAAAGCAGCTAAGAAAGCCGCACATTACTCATACGCAGCGTACGCTGCAGGCGTGGGCAAAGGGATTGCCTGTGTGCTGTTGCCTGTGTTGTTGTTGTTGTCGCTACAATTGCGGCTAGTTGCTGGCTTGTTGCCACTCAGGCCCGGTTTGCCCTATTCTGTTCTATTCTGTTCTTGTGGCCTAGGCAACAGCACGCTCAACCATTTTGCTTTTTTCGCCATTAATGCCATTGCAGGGCTCAGTGTGTTTGTATGAATACATTTTGTCTTAAGCTGTCGCTCAGTTGTTGCCCTGCGTACGTGATAGCGCTCGACTCTGTGTGCAGTGCCACCGGATTCTGGTTAGAGTTGAGGGAAGGGTCATGCCACAAATGCATATCTAGGCATTGGGTGCTTTGACTGGCTGCCAGCCGAGTGCGACTTAATGCTTCCGGCTTATTTTCAGCAGCACGTTGAACTCCGCATGCCGATCGGAGCGCTAATGCAGAGTAGCAAAGGGCGGCACCTTAAAGTGGACACTTCATCAGTTGAGAGGCAGCACTTGCAACACTTTGCTGCATTTGAATTATTTCCGTTGTGAGCACTGGAATCGCCTGCGCTTAAATGTATGCAACGTTTTTGCTTTCCGGCTTGCAGCCATGCAGCATGCAGCCATGATTTAGAATTAATAAAGGGGCCAACGCGTTACTTTCCCGGTTCGCCTTTTATTTTTTGTTTTATGTATATCTTTTGTGCATATAACATATATATCTCGGGTTGGCTGCCAAGTTGCCAGTTGTGTCGCCTTGCCTGCAGTTGACTTCTTTTGGCTGCTGTTTCCACTGGCTGCCACCTGGCATTGTTTCAGGGCGTGCACATATAAATGTGCTGCATACATTTCAGCGCTAGATTTATTCAGCTACCAGCTTGGGCATATGCGTTACGTTGGCGTTCTTGCTTTCTCCTCTACTTTTATGCAAAATGCAGTTAAGTGTGCGTGTGTGTGTGTGCCTGAGTGTTTAGATTGTGTGTGCATAAAACTCAGCTAGTTCTTGCAGTTGTTGTTTTTGTTTTCTACCGTATTTGTGTCAAGTACACGACGCAGATTAAAGGGCATAAAGCTGGAAGATTGCATAAAGCACAGGCATACACACACAGAGAGAGTGAGTGAGAGAAATGAGCTAGAGGAACAGACAGAGAGGGAGAGAGAGAGAGAGAGAGAGAGAAGGCGGAGATAGGGACTGCTGCGGCGCTGCAAGATAAATGGGCAAGCAATGTAGCGCAAATCGAAAGGAATTGCAATTTAATGGCATAACCTGTGCCTGTGTTGCCAATCTCTGTGAGTTTCACCTGAATGGAGTATGTAATTGGGTTATGTGCAGTACACACATGCACAATCTGATATCATTTAATCAATGCTGTATCATTTGATAGCGCTTAAAAGCTATTTCATATCCCTCATTGCCAGGCATAATATTCGCATTATTCATGTCGCTTTGATTTATGTCGGCCCTTGAGAACGTACGACACCTGGAAGTCATATTCAAATTTTGGAACATACATTTTATTAAATTAATTTTGTACTCATAAAATAACAGTGGACGTTTATATATATAGTTGTTAAAGTTGTTAGAATTTAGTTATATAGTTGTTAGAATTTTATATCTACTTCTTGAGCATTTCAGGTTTACAATAATCAAAAATCGACATCATTTCATTGCGAAACTTTTGTCATGAATGGGCCATATTTGCATTACATTATGGATTACGTGACATTTGCTTAACACAGCTGCTAAGTAAAGACTTCTATGCCAATCAACACTTTCAAATGGGGCAGCTGCGGAAAAGCCGAAGAAAGCTGAGCAAAATAAACGCCAGGGTGCAATCCGCAATTTCGCAGTAAATTGCAACGAGGTGTAAAGTCAAGCTGTTGGGCCACCAGTTGTTGTTGCCGCTGTAGTCACAATTGCAGACGAGAGAAGAGAAGAGAAGCGAAGAGAAGACTCGCAGCCAGCAGCAGTCAGTCGCTCGACGGGACAGCGCTGTTCAGCTTGACTTGCACATTGTTGCATGCAGTGAGGCGTTTCCTTTGAGCGCAGCAGATAGTTGGATGGAGGGGCAGGAGGAGGACGGAGACCTCCAGCTGTAACCCTTTTAGGATGGCGTCGTATGTGTGTGTTTGAGTAATGGCGTGCAGGTAAAGCCTTTTATATGCAATATATAAGTGCTCGTGTGTGCGAACCTTGAGCCACAGAAAGATAAAAGTGAAGTTCAGCTCAAGTATTTTCCATGCGACCTAAACTAATGTAACCAACTCCTCACGTTCAACCGCTCGCTCTCTTTCTCTCTCTCTCTCTCTCTCTCTCTACACACACGGAATATGCCATTTATCACAGAGACTTTAGTGGCGCAAGCGAGTCGCATTCGGAGTCGTCGCGGCTACAATCGCCTTGCTGCCTTTGTCTCTGCGTCAGGGACACAGTTCATAATTAAATTCAAATACTTGTACAATTTTCGCACGCTTATGACACAAAATTTATGAATGAGTATTAGAATATAAGGGTTTGTCCTTCTCTTATGCCCCTCTATCTGCCGCTCTCTTTCGCTCTTTCTTTCTGCACTCCTGGGCACTCGGCCACCTGCTGTCTGTGCGCCCCACTCACAGCGGGCGTTCAAAATTAATAATGTCGAGCGTGCTCCTTGCATTATCGCAAAGCTCAAAATTTCTATGCATGGGCTCTGCGGTTTTCTGGGCCGAGCTATCGTGACAGCACTCGAGTCCGCTAGAAGAAGAATATAGCACAGTCAGAGGTGGATATTTGCTTGCTTGATTAGTTGCCTGTCAGCAAAGGTATCTGTATGACGTGGCGAACGGGCGAGTATTCATAAGCTCCATGCAAGGCTTTTATGTAACATTTCGGCTGTGCTCCCACGACTTTAGTTAGTTGATTGAGGAAATCATACATCGAATCTGAATATTCCGTATATGCCATAATGGCCTTACGGCTGTGCTTCCTTTACTTTGGTTAGCTGATTGAGGAAATCAGACATCGAATCTGATGTAAATGTCTTTATGGTCTTGAATTTACAGATAAACAAAAAAGAGGATATGTTTACAGGACACGTGAAGACCTGCATATAATGTTAAATTGCCCGAATATAATCTTTTATGCAGTTTTAATTTTAGCTTACGAGCTGTTGTTTTCCTTTAGACATTCTCAACCTTATCTAGTTAAACCACCCATTGAGTAGACATTATTTTCTAGGGCCCCCTAGAATTTAAAAAAAAGGGGCAGACGTTTCAGGATTTCCAATGCTTGTTTTGTCACCTTTCACGCACATTTGACACAAGTCAGACGTAGTTTTTAATTAAAAAACTTGAACGTGCAATTATTTTTTCGCTCACACCCGCAGAGTTATATTTTTCATTGAACTGCAATACAATTTCATTATTTTGCAACTGCAACCTGAGCAAAAGTTTTCTTTCGCAAAATGCTTGTATATTATACCATTTTTTTTTTTAATTCTATTTTATAAGCGAAGAAGTTACAAAATTGCGTATACGCAACGTTGGCCTCGGCGCCTTAAATGTCAGCACATTGCCCTTGCTGAAGTTGATGTTGCTTTTGTTGTTGTTGTTGTCGCTGTTGTTGTTGTTGTTTTCTTATCAACGTTGTCGCTATCGAAATTGGCTGTAAGTGAAAAATGCACAAACAAGTTTTGCAAACAGCAGAACACTCAAAACAAGTTCAGAGAATAACAACAGAAAGCAAAAGAAAGTAGCAAAAGGCAAATTCTTCTTTATAGCAGTTGTTCAGATTTTCATACCCTATGCCAATTGTCTGAAGTATTTATTTACAAGAGTTTGTAGCATGCGAAATTGATTTTGAAAAACCTGAATTAAATAAATACTGAAATTCATTTCCTTTCCATTTCCGCACTAGGTCAAGAGAATTATGTAGTTTCCATGCCATTTCGATTACATATTGGGCATAGGTTTTTTAGGATCTCTTGTCGTTAAGCATGTGAAGCTTGAGATTTTTCGAAATCCATTTTTCTGTCTCGTTTTGCTTGTCGAATGCCGAATGACAGACGAACGTAGTGAATCGACTGAAACTGAATCATCTGATTCACTGATTAAACACGGCCGCTGACCGGCCGGCTCCGGGATCGGCATCAAACCCTTTGTTGGCATCATCACAGCGTCAAGCTGTTGAAGCATGAAATTTTCCACGCCTAATGAAGTGTAAAGGTTTATCGTTTGAGGAAAACGCAGGCCAACCAATTTGCCGTTGCCTCAAGTTGGGGTCTTGCTGTTATCGCAGCCAGCTTCAGTAGCTTGATATTTTTTTGTTTTTTTTGGTTCCCTGTTTTATTATTATTGTTTTGAGCAGCGTATTATTTAGCTTTTGCTTTCGGTTCATGCCATATTTCAGTGGCCTATATGATGTTGGGCTTTGTTACGCTTCCCCAGTTTATTATTATTATTTGTTTCCCTTTTTCCCTCCTTGTTGCTTGCTAATTTTAGACTTCATTTATTTTCATGATTTATTGAAATGTTAAACAAAATTGAAAGTGTTATTTAAACCTGGAAGAAATGGCATAGTATCAGTTGCAAATCTAACACAATTCGCTTGCCCATCAGCTGTATCAGATTGAGGTCGGGTTATGCTTATTGGTATTTAAATATATTGCTTATTATAACAACTTGGGTAGGAAGTCTTTAAAAATGGCGGAACACCTAGTTTAATTTGGATCGGAGTCTTCCATATGTTAAAAGTCACTTTATAGCGACTTGAAGTAGAGCCACCACAAATAAAGTTGACTACACATTAGCGAAATCGTATCATTATCGGACCAATATATCATAGGGCTATTAAAGGATTGATCGTTTTTGTATGAAACACTTGGTATTGGTGACTTCTAGCATAATCCACATATATAGGCCAAGAGATGTAGAGAAAGAATCGGTCGAAGTATGGAAAAATGTACCGGTTTCCACGATATCGATAGCCAAAATCTCCAATAACAAGCTTTAGTGTTCTCCTCATTTCTAAAATCGTAAAGGCTTGTTTGTTTTAACTTTAGATCTGATTACAAATTGTGAGTACGTATCAGGCATGAACAATAACAAAGTTGATAGCCTATTGTCTATGTTTTTCATATTAAACCTTCTGTTTATTAGCACGTATTTCATTGTTATAGTTAGTTTGCTTTTCGCATGAGGTTCGTGCAAAATAATTGAATGTTGCAGAAGTTTTAAAATATGTTATATTGTAATTTTGTTGTTTGTATATTTAAAAACAATTGCGCGATGAGTACAGCATATTAATTGGTTTATGTTTAAAATTTATTCAAATGCAAAAGCTAATTACAAACAAGCCTATTATTATGAGACAGTGTGCAATTGAATTATCTAGACCGCAGGCAGCATTTATAATGGTTTTAAAGGGAGCAAAAAGAGAGATAATAGTTTGTCAGAGGAAGTCATTTCCAATTTCATAGATTTTAAAGCCGGCAAAGCCGTGATAATATGAAATTAAGTTTATAGTATTTTTCTTGCGCAGTTCTTGGTTCCCAAAAATTCAAAACTATTATGCTTTAAGCATGGACTTCGAGTAGTTTGCTTAGCCCACTGTGCAGACCCACAACTTTCCTGTCCGTAAAGTGGCTGATTGAATTCAAAGCAATTGCACCTGTAGTTGGGTTTCCTGTGCGCCGGCTTCTGCCGTGCCTGCTTCGGCAATGACACGGCGCGTTGCACAATTGTCTGCCTGTCTGCCCCGCGGGGCAATGGCGGACATCGGTGGAAGTTGGTGCATTGAGAAATGCTGCAGCTAGGAAATCAAAATGTGCATATGAAAGTAATTTCCACACTTAATAGGATACGGAAACTCTGTCGATACGTTTTACGATATCCTTTTGCCGACTTCGCTATGACAACGTATGATGCTATGCAACCATATGCATTATTCAGAAGAAATAGGAAGAAAATCAGGGAGAGAGAGAGAGAGAAGCAGAAAGAGCAAGTACTCAATACATATAATGCTCGATGGGTTACCTCCATGTTCAGTGTTTCCGCTGGGGCTTCCGTTTGGAATATGTTGCCAATAGTTACTGATACTGCAGGGGGGGCGCAGCTTGGGCTGGCAACTGGGTAAAAGTGATACATATATCCGACGTCAAATTTGAAAATTATTCAACTTGCACGGCTCGCAAGTAGAGCATGCAATGCCACAAAAACGCGACGCATCTGCACTATTTGCAGGTGTATGAAACGACGGCTAGTTTCTTTTGGCCAAAAGCTACAGATACAGATGGCCTGAGCAGGCTGAAACGAAACGTGGCACAAGCTTGTCGGGGCAAGCGGACAATTTCAACTGGAAATTGAAACATTCCAAATTTGGCGCTGCTTCATCTCAATCCCAGTCAATCGACTGCAGCGAATTCCACGGTTCGCTGCCACTGCCGCAGCTACTTCTGCTACTGTGTGCGCGTCATAGATTTTCGCTGCACCCTCTAAGCCAGAATCTGCTTGTGACATAACTCCCAACGCCCTCCCAACACTGCCAACCCAACCCAATAAAAGCCAGCGACTGGCAACGTGCGAGCTGCGATGATAGCAATTTTGTTTGAGCTCATGCAATTTTACTTGGTATTGTCATGTAGCTGACTATAAAGAACCATAAAGGAACTGGCTTCGAACGCTTTGATTGACCATTGAAATAGCACGTCAGCGTTGCAGGCAGCTCGGCAGCTCGGCAGCTTGGCCACGCGGCGTATGAGTAATGTTGCAGACGTGCTGAGCTGACACATGCACGCGCAATACACAATCTGGAGAGTGTGTGTATTAAAAAAATTAGATTCTTTTTCAAAATCGCTTCGCAGTTAAGCTTCAGTTTTCATTTAAAACACAACATAATGCTGCCCGCTCTCGTGCCCTATCTATCATCCTGTCGCGGGAAGCCACAGTCATTTATTGATGCTAATCTGATTGCATTGCTACGCGTATAAATCAAATTATATGCGCCACATAAAAGGCGTCAAGCTCAAAATAAAACAGATGCAATGATAGCAAAAGCAACAATAGCCAAACTGGGAACCCTTCAGAAATTCGTGCGGCCATATGAAAAATTAATCCGGCTCTAAGCGTGCCCCAGAGAGTGAAGCCCCACTATACCATGCAGTTGTGTACTTGCAAATCACACTTGCTGCAGACAATAGTGTGTGCAGATTTACATACAGACACACTCGCGTCTCTCCAGAGGAGCGCACGTGTGTGCGCTTGATGTAATAAGCAGGAGACTCTGGGACTTGTATTTTGACAGCGGCAAAAGCTTCAACACATAGTTGGCGGAAAACAATCAGGCCAGGCGCTGAAAAGTATGCGAAGCCAAATCAGACCCCAGAGTGCAAGGCGCAAGCAAATTATACTTGAAGCGTGGCAATGTGGCAATGAAGTAGCTGAAATTCGCATTTGCCGCACAAATGCTTGAGCCTGAGCCCCACTAATGACATATATCTGAGAATCTACGATATAATAGCATAAGCTACTTCACCTAAGGACGCGCAAAGGATGGTAGTTAGTGGAGCTGCATTTGCAACTGCGTATTTGTAACCATGACTCGCCGAATAAATATTTATGCAACGCACTTGGACCAACAGACGCGTGGAATGACAAATAAACAAACAGACAAACAGAAACTGCGATATATGTAGTTAAATAGCTCAAGTTTTATGGAGCACCCTTGGCAGCGCAGCCAGCGTTCCACCCCAAGTGTTGACGTTGCAAAGTTAATGAGCTGCCTCAGCGAATGCAGCAAAGCGCGGGGGGAAGTGCCAGCGCAATTGAAGGCTAAGATGCAAAGCTTCTCCTTCGAGCTACTTGTGTGACATTTGTGCGTGCAGATTCAAATGCTAATAGAGTATGTAGCTTTGAAAAGTTTTATGATTATTTTATTATTAACTCGATTTATTTAACTTAAATAATATTTGTGCGAGCAGCATTCAAACAATTTATAGAGACGAAATATATAGAGAAAGTATGAGAAAGAGAGTATAGAGGAAGAATAATACAGAGATAGAGGAAGGTGGAGTTTATGAAATATATTTTAACCATAAATCAGTGAAAGTTCCTTAAAGAAAACAGCCCAAATGTCGACTATCAGAAAATAATTGCAATTTAGGACATAAGAAATTATCAGAGGGAAATAAGAAGGAAATCGCCTAAATGCTTCTTATGAAATATTTATAATAGCCATGGCTACAAGCCTCAGCAAGCCTCAAAAAAACCTTGAAGTTCAACTCGTGAATCAGATATTTAAGATGTGTGCTTTATTTGAACATTTTTAACCGCAGTTTTCTATGCCTTGTGGCTGGCTATCTCTCAAAAGGTTTATAATTTGAGACAAGCAATTTTTTCAAATATGGCAACTGGTTTTTTATAACTGTAATTTTAACTATAATAGTGTTATATCATTATTGTTACTAAAAGATTTAAATGTGCTCATTGAAATTATGGAAATTCATCTTGTACGCTAGAATGAACTGAATGTACTAAGTTATTCAAAATGAAATTATGCGTATGCGTAATTTTCGGTTCTCATATTTAGTAAAATGTGCAGCTTCTTCTTCTAAACGTAATTTGTTGTTGTCGATGCAGCGAAGCGTATGCCCTACCCTTGCCCAGATACGACCTGGGCAAAATGCTAAGCATTGTGTATACGCCCTGTGGTATGCCATTGTGTATATGCATACAACCATCTGAGCCATTTGTGTACCTCTCCAACAGTCTGTCCGTCTATCTGAGAGTCTGTTTGGCATCCTGCTCGCTCATTGTTTTGTTTATTTAAAGCAGCAATTAAATACACTTGAAATAAAGTTAACAGTCTGTCACAGCTCAGATGTGATTGCTGGCATCAGTTTAAGCTTGGGTAACCCAAAGACAATATTAAATGGTAAACCTCCTACCTGTGGCAAGCTGCTTCTAATTTAATCACTTATTTGTTTTCGATTCTGTTTCAATTTCAGCCTGTCAGGAGAAGAGCTCATCCGTTTGTTGATTAAGGCAGGGGCAATTGCCAGCCTTCCATATTAATTAGTATTGCATTTTTGTTGTATAACCTTCACACCTCGTTTAAATGTCAGGGATAGGAAAATTTTTACGATTATCATTGCTCATCCGAACTTTAACATTTCATAGATACATATGTCAGTCGGCCTACTTGACTGCCTGTCTGTCAAATATAAATTTGTATTATACTGGCAATCTGTAAAATGACATCTGGGCATTTGCGTTAGCTTCACAAACTGGCAGGCATTACGAATGCTAGATTAAAACGAAATATCGGATTGCTCGATGCGGATTGAAGTGCAAAACCAATTAGTTTCCGCTTATTAATTGCAGCCATCGAATCGACTAAGAAGCGAGACCAGACCAACCACTAATCAATCAACAATCAACACCCACATCATATTACGCATACGCCCAGGGAACAGGATGCACCGAAAATTAAGCTGCGCAAGCTGTTGTCGAAGCCTGTTATACACTTTCTTGAGCTTGAGAACAATCTGGCTAATTAAAGGGACAGACATACCTGCAGCTGAAGTCATTTTATAATATCTATCATTCAATTTGAGTAAGCTTAATTTAGCAAACATGTTGATTAATACCATAAATTTAACATATTTAAATGACTAGTCAAAGCTTTTGCTTTATTTTAATTTGAATTGAATCTAATTCCAAATAAGTCGATTATTATTATTGAGTTAATTACACTTTCTCGAATTCGCCTTTGATCCGATTATTGACATAGAGCAAACATGTTAAGTAAACTTACATTTAGTTAGCAAAAATAAATTGGTTAGCATTAAGACTATTATCTGTACTTCCTATTAATGGGTGAAAATAGAGAGCAAAACATTCCTAAACCTGCAAAGCATGGCAAGTATATATTATTCTGCTTAGGGGCAGATGCATTCAACAATAACTACACAAGTTTCTCAAGAATGCACTTTCCATATTTTACAATTATACGTCTCGTTACGAATACATGTTGCGAAGCTGACTACTGGGTATCTCTTAGCCAGTCACTTGCGGCACTCATTGTTGCATATTGGAGCAAAAATCGTTACAAGAAAAATAAACCATGGTATTAACTCAACTCTGCACTCTTTCACAATAGTAACTTAGTTCCAGTAAATCAAATTAATTAAATGGTTTGAGTAACATAAATTGATTTGAAAATGATAAGGGTTAATGCGTTAAACAACTCAAAAATGTACATGGAAAACTCATTTCGTTTCCTGTATAAAATAGTTAAAAGTGCCAACATTCGGAAGGGCAGGCAGACCGAACAACAAAGCGTTTTCACGCCATATTGAGCACAATTTGTAGTGTTTGTGTGTGTGCATTTAGGGGTATAAGCCGTTTCTGTGTGTGCCAAGGCATGTCTGAAGCATTGCCCCATCCCCTGCTGCATATGTGATATATATATGTATATGTATATGTCTGAATATTCGCATCACGTTCAACAAAACGGAATAACGTGTAGGTCGATAAACGAAAATGTGAATACGATGTCTTTAAAAACAGCTTTTTAAATAGCATCAGCCGCGTCCACACACAGATACACAACTGTGAGCCAAACTGAAAAGCCAATTGGGTAGCTCAGACATAAGCTACAACAACAACAACTGCAGCAGGTGTAGCGACATCGAATGAATCTAGTCTGAAGAAGTGGCTGTGAGTAATGAATATTTAATACGCAGCGTTTCCAAAGTCCTGCTTCACTCATTTGCTGTAACCACCAGGATTTAGGTTGCCGCTGCTGCTGCTTCTGCTTCTCCAGATGAAAATTGGTTTTAAATTGATTTAGCATAAGCGCTTTTCTTTGCAAAATCCAGCGACAGAGAACAAAGAGGAAAAAGAAGATGAACTGGCAGACAAACCGCAGCGCAGAGTCTGTGCAGCTCTCGTAAGCTGCTGGCCCCTCATTACCCTCCACCCCCCTCCAACTTTCCATTCAACTGTCTCTCACTGGTTTTTTTTTCTGGGTCTCGCTCTCTAATCTGTATGCACATCAGCAAATTAGAACAAATCGTTTTGGCATTGCAGTTGATTTGACGTCTAAGCAATGCACGCTGCCACTTCAATTGCAGCCCCGCAAAGTATGCAACAATTTATATGCAGCCCTCTACATGTTTATTACAGCTGCGTGCGCTGCGCTCTATCGTGCGAAACGTGTCGCTGCTTAATTGCAGCCACCGGGACATTGGTCGCCAGCAATTAGAAGACAACGACAACGACAACGCCATCAAGAACAACGAGAATAAAACCAACAACGACAACGACATCGACAACGACAATGCTGACAAAGGCAGTGCTGGGTACAATGGGAGGGGAAAGATATCAGTCAACCACATGACACTTACCAGTTGACAACGCGCACATAAAGAAACTCGCACACCTGTCCACCTGTCCCGCTCTTTGCCAGCCTGCTGTTCCTCTTCTTATGCTTTTATTTCATTGCTCAAAATTGCTTTTGCCGCAGTGTCAACTATTGTTAATGCCATTCTAACTGCCATGTGCAACTGAACCGATTCCTTTTATACCCTTTAAGGGCATTTATGTGAGGCCATTAAATATATATTTTGTTGATCATATCAATAGCTTTATGTACATATTTTCAGATGACTATGTCCATCTGTCTCTTTCTCAAATTTAATTCCAATTATATATCTCCATTTATGAAAACTTCATTTAGGATGTAAAGGGCGTTTTTTCTTCGTAATACCCTGAACCCATTCAAAATGGGTAACACGAGTTTTGGGCAAGAAGGGAACATATTCGAACTCATAAAGATTCAATATTCTTAGATAGTATCAAAAGCCGATCAATTTTTTAACCATATTCGTCTGTCTGTCCATCTGTCTGTTCATATGCTATAAATACATCGATCTCAGATCTTATAAAAGTTAGAGACTTGAAATTTTAAAGTATAACGATAACTTGTCTTATTTCCACGCCAACATTAGAAATTGATATCGAAACTCTATTTTATTGCCATAATAATAAGGTTTAAGGAGCTAAAGACACCAAATTGGCCATAAAGCTGATTGTGAGGTATGTTCAGATACATTTTATTTCATTTTTGGAAGGTCGCAAAGATCGAATAATAAGAAACATCGAATCTATTAAGGAAAATATCGGCAAGACACGCGCCAAGCGCACAAATTTTCTATAAACGTGTCCACGCTTACATTCATAAGCATGCGTTCCTTTTCTGATTAAATAAATATATTGTATTGTATATTATGATGCTTTCTTTTCATACACGAATGGCGGTAAGATATAAAGCGATGGCAAGTTGTTCCATGAGTTGAGCCGAAGGCACGAATTCAAGCCCAGCAATGCGATTTTTTATTTACCCAAATTAATAAAAGTGTATATTGTTTGTCTAAAGCCTGGTTATTGTCTATGAGTATGTATGTTCGTTTGTATAAATATGTATCTCATCTTATCATTGATGTAATCAATGAATTGTTCTTGGTCATATCAAATCATCGATAGCATGCCCCGGCATCATTCCTTGTTTGTTTTTGGTAGAAAAAGTTCAGGGTATCTCCTCGTCGGCCAGTCCCGAATATAACACTCTTATGTGTTAGTTTTAGTTTTGTTGTTGCCCCTGCTGCTGCTGTTCAGCGCTCGTCATTAAAACTTTAACAGTTTTATGGTGGCAATGGCATTCCGGCATTTTATCCTTCGCTTCGCTTATATTTCCATGCAGCCTGCCTGCCTGCCTGTCCTGTGTGTATGTGTGTGTGTGTGTGAGTGTGTGTGTGTGAGTGCACGTGTGTGCCTAGGTGTCTGCTGTATGCCCAAAAACGAGCACATGGAATTATCATAGAAAACACGAAAGGCAACTTAAAATGAATTTTTAGTCTCTCAGCTTTCACATGTATTGTATTTTTTTTGTTGTTTTGTTTTTAAGCTCTATTGTTCTGACGGCATGTGACAAATTAAAATACTAAAAACAATTTACCAAAAATACTAAATGCATGAGAACCTGAAGAGCGTCAGCTGTCGTCAGCTTGTGAGCATATGAGAACTTTTCATTTCGAATAACTTTTTTTGCTTTTTATTTTTGCTGCGTTCTTTTTAATTAGATCTTCATTTAATTCATTATATTTTTCAAGTCGTAGAATAAAGTTACTTTTCAACTATTTGCAATGATTTTATTTAAGCCGTTAATTATGATTTATACATAAAAAATGTAAATACTTACAAATTTAATTTATTTATAAGTCAGTTTGAGTTTAATGTTTAAATTATGTTGATTATGTATATCTTGTGTCATGTTTTGAGACTCGAGAATGGGGATGTGGGGAAAAAGTGAGATGTGAGCAAATGTATGTAACAGGCAGAAGGAAGCATCTTCAGCCCTATGATGTGTTATATTTTAAGTTATCGTTAAAAGCCGACATGATCTAAGAACTTATAAGAGCATCTTAAAATCGTGTACGTCGGATCCAGTGCAGGTCGAGCTTGTTTCAAATGATCGATAACTTCCGCCGTTTCCATGCAATCGATTAAAATCTATTTCGCAAGCCTGTGTTTTGGTTGACAGTGCTGCAAAAAAGACATTTATATGTAGCTTGCAGGCAAGTAGGTTAAACAACTTAACTCCATTTTCTTGTAATAGGTAAGGGTAAAAGGCCCTTATCTATTCCAAGAAAATGGAGTTTTTCCGTTAAAGTGCGTTTTCTAAAATGTTGCTGATTAATTTAAAACCCACTTATATCATTTTTATGCCCATTAGAAATTTTTTGTTAGCAATTAATTATAAATGAGCGGCTTGCGTGCATTTTCAACTTTGCCTTCTTGTGAACTTTTTTCTTCTTGGAATTTCTTATAATCGAATTACTTTTATAACCACACAGCACTGGCAGCAGAAGACAAGAGCCACCAGAGCCAGCGATACCACCGACACCACTAAGCCGCTTACAGTTAACAGACGAAAGAAGTTTGGCTCAGCGCTTTGCTCAGTGTAAGTGTGTGGGTGGGAGTGGGTGGTAGTGGGTGAGTGTGTGACATCTGCCCTCGGTAGTCATGGCGTATACGTAACATTTTGTTTCTTTTATACATATTTTATATGTGCTGGCAGCGGCATATGAAGTGGTTGGGCTTTAGACCGAAATCCGCTTAATGCGCGCATAAAAAATGGCAGCGGCGACGAATGTCGAGTGCGAGGCAAAGTCCCAAACTTGATAAAATGTAAAATTATCGCACATTCATTGTTATTGTTTTTTCGCTTGGGTGTTTTTTTTTTTCTTTTCCTTTCTTTATTTCTTAGCAGATGCCTGCGACGAGTGGCATCAGCGCGGGCTTTGGGTTAAGTAAGCCAACTCAAACACGCAGCTAAACACACGAAATCAAACTTGAAGAATTACGTTGATTTGCCTTAAAGTATGCGACACAAAATGGCAGGGTCTCGCAGCCACCGCCAAGTACCAGGAACACTCCACTCGCAAAGTCAAAAGTGCGTCGGTGGAAATTTCGAAAGTACACGCAATGCATGAAAAAGGAAAATCTACGAATGGTGAGGAAATGGGACCTCTTTAATGCCGCCCAGTAACATTTTATTTTATTTTATTTTATTTCATTTTCTTTTTATTTTTATGTGCTGCGCCAAATAAGAATGATCTAGCCCGGAGTGCTTGATATGAAAATACCCTGTAATCATGATATAGACTAGAAATAAGTTTAACTATACTTAAATTGGTTCACACGAGTTTTAGTTAACAGAGAGGAAGCGACTGAGGTATATTTTCAAGGATTTTATATATATATTTACACTAGGATATATGGAAAAATCCTTTTGATCCAACAGTTTTTTACAGTTTGGAGATGCCCTCTAATCAGTTTTACAGGAAATTAACAAAAAACATCGCAAGTCAAGGGCATTTTTCTTTTATTTTCTTTTTTGCGTTGAATTGCGATTTTCTTTGACGTTGTCTTTGGTTTGTATTGGCTACACTAAATCACTTTAAAAATTAGCATAATCCGGTGGGTAAATAAAAATAAGTGAAGCTCGGTGACGTGCCGAATTCAGCTCTGAATGGGCCATAAGCTCCAAGTTCCTTTCTTGGTCAATCGAAATGGCAATCGCAAAAGAAGCTTGCAAATTACAATGCAGCGAGAAGAAAAGAAGCGTCGGATGAGGCGTGATTGGGCGTGTCAACTTTGGGAGAGTTTCGCATATTGTCGGCATAGTGGAGTTTATAGAGTGTGTATAAAAATATAGGTACAAGCTAAATCTCTTATATATATCTGAGCAATGCAGGATTGCTAAGAATAATTGAAATTGAAATTTTCTTTGCTTATTTTTACGCATTTTTATACATTTTTGCGTTTGTCAATTGCCTTTTCCATTTTTCCAACCCTGCGTGATTTTTTGCGTTTTGCGTCTTTTATAGCGCGGAAAACCCTTTTGCTTGAATTCGTTATGCTCGAGTTATGCAAATCGCGCGCTGAAGCGACAGTTGAATGCGTATTGATCAATTAGGCAGAAGTTGTTTATGTTTTCAACAAGATTTGTTGGTACTGAGCAAAAACAACAGCTCCATATAAAAAATGCTGTTGTCCTATAAGGCTTAACGAATTCTTGCGACCATTTATTTTATAAAGTTTAGGTCTCAGTATGTTGTTTTTAATTTAAATCTTTAACCGCACGCTACAGTCGCATATAGTACAATAGCACAGACAGAGACACAACAAAAAAGCGTCATAAATATGTTTGCAGTCAGGTAGGTAGTCAGGTGTAGGGGGGCGAGCAATCAACAAGATAGATGAGTGCATATAGAAATCGAGCAGAGGCTGGGCTTCTTTTGGTATTCACAGCTAAAAACATAACTGTGCCCAACGTGTGTTGCTGTCTGTTGTGGGATTACATTTTGGATGCGGCGAGGAGCAGAGCTCTGGCTTGTCTGCTGATTGATGATAAGTTTGCCGGCCAGCCATGTAAATAATGCAACAAACTATAAACCAGAACTACGATTTCTTCATGAAAATGGTAAATTAAGACGACGACCGAGCACAAAACGAAAATACAGACACCGACAATATGCATTTATATACATATATGTTAGATGGGCAACCTGCATAGGAGGGTGGCTGGGTTTTCTGTTCGGATGAGCTTATGGGTCAAGTGCGCAAAACGGCATGAGCAACAATTGCAATCATTTAACATTTGCTTCAGCGAATGGGGATTTCTTTGAAAATACAATTAAATACATTCACCTTTTCAATTTATGCTCAAATGCTTCCGAGCTCTTTACGTCTGTTACGCTTTATGAATCTGTAGCTCTAAGTGTGATTAAATGCTTTGAAAAACGTTTGTTCTGAATACATTTCTGTTCGACTTGTTCAGCAAAGTATTAATGCAAACTTGTCTTTTAAATTTTTATCCTCTAAGAACATGACATTATTAGGCTTAAAGTAACAAGCCTTTGAGAGTTGAGTTTTTGTTTTAAGAGAGATTATTTATGGAAATAAAAGTTGTTAGATTTGTGTGAAATTGCAGAGCCAACAACTGGAGAGCTACAGAAAATAAAGGACTCATTTCTAGGTAAGCTGAATGAATGCATAAGGCTCAAAGGAACAAGCCTTAAAGGTTTTTCTTTCAGATTTTGTTTTTTCACTGAGGCAAATAAATTGTAAGCTGCCGAAATATTGCACTCAGAGCTGGATACAGGATATTTTCTAGTCACGCATACCTGTTAAATGTGGGATTTGAACTTTTTATTTAGAGAATTTGCAAGTCATAAATGCCAACAAACCGAAAAGAGTTTAGGTTCAGTTGCTGCTGCTGCTGCTGGTTCCAGTCGGCAAATATAACTAGTTTCCATTTTTTACTTGAACCTTCATTTAATTATATTGCAGATTTCATTTCAATTTCTTGCTGTTCGCTATGCTCGCATTGGGCCACACACTTTTGCACGTACCCAAAAACACACACAAAAGAAACTCAATTAAAATTGAATAAATTTCCATGCTGCTGGGAATAATTACGAATTTCAATTGAATTGCCGCAGGATGCAAAAAGCAAAGGCAACACCCAACAATAAAGCCCACAGCCAGCCACGAAGCCAGCAATCGGAGCAAAGAAAACTTTTTGCCAAACCAACTGACGCAGGTTTTCTCTGCATCAGGAACAGACAATTGCTCCGAGTAGCAACAACAATTGACAAGCCAAATGCCGCAAAGGCATTAAGACTTACCGGCTCACTGGCTCACTGGCTCACTGGCTCACTGACTCACTGACTCACCCACTGACCGACTGACTCAGAGGTCTCGGAGCTCTGTTTATTTGCAAACTTGTTCGCTTCTCAATGAACAAATCAATTCAAAAGCTTGAGTAAATTAATAAAATAATAAAAACAATACATTAGTAAAAGTAAAATTAACAAAGAATAATTCTCAGCTTATCTAGTTTCCTTTTTTTTTGTTCAGAATATGAAAAAGTAAAGTTTACTAAATAAGCTATATGTATGTTTATAAATGATATCATATCAAGAATAATTTCTCTGATTCGTAATAAATGATTGTAAATTCTTAATTAAAAACTTGTAGAAATTAACTTACGAAAATCAAGTCTTTGCTTTCATGAATCATTTGTGATTCATGCTCTGAATCAACATTAACCACGCCGAATTACCAGAAAATAAACTCATTATAAACTCAGTATAGGAAAACAACTGTCGCTTTCCTAAGTATATGTCTAAGTGAGCAGATTTGTTCTTTTAACCAACAGAGTTTTATTATAAGTTAAACAAGTTTCAACAAAATAGAGTTTTGAAATTTAGAAAATAGGTTATTGTTAGCAAAGTCCCACCATTCTGTTTGACATTAAAATTTGTAATGTTTTTGAATTATGGCAAAGTCTGAAAGATTCTGAGATTCTTGCCTGTTGCAAACATATTTACAAGACATTATTTTTGTACATTTTTAATGGGTTCAGGGTATACAAAAAAAAACCTGTTTGCAGACCTTCGTCGACCCACGCACAGTACATGTCAGCGTTATCATATACCCACACAAATGTTGCATATATGTATGTATTCACATACACACACACAGCTTAAATTGAATAACATTTATTATAATAGTGCTTGGACATGTGGAAATATTTTTTATAGCCTCCGGCACCAATTTATAATTTAACTGCGCTTCGGGGGTCTGTCAGGCCCTGTCATTTATCAATCCAGAAGAGTTGGCCCTAAAAAACTGAAAAGTGCATTTATTTCACATTCAGTGTGTGCACAATTAAAAATATGATTTTGCTGCAATATATTTTTTTGCACTGAATGGGGCAGAATCGTTTTGGAACTGCAAAAGTGCATGATAAATGCATTGCATAGCGGCGAACAATACAACAAAAATAAAGAGAAATACAAATTGCGCCCGCAAGTAAAAGTCACAAAATTGTTGCCGAAACATAAACAAAATCCAAAGCTGCTGCAAGGCCGAAGGAACGCGAGCCAAACTGACAAATTGGAAAATATGGCAAGGTAGTATAGAAAAACTATATGCAACAATCCCCCCGATCAGGGGCAAGGCACCAACTGCTGGAGATTCGGAGCTGCTACTGGGAGATGCCTCGTCTCTGCGCTTCGTTTCTCTTATGGCGCATAAAAGTTTATCAACTAAGTAAAATAATGTTGGGCGTAAAGTTTGCAACCACAGTGCCCGCAGACGCAGCAGCCCCGAATCGAGGGACAGCAGCACAACAATAAAAACCAAATGTTGCGACAATTCAGGTTGCTGCATGGGAGCAGCCAAAGCAACAGCTCCGCCAAAAGCTGAATAAGACCGACGACACGGGGAGAGGGATGTGTTTGCGGCCGAGTGTGAGGGGAATTTAAAAGGATGCCAACCGGGAAGCACGTTTTGCATAATGATGAATGAGGAAGACGCGTCGACGTCGACGATGCCGTCTGTGATGTGTGCTGCGTTCTGTTCTCTTCTGTTCTGTTGTGTTGTGTTGTGTTGGCTGGAGTCGCGTTCCTTTTGCACTTTGCGCCTTCCCTCGACTCTCTCCGCACACCACGCGCTGTGTTGATTTGTTTATGCGCTTGCAGTTGGCGCAACGGTGGCAGAAAAAAAATGATAGCACACTTTTGAGCGCTGCAACTTGACAGGCTAACGGCGTCGCCCGGAGACGCAATTGGAAACAAATTATGCTCAAAGCACAACACAACTGTCAAAGTGGCATTTGGGGTGTACGGGGCTTACGGTTGAGTACACCTTTGGGTCTCGACAACATCTCGTTGCTTTATGTGATGTCTCCATTACGTTGTTGCCGTGTGAAGTGTATGATAAGGTCAGCTATAATGTCAGAGTGCAGCAGTCTGGTATTTCTGAATAGTAAGTCAAGTTTAGGTTGCAAAACAGCTGGTCAGTTGGGAATAATTAAGAGTTGCTCATCATCAGAAATCGATTTCTGATTTATGTACTTAGGGCAATTAGAGATTGTAAGCTTCTAATCTTACTGACATTATATTTTGTACCGTCTCCAATTACAATATATTTGTTATTCAATTAACATTTTTTAAACAATCTCGATTCAACAATTTGTTGACATTCATTTTGTTTGAAGTCATGTATTGTTATCCGATTCGGTTGAACTGAGCAAAGGCCGATAATCAAAAGCAAATAATATACGGTTATCCTTTGATTTTCCTTGCAGGCTATCATTTTATTGCGTCTTTTATTTTATCAAGCTATTTTATATTAACATTCCAGTCACGAAACTGTTTTATCATAAACGGTTGTCTGCTACGATACCTTCGTATCTCCTGAGCTTATCAATGTTGTTAAGCTCTTTCTCCTTCGCTTTTTCAGACCTCCCCCACTTGATCGAACGCTTTATACCTTGATCTAGCTCGCAAGCAATATGCTTCCCCCAATCAATATAAATATATTATTTCTCCTCGGACAAAAATGCATAGCCATATCTCGCATTTACGAAATGGAAAAATAGTTCATTTTATCCACATTTTCAATGATTCAAGACTATAGCTATATAACTAAGATAACCGTTCGCATAGAAACAAAGGACATGGCTAACATAGATTGTATATAGCCTACACTCATACAAATTGGAGTTATGAAATTCAAACGATTAACAAGTCGCATATATATATTTAGATATTTCTTTAATATAACACGAGTCGAAGTGCTCTAGTTGAGAATGCTCGACTCGTAGATACCTTGTACACAGTTTCGAGCTGCCGGTAAATATATTCATACTAACTTTTATATATCTGTGAATCTACAGCTTGTAAACAGGTCTCATTTATGAAAGTTTTGCGTTGCAAATATCTGTTTAGATCTCAACTTATAAGAAATTTAAACAAAATGAATTGCTTTAATAATGATCAAAGAATGGTTGAAAAATGTGAAGACAAATTTCGTTAGATTGCGATTAAGATAATGTCATTTTATATACATACGTGATGTATCTTGCAACACCGAAGTTTTTAGTAGTTGAGACTGCTTTTTAAAACATTATGCATTTTGGTAACAGCTATGTAAATGTTGGCATATCCATATATTGCGCATAGAATGTTGCTCATTTTTGAGAATGTTGCTTTTGAAGCGAGTCGTTTGGCAGTTTTGAGATAAGAAAAAAAGTAGTGGCCATATATTTGCATCTAATTGGCAGGCAGCTAGCAGAAAAAGTTTAGTTTTTCTTTTGCCATGCAAAACGCTGCCAGGCAGAAAAGAGCCAGCGTTAGCCGTGGTCCTGGAGGGAGCCAGGACCCCGTTGCAGCCCATCAATGGCCATCGAACCATCGTGCGCAGCTTTGACGACAACTTTACGTCCACCCACCCTTTTCCTAACGCGCACTTCTAGTTACTCCTGCTTTCGTGCAGCTAATATGCAAATACCCTACAGCTTTTACTTTACTTTTACTCTGTTTTCTTTTGCTCTATTCGGTCTCTATTCGCTCGCCCTGCGGCGCCCATCGCATCTCATTCTATGCTTTTGTTTTGCTTCCGCTCCGCCATGTTTTCTACCCATGTCGTTTCTCTTTTTATTTCCGCTGCGACGTCGAGCTTATTATGCATTGCACATTTCACATTTTTGCGTAAAGCCGACGGCGGGTAGGGGGGAGCGGCTAAAGCGGGAGGCGGAAAGAAGAAACTAACCAAAAAACGTCAGCGTCGCACACCGCAAAAATCGTAATGAAATTTTTATTATACGACAAAGTAAAATATTTTTATCAGCATTTCTCGCTTGTTGCTTTTCAGTCACGCAAAAATTCTTTTGCATGCTTGTGCTGGGGGATTGAGATTTAGCCTGGGATTGGGTTTGGGGTTGGGGTTGGACCTGGCGGCGATGCAGTTGACATTAGTATTGGGTCAAGTGTGGCAATTGGCTGTTGAAGAATCTGGTAACACTGTCAACTTAATCCAAACATGGCAAAACTTTATCATTTTGGCTTTGACTTTGGATCCTGGCCGCGGTCATACGGCCTGTTGGCTTTATATTTATTTAAGCTAATTTTGGTTAAAACTAAACTGAAACACGTCGAGCCCCCTCTTGACTGTGACACAAATTGCAGGGCAAAGTTTTTCCACTGCACTTTGACTTCGGCTTCGGCTTCGGCTTCGGCCGGGTGTCAACTTGCTCGGGCCGTGGCCAGCAAAGTTTTCTCGTGCCTTAAGCAAATATTTAGACTGCTTAATTTGCTGACAATGTCTGCGACGTTTTGTATAACGAGCACCCTTCATGGTATCTTTAATTTGCTGGGCCTACATATTAGATGGCCGCACCAAAGAATTGGAAAACTGTTAGATTTCAAAGAATAATTCAATTTCGATCTTAAAAATCTTGACGCAATTTCTAAAAACTCATTAGTTCTGACATTGGTTTTATAAATTTCAAAAGCTGCAGTCCTTCAGTTAATTTTTCTTTTCAAGTGTACTTTATTCAATGCATAACTCGGTATTTAAGCCATTGGTGGAATTTATTTGAACGATTAATATGATATAGTAGCATCAAATTACATGTTTTTGTTTTGTTCAATTGAAAAGATGTTTCAGTTACAGGATAAGTTTGGAGGGATGGTATAAACTCCAACTCCTAAGCATTCCAAAATAATATAATCACAAAGAATTTTTCATTCATCATTCCTTTAAAATTGTTTTTCCTTTTGAGACACTTAAAATGAAGCATTGTAAATCAATTGAAAGTTCCATCAATGGCTTCTATTGCATTAGGGGTTAAAAGCTTGGTGGCTCAATATTTCGAAATATTTATATTAGCCACAACATAGCTAAAGCCTCAACTCCAACTTTCGCTTGCGAGTTTCGAAGTATAAATCTGGCATAATTTCACGCAAGTTTAAGAGGCCATTTTTTCGTTCCATTTCAATTTGAAAACAGAGTAGGCATGCGTCTGTGCATGGGATTTTCTTGGTAAATTTAAACAATTTTAGTTTTTTGCCCATCTTTGCAGCTTCTTTTACTTCGCTTACAGACGCTTTCAGGTTGCTTTGGGCGTTTTCTTTTCCTTTCAACGGTTTATTCAGTATTAAAATTGGTCTGTCAGGCAAAAACCTGTGGCAACAAGCGCAGATAGTTCTTGTGTATTTGATACATATTAAAATGAATTTTAAAATAAATTTTAACTGAATTTAAAATCAACAAGTAAGAGGTTCTAGTCGGGAGCTCCCGACTAGGGGATACCCTGAACCCTCTTATTCCATCACCAAATGCAGCGCGCGCTTATAGATAGAGAGTAGCGGGGAGTTGGCGATAGGTATAAAATGAAAGATAATCGATATATATATACTATTCTAGAAGCTACATGTCAAGTTTGGTGACTCTAGCTCTTATTATTTACCAAAATTGCTTAAAAAACGGGATTTCGATATACATTTTCATCGATTACTTGGAAACGGGGCAAGTTATCGTTTATCGGAAACAAACTCGATCTGCGCGGGCACTAGGAGCAACTACATCTAAAATTTCAGTCTCTAACTCTTATAGGCTCTGAGATCCTTGCGTTCATACATACGGACGGACGGACGGACGGACAGACAGACGGACGGACAGACAGACGGACGGACAGACAGACGGACATGGCTAGATCGACTGGGCTATTGATGCTGATCAAGAATATATATGCTTTATGAGGTCGGAGAGGCTTCCTTCTGCCTGTTACATACATTTGCACTTTGCACAAATACAATATACCCTTTTTACCCATTTTCAATGGGTTCAGGGTATAAAAATAGTTAAAATCGAGTAAACTTTGGAGTCCAGCTGTGTGAAATTTGAACAGCCGTTTGAGAGAACAAAACAAATTCGAGTATATAACATGAGATTGGGTTGCATTGTTTGACTATTCCAGTGGCGGCTGAGTGCGAGTCCCAAATCTGTTGAGATATTTTTTTCCCCGAGTCTGGTCAAGAGGAAATTTTCATGGCATGCCTGTTGCTGCTGCTGTCATTTTTGTTTCTTTTTTGCAAAAACAAGTTCCAATCGCTTTATGGCAACATTTCGCAAGAGTAATTTTATTTTTCAATTTCAATTTATTTTTAATAAAACCAGCAAGAATGTTTCAGAAACATGCGCTCACTTAATAAATGCTTTCAGGCCGATCCAAATGTCGGTAATGGGAACTGCAGCTCTCACAGTGCGTAAATTATGCTGACCCATTCAATGCTTAGTCGGAGCTGTCAAATGGGAACTGCAGCAAACCAGCTGGAAGCCAGCAGATGTAGCTATTGTCACGCCCGAACTTTGGCCCAGTTGCAGCGCAGGGCATGCGGAAGGGATGTGCAGCTACGTGCTGAATATCGCAAGGGTCGCAAGGCATGCCCACCCACTCGGAAGACCCCTATTTGGGGTGCGAACCCAAGCAAATACTGCCCCAACGTTTAACCCTCCTGAAGTAAAGGTATTAAATTGTATACAGATTTACATATCTATGTATCTATGGGAAACCTCATAAACATTTTGATAATTGAATTATTATAGAGCTCTAAGCTTTTCAGTTTTCTAAATTTCACTTCGAGAGCTTTCGCTATTCAAAATAACCACATCTTATAAACGCTACAATTCGAATACGCATAAGTTTAAAATTAAGTTTGGTTTTAACCATTGAATCTGTGTTTGCCAGTTCTTTTCAGGAGTTTTCCAAGCGTATGCGATCTTCAAAGGACCACTCTATTCCTTGTGCGACTGGAACATAACTTTAAAGACCACAATTAAAACGAAACATGTCAGTTTGAACGCTGTCTTGCATTTTGAAGCCTGCCAAGAGATTCCTTGTTGGAATGGATCGAATCATTATATATTCGACTGGTATATGCCGAAAGGGTTAAGGCCTGTCACAGCAAATTGACAAAATTTTGCAAATAACAACTGTCTCCCTAGACTGACAGGGCTATATAGAGTGGGAGAGAGCGAGATAGTCAGGAACTGAGACATAGGCAGAGGCACAGACAGCAGCATCGCCGGCTGATGAAGTGCTCGGCGTGGATTGCTGAACTCGTATATATCTCAGTGTTCAGAGCTTTGTTCCAGTTGTAGCTGCGTCACAACAAATCAGTTTTACATTTGCATGCATTGCATTTTCTATTGGGATGGGGATGGGGATCCGGAGAGGGACAGGAGACAGGGTCTGACACTGGGTGTAGGTTTTCGTGCTGTGGGCCCAGCTGACACAGTCGAACTGCAGTCGAGCTGTCGAGCGGCCTACGCAGCCATTGCGATGCTTGTCTAAGCTGCAGTTGGCGGCATGTTAACTTAGTTGGCTGCGAGAGAGAGAGATAGAGTGGGATATGATTTATGTGGAAGCCAGGCCCAAAGCAGGCGCCTCTCGGCATAAACTTTTGCTGACTGTTGTCAGCTGGCAAACAATGGCAAAGCCACAACTTGGCCAGACGAGAAGGCTGCGGCCCAAGCGGCATGTACCTGCTCCACCACCACAGCAGCAGCAGCAGCAGCAGTAGCCAGCACCCTCTGGCAGTTGGCTGGGTGGTGCAGAGTCTGCTGGGTGGTGGCATCGGTGTACTGGCTGGGAAACCTGCGCTTGGCTGCACCGCCGCCAAAGCAGCTAGCAAAAAATGAGCACGGAGCCAACTTTATGCATAAATATTTGCATGCAGAGAGTGGGAAATGCCAACTGTTTGGCTCTAGTTTCTGTTGAAGCCACGTTAACCCGGCTAGCCGCCGTAGGCGGCAATGCAGCATCATGAGCTGAATATGCAGCGCATTTGCAGCTATAGGTTCGGCTTGCAGTCGAGCCTTGACCAAAATTGTGTTGCTCCTGTCCGCCTCTGACTCTTTCTCTGGTCTCACCGGACCCGCAGGTGCCCACAAAACAATTCCGAATTTCGAAAGGCCAAACTTCACGTTGCTCGAGCTCGAGCTCGTGGATTTCATGATTTCAAAGTCCTGTTGCCCGCGCGTTAATAATGCGCCATCATTTGTCAGGCCAGGCAACATTGTGCTGCAATTTACACTATACATCAAGTGCGCAAAACCAGGGCCAAATCTCGAGTCGAGTTGAGCACTGCATATGCCGCCTCCTGCTGCAGCTTGCAGCGATTTATTTCACTCTCAAATTGTCCAATTGCCAAATCGCTAAATGTCTGAATGTATAAATGTCTTTGTCTTTTGGCAGATGCCACAGCCGCTCGTTATATATATTATGCACGGCATTTACGGCTCGTACTCGCATAAACTCTCATGTATTATGCATCTTGCTTGCACCCTTCGCAATTTGGTGGCTCAACAAATCGATTTTTGCATTTTGCCATAGCACTGAAATTGATTTGCAAATAAAACTTGGCAATCGCCTCAAATCAGCAACATCAATTTGGTAGAAAATCTAAGCAATTGAATACGAACTGGTTAAAATCTCTACAAATCAAACTGTTTGTCTCGACTGACCGACTGACAGGTGTCAAGGCACAGCCCAAAACGGCAACGGACATTTTTACCGTAGCTACATATGTGATGAAGGTTCAGGCCACAGCATAACTTGATTTGGAAAATATGGAAATATCACGTATTTCATAATTGCTTAACAATTGACGCCATTTACTTTTCGCCCACAAGATCGTTGATTTCAACTGCCAGTTCATAATTTGATAGACTTCAAAGTCATTTTTGAATATCAGTCAGTTTTAAACTCTCTAAGCTATCGACGTGTTTTCTCCGGCATAATAATAATATCTGTTTATTGACCAGATTTGAAAGCGAATACACAGCAAGAAAATCATTTATTTACATTTATTTTAAATTCATGACAATTAGACGTCACGACTGTGCCTTCAGTCTTAAATACACATGTACTTATATGATATTGTCAGCTTTAAAGGCATCTCCGCGACAAGCATCTACTTATTAGCGCTAACTGGGACAACGCAAAGAAAATGTTTCCGAGCAGGCTTTAAACATTTTGAAAACAATGCTTTGGTTTTTCTTCGTTTTTTTTTTAAACGCAGCTGATTTAATGACTTTCCGACAAAAATTATGTTGACATGCTCAAC
Source organism: Drosophila ezoana (assembly GCA_035045725.1). Taxonomy (NCBI): domain Eukaryota; kingdom Metazoa; phylum Arthropoda; class Insecta; order Diptera; family Drosophilidae; genus Drosophila; species Drosophila ezoana. The sequence goes on from JAWNOU010000036.1 coordinate 9,511,579, forward strand.
AATAAACTCGGTTTATTGACTTTTTATGAACCACAAACCGACAAGCGACCAAAACAAAGCTCTCACAATGCGCGAACATAACTCTGACACACCACAAACACACACACACACACACACACACACACACATATACAAGTAGATCAGCATACACACAAACACACATGAATACATTCGTACATCCACGTGCACCTTTCAACGCCCTTAATGTGCTCCCCTTTGAGGTCCTGCCTGGTCAGGCATTGTCGTCATCAGCAGCCGCAGCTGCTGTTGCTTTTATTTCTGGGGATGGGTATTAATACACGCAGAAATTTCAATGGCAGATAACACATAGATAAGGAACAAATTGAAAAAGAAAATCAGGTAAAATGAAAAGATGAAATTCAAGAAATATAATCAACAGCGAGAAGTTCATTAAAAGTCATTAGAAAAAATCCTATTATAATAATTCTAACTATTACCAAGGATTGGACATTATATGAGAAATATAACATATATACATATATGAGAAATATAACTAGAAAGAAGGTCTTTTTTCGGCACGCCGAAGATTTAACATCATTGATCGAACCTTTTCTTTTTGCCAAGTTTGGTCAATATATCTTGAAAAAAAAAAGTTTTCTAGACAAACTTTTAGTTTTCGCCCGATCGCTCCTATGGCAGCTATGTCATATAGTGCTCCGATCCAGCCGGCTCCGACATTTTACTGCGTGCAACAGAAAGACGATGGCTTTAAAACTGAGAGATAAGTTCGCATAGAAACAGACAGACGAACATGGCTATATCGTTTCGGCTGTTGATAATGATCAAGAATATATATACTTTATGAGGTCAGAGATGTCTTCTTCTATGCGTTACACATTTCAAGACAAAGTAATAATACTCTCTGCAAGGGTATACAAATTTGTAATCCAGTGTGCGCTTTTCAAAACCCTAGTTTAACTTGCATTATTCTGGTCATCAGTTTTTTTCACTTCACGTAACACAAACGCGTTTAAATTGGCCAAGCCCAAAGTAAAAGCTCGAAATAGAAACAAATAAATAACACGAAAGAGCAGTTGATTCCCTAACAGACCCATCTACTTAAATTTGGGGGCATACACATGTACCGACAGCTACTTTTAGGAAATAAATTTAAGCACTGCTTTCTTTAAAAAAAAATAATAATACCCTATGCACGTTTATAAAAGAGGTATGATAGGCAGAAGTTGCTTCCGATTGAATATCTATACGAATACTTCCATTTAAAGCTTTGATATTTGGTTTTCACTTTTAAGCTTACAATTTCATATCGACCGCAATGAAAAGTAGGCAATAATTTTTCAACTTGGAATCGAAGTGCGGGTAGGCACAGGGTAACTGCTAGCCAATCAGTGTGAACCAAAAGAAACAATTTTCTTATTTATATTTGTAGCTATATATGTATGGTTGAATAGACTGGCTTTGCTTTTCATGCCTCGCAGTTACTCTACTTATTTGTTGTAGTCAGAGCTACAAGGGCACGACGAGGCCAAGAATTGCTTGAAGAGACAAATTTTTAATTTGTTACCAGGGCGTGCCGGGGCGTACGCCCACACGTTCGCGGAGGTATTTGAGGGCGGGGAGGGGGGAAAATTGCTCAAAAGAAATAAATAAAATTTCGAGCGCTTTTTGCGTGTTGTTTGCGATGTTCTTTTGTACTATATATGTACATGCCGCTTATCTCGTTGCCCGCCAACTTTCGCCAATAAATTCAATGAACGAGTGTCCGTCCGTCCGTCTCTCCGTCCGTCCGTCCGAGCAGAACTTTAAACTTAAGTCTTTAATTGGCTCATGGCTCGCTCATAAAATGTTCAATTGAGCCGCATCAATATATGAAGCCCATTAAGAAACTCGGCGTCCTGTGGCCCACGTTCTGTGATTGTCGGCAAATGATTTCTTTTGTAAGACGGTCACGTACATCGATGCGCTGTAAATAATAATTAATTAAGAGCAAGTATACGCCGCATTGAACAACATTTTGCCAACGCTGTTGACAACATCTGTTTTACCGATAATTCCATTTATATTTCAATTAAAAAGAACGTCAAGTATTTAAATATTCATATTTGCATATTTAAATTTAACGCAATATATATTGAACACACTTTTGGTCTGTTTTGTTGTTGTTGTTGTCAAAATTATTAAATGCTGGCCTTTATCATTTTGACGTTCGACTAACGGCCACTGCTCAGTTGGATATTTTGCGGTCAATGCGAGTCTGTGTGTTGGCCCATTTAGAAAATGTCGAGTGCAGTAGTTTTACGGCAACATGTCACAATGCAATCAAATTTCTAGGTTCATCATTTCCCAACCTGCAGCTGACTCTGATTTTTTTTAAAATACAACAAACAAATTCCATACAACCGCACTACAGCTGACCAAAAATAAACTTTTGTATGTATAAACATGTATGTATCTTTAATAATCACTAAAACAACAATCCATAATAAAACGTGCGGGCATCCATTTAGAGGACAATGTTACGCTCTGCAGCGCCGGAAAGTACACTTGGGCTGCATTTAATGTAAGATAACTTACAAAGCGCATTTTATTCGTGCTCACTAACTTTTATTTACCTATAACCCCTATTTGCACCGAGCGGAGTTGATTTCGGCAATTAGCCAATCACGGTTTAAGTCACATAATAAACAGTTCTTTCACAATCAAGTTGATTTCGAAAAACGGAAGCACCATAAGTCTAAGATATTCGTGCTTTCTTTTTTAATACAATTTAAGAATTGAATCTTAAACGCAAACGGGCGAGCTTATGACTGTCTTTCGTATGGCCTTCGTCCTCAATTTTCCACCCTGATGAGTTGATTTTTCGAAAAGTGTGAAGCACGTCTTCAATGAATTTTACTGATATCGTCCAAAGTTATTTTGAAGCAGATCGGTTGAAAAACAAAATAATGAATGGTTGAATGAAGCACCCTATTTATATAACTTCAACTGAATATGATCATAGTATATTAGAGGTAAAGGAGGGGTAAAGTTACACCACATATCTATATATACTGAAGCCTTCTTCAAATCAAGCTGTGTATATCTATGGAAAACAATTAAACTTATACTATCCAATTATGCTGTACTATGACCACTTATTCGTTACCATTCGATATTATTCATTTAATTATGTACTGCAGGAATTGCCCAATCTGAAAATTGGATCTCCATTCGAGTGTCTGGCTAACATAAAACTGTAAAATGATAATCAAAAGTGAACATTTAAATATTTTTTATTGTAAATTAAAACAATAAACTTTTAAAACTTGCCACACTCGCACTCGCTCTATGCACCTGAGCATTGAGACCTCCCGTCAGAGTGTTGACTTTCCCCCTTCATCTCTCCCTCTCCCTCTCCCTCTCTATTTGTCTTTCCTTTGGTGCTGTCCTTTATCAATGGGCCATCTATTTTCATTGTTATGGGGCGGACACACGCACAGTCCCATTGTACGACAGTCAATAACTGTTGAAGCGCATGGCGAAGCAACCCTCTCAAGGGCACTTCCAGGGCAAAAGGGTGCACAGCCACTCAGAGAAATAAAGAGAGGGAGAATGAGACAGATAGAGACAAAGAGGGAGTGGGAAAGGCGTGAGAGGGTGAGCGAAACATATCAAGTTGTTTTACGTTTGACAAATTTAATTTGATTTTGTGTGAAGCTTATTGGCAAAACGTTTTGCGAGTGCTTCGAGGAGCACATTGCGACTGGGAATGGAACCGGGATCAAGAAACTGGTAGCTCCGACTAAGACAAGGCGCTTAAACGTGCGTATAACTGAACCACGTGGAAGTTGCGTCCTTTTCAGCATGTAATTCAATATTTGCACACACGATGCAACTGCTCACACACACACACACACACACACACACACACAGACACACACACATGGCCAGCACTTTGGTTAAATGTAATTTGCGTTTCACATTTCAAACACACACTTTATTCAAATCAAATTAATTTTATTTCAAAATGTCACATCTATGGGAAAAATCCTTGGGCTAACGTTGATTCAATATGTATAAGAAAATATTCATTAATAAATTATTCAATTCCTTTCAAGAAGTAACTACACACTCGGATATATGCTTAGTTATGAGTCATGCTTGCTAAGAACTCTTCTTAATTATATTAACATCAAATGTGAGTAATTTAGGCTAACTCATTCATTTGACTTATTAAATTACAATGTGCCTCTATTCATTTAAGTGACAGCCACAATTTTACGAGCTGCCGAGATGGATTGGTAAGGATACCAAATTTCCATGGATTATTTTCTGTATATTCATGATTGCATTCAATATAGTTGGACGATTGTCAACTGAACCGGTTTGAGTACTATTCCATTCTTGACTTTCATATTATGATTTCTATTCTTACAGTCCTGAGCTACACAAAATTAACTAGTTTCGATAAATAATTATCTGTGGGCATAATAAGCTTAAGCCTGGGTTCATAGAACAACATAAAATTTGAAATTTATTTATTTATTTAAGGTCGACAAAACGAGTGTCTTCCTCATTATTCCGTAGATTATACATACAATAGATAATAGAATTATATGCTAAAAGCCTAGTTAGATAACATAGTTCTCTAAATAGCATCACCGACCGATGGAGGTGTTTTAGTTGCCAGTCCGGCCAGCTGTGCCCCTTTTCACAGCTAAATTTGTCAGTGACGCTATTAGAGCCTACATCTAATCAGAAGGGTGTAAGTAGGAAAAAAGTGTTCTTAAGTAAAATTAAAAATAATCTTAGTTTGCTATATTAATTAATAAAATACAATAAATAGGAAAAAAGAAAGTAAGAAGAGTAATGTTAATAAAGTAAAGAAATGGAGGCAAGATATATAGAGTGTTAAGTAGATAGGACAGAGAGAAAAGTAATGGGAAATCACCGACCCGGTGGGGGAAATTTATAGCCTGTCCGGCAAGCTATGCCCCTGCTCATAGCTGGGAATGGTCAGTGACTTCCCGAAGGTATCCTGAAAGCAACGATTTTATTACGGGGAGAGAAAGTTCGGTAGAGAAAACGTGATGCAAACTATTATAATTTTTACATAGCACGCGAAAAGGATTGTGCATAGCGTAGTCTGTTGTGCACGTAGACAGGAATAAGGGGCGGTAATTTCTGGTTGGTCTAGACGGAACAGAGAATTGAAGACGCCCTAGCAGAAAAGGAGAATCTATATCGCCAATAATCAACTTATGTAGAAGGACAACACCGAGAATTGTCCTACGGTTGGTTAACGACGGAAGGTTAAGAAGAAGCAGCCTGCTGGAGTAGGATGGCAACCGAAGATTAGGGTCCCAATTTAAACCTCGTAAGGCAAAAAGCAGAAATTGCTTCTGAACAGATTCAATACGATCCTGGCTATTGTTATACTGCGGAGACCAGATGCAAGAGCAGTATTCAAGGATAGGGCGAACAAGAGAGATGTACAGAAGTTTCGTTATAAAAGGATCGTTAAACTCTTTAGACCATCGTTTAATGAATCCAAGTACACCTTTTGCCTCATTAACGATGGTATCTATGTGAAGATTGAAACAGAGCTTAGAATCAAATAGAACGCCTAGATCCTTAACTGTTAGTATACGTTGTAAAGGGGTATTGTCGATTGTATAACTGACAAGATAAGGTGTAGTACGATTAAATGTCATAAACATACACTTTGAACAATTCAGATGCAATTGATTGGCCGAACACCAAAGTTGCATAGCGTTCAAATCGTCTTGTAGACGAGATAACAAACCGAATTTCGAGATGAATCATAGTTTTGAATCATTTTTTCTTTGTCACTTTTCGATACTATCTGTGGTAGGGCTCAGTTATTATTGTGCATTATTTGCCTGCTTATTTTTGAGTTGAGCTCATTAATTAATGGTCATTAATAGTTGTGGGATATCTAATGGTCTAGAGTATTTCACACTCGTCCATCTTTACAAGTTTTCACGTGTACGTTTGCTTGACTTTTGGCATTCACAAAATCTGGATGAGCGCACACACATGTTGATTGGCAGTGTGTAAATGTAATCTGTATCCCGTATCTGTGCGTGAAAGTAAGTATATAAAAAGCAGCCAGATGCCCGTCGTCTCTGTTCATAGATGCACTGGTAAAAGGCATTTTGTGGTTATTGCGGTGCAGCCACAGAAAATGCTTTTACTATCCACTCGCCCCAGGGCTCAAAGGGGCCGGCTGGCAACCGTTGCTGACCGCAGCATTGAGTGTCTTAAAGATGAAAATTAACCGACACATGCAGCAGCAGCAGCAACGGCAGCTTCCACTGAAAATGAGCAAATGGTTTGGGGGTTGGGGATTGGGGGCTGGAGGCGTGGCGCATTAACTTCGCATAATTTGCATGCCAACGTAACATTTGCGGTCGAAACTTCATTTTTGCTGGCATATGTGGTCGACAGTGCCTGCGTCTGAAATGTGTTGAGAATTTTCCTACTCAACGTTTGCTAATGAGTTTTACGCAACATACGAGTGCGAAGCGGCTGCCTCATTGCTTGGTTTCGGTGTGGAAGAAGACTTTCGTCACTAAAAAACATAAAAGTTTTCAACTTTCACTTGAGAATTTTAGTGGCATCTCGCATATGAGGGGCTGTCTGTCGGCTGTTGATTAGTTGCCGCATGAGTGTTCCTTGTGTTGTGCCCCAGTATCTCAAGGTTATGTGGTTAACATATTATGAGCTGGCATATTGGCCAGGGAATACGAAATCTCGTTTTGCCATGCATGATTAAACATGTTGCGTTGCCTCTCAAACTTTAATGGGAATAGCTTAAAAAGTTTTGATTATGGCAGCAGAAGGTGGCAAATAAAGCCACAGAGATTTTTGAATGCCCGAAGAACTGAAGAGTCAAAGGGGCAATTTACGCGACGGAAGGCTGCACCTTACTTAGCCAAGTTAAGGAAGAGAAGGTCGAAATCAAGTTAGTTTATTTACTATTGCTTGGATTTTAGAGTAGTCTAGAAGTTAAAGAGCAAAGCTCGACTATTTACCTTGGTCAGCAGAAATCATTCAGTTGATAAACCGGATGCTTCATTCCGCCTCCCATTCAACCGAATAGCTTCAACAATTTTTAAGACTAAAATGACAATATTTCTTTAATAGCTAAGAAGTTATGAGCTAAGCTAAGCTAAGTTATTAGCTAAGAAATTTATGAATATTAAGCAAGTAGACGCTGCATTTATATTTAGCTAGAGGCCCAACTATAAATATTTATTAACCAACTATACAATGAAAAGCACTTTGGGTTACCAGCATATTCTCGCGTATACCTTTCGATATAAAAGTGAAATTGTAGCCGCTTTTTAGATGCTGCTCAAGTATTTATATAGTCTTCTTGGCCAGCAGCACGGCAAAATGACCCGCAAAGTGTTTATCGGCCTGTGCTCTCCTGAGCATTGACACGGCTAACACGAGTGCTAAGTGGAATTGGCCCCAACCCCATCTGCCTGCCTGCTGCTTGCCCCTGTCTGTCTGCCAAGCTGACTGGCAGCTGTCTATTGGCAGAGAGCGCTTAAAGACTGTAAAAACACATTTAAAGTACAACAAATCTCTGGCGCAACTAACAAGAGATAAACTTCGACAATAGGTGCTTTCAACAAAGGTCAAAGGCTAAAATATGCACACAGCGACGCGTCATTGTGGTTGTTGTCAAGTGCAATCGAACAATGTCAGCAGAAGCGGATGGCATACGAAGGCCCAGGGTTGCCAGAAACAACAACAAATCCACACAACTAAAACGAAAGGAATTTAAAATTCAATTCGATTCAAGTGCGTGGGCGTGGGCGTAGCTCACCTGTGTGCCTACAGGTGCCTGTGTGGGTGTAGGTCATGTATACTACTCGTACGCTTTGAATAATATGCGGCAATTATAATTTCAAATTCTGACGTCTGTGGTGAGGATGGAGCCATGTGAAGAGAGAACAGTTGAAAGCTCCCTTAACCTTTGGCTGGTTGCTCTCTTCCGTTCGGCTCTTTCGAACTTCCAGCGCGTGTTTTTCGAAAGGAGCTTTCGAAGAGCCCTAGGCTCTTGCCGACCCACGCTCTCTGGCTGGCTCTCTCGTGAACTGTGGCAATACTGGACGAGGATGCTGTTTGGCATTTTAACCTTTTGCCAGGCGCCAAAAAGTATTCGAGGAATTAGTGAAGGTCACTAATTGATTAATTCACCTGCCTGCGAAAAACAAATTATCCTACAAATTAACCCACATAAGACGAACACACAGAAATCGGGCTCAAAGAGCACATCATAATTCCCACAACAAGTGCCTTATCCGCTCTCCAACAATTGATAATGACTTAATTAGGTTTTACAATAAACGACCGAAACCACGCTCACATACAACCCTTTCTACGCACACACACACAAACAATCACACACACACACACACACACACACACGCATAGATGGTCTTTGCCACGAAAAACCCATAAATGGCAAACTTTTCATAAAGGATTTAGCCAAAAAACTTTTCCGGTGCATGCATATGCGAGTTGTGTCTGTGTTTGCGTGTGTGCCCGCTGTTTAATTTATACATTCACAGCAAAAAGTATATCCACACACACACACACACATGGACAGGGCCACACAAGCAAATATATTATTGCACAGGCTAAAGGATTAAAAATTTTCGTGCCTTTCTGTCATGGTTTATAGAAAGCCAGCTCGCGCGAAAAGGCAATAGTGTCCGTGGGCGTGTGCGTGGGCGTGGGCGTGGCACTTGTTTGCCAGTTTTCACGCATAGCCGAGTTTTACGTTGGCCATGCCCTGCAATAAAAACAATAACAAAAACAACAATGGCTCTCATAACTTTGGCCGAGATCACAATTTACCAAAAACAGGAGCAGAATCTGAATTACGAACCGCAGAAATGCGATTCAAGCACCAAATAAAAAATAGAAAAGATTTATTTTGTTTCAATTGTAGTTTTCTACAGCTTAAATTAAACCATTTAAAGTTGTTGAGGACTTGCTAAAATTTAATTTGTACATAGACCCATGTTGTAATGTGGTGCAAATGTCCTTAACTTGGCTTAAATATTATTGTTAAATCAAATTAATTAATCAGCCTATTCTTTATGCAATTAAAGTTGCATCTTACGAAATAATTGACAAATGAAAGTAGACCCTACAAAGCACAATATATTCCTGGACAGCATGAAGAAGAACAAGCACTTCCTACAAGGATACCCAACTAAAGGACTTCCATATCATTATAACATATTATTTTGTGGCCAGGAGCAGCATTTTTGTCTTTTCTGCCAAAAGCTGGTATTTTTGCTCACTGTCTTCTTCTGATTAAATCTAATGGTGTTGGCTTTCTTTAATGATTTTATGTTTATGGCTCGTAAAAGGATGTTTTAATCAGAGCTCAGCTTGGGCTGCGATCGGAACTGTTGGTTTTTCATAAAAGTCGTTATATGGGCCTTTGCAGAACTTATCATAATTATTTATTTATTTTAGTTGCCTTCTGAAACAGTGTCTCATTTTTATGGGACCTGCTGCCACGTTTGATGCATGTCCTTCATTAGGCGCGTGAAAAAATGCCACCCTGGCAAATGGGACGTTTTGTGGATGGGGGGTGGCTGTAGAGGAAGCAAACCTGACAACAGCCTGAACAAAATATTTGCGGAAGTTAAAAATTAATTTCAAGTGCAATTGGACCGGCTGCAGATGTGACTGCCCGGGCTGGGCAAATGGCGAAAATCTCAAACAATAAACATAAAAAATGCGAGAGCCATTGTCATGAATAAAAGGCAAGTTAAGTAGGCACACAAAAGTGTAAGGTGTGCGAGCAGGGGGCCAGGGGGCCAGGGGGCCAGGATATGTATATAGTATAAGCAGGACACAGCTGCGACAGGGGCCCGGCCAAAAAAAGTGAAGCGGCCAGCGAGACATGAAATGCAATAATTATTCGTACGATAAATATTTACTTATAATTATATTTATACAGGATATTGAATTTTTTAATTTCGACAGGCTTTCCATTTTCTTTCTTTGGTTTTTGTATTGTTCCCTGGTGTTGTTTTTTCTTCGGCTGCCACGAATACATACTTATACTATCGGAAAAAAAAGAAAAGAAGGAACATATATTGATTTTAAGTTAACCGAGAGGTTCCCACAGTAGGCTACTGGCTCAAAAAAGAAAGTCAATTGAACGGGAGCCGACTTTAAGATACTGTTTGCTTTAGAAAATGACTTCATTTCGGGGCAAGGCATAGAAATGTTTTCATTTGAGCAATATGAAACTGTTTTGTTTTTCATCAATAAGCCAGGATATGAAATAAAACTAATTCTGTTAACTGCTTTTACCTATAACATAGGGCGCATGTCTGCCTCTATTTCGAGCTCAGAGCATTGAAAAAACAATATCAATTTTCTGCCTGCAAATGTTCTAATGTTAACAAATTTTTTTTTAATAATATGCCTGTTGCATTTGTTATGCGCAGGGTATAAAGTTTAAAAGCCTTTTGACGTTTGTTTCGTTGCCCTGTGTATGTTTAAGTCCGTGTGGGAAAAATTTGCGTGTGTGCCTGTGTGTGTGTGTGTGTGTGTGTGTGTGTGTGTGGCTTGAAATCGTGCGTGGTCTGAACCAATTTTAATTTCAAGCAGTAATTACGTACTCAAAATGGACAGGAAACCATTATTGGGTTTTATTTCTGTTTGCTTTTGGGTTTCACATTGGTCGGCATGGTTTTTTTTTTCTATAATCCTTAAACTGTCTTCGAGGGCAACACTTCAGAAGTGAACATCCATGAGGAAAACGGGTCCAATTACTGAAATATCAAAGATTTGCGTATGCTATTCGTGGGTCTACGTACTTATTTTAATGACCCTTACCTCTTATTGGCAAGGTCCGAGATGTACAAATCGATTTTGTGAAAATGACAAACTATTTATTTATGTATCACTTTGTCTAAACTAAAGCTACTTTCATAATAAATACTATCATAATAAATATTAATCAAGCTTACATGTTCTATATTAAATCAAGTAAACTATTGAAAAACAATCCCTGTTCGTATCTGGGAGACAAGTTTCACCTCGATCCACTTAGACCAAGATTAGTGCACTGTGATTCCGCAGTGGACTGGTCCACCTCCCGATTTCGATTGAACAAAAGCTAAGATGCTTTTTTAATTTATTTATATTCAAAAACTAGAAGAAATTGTGCAATTCGTGTGAACATCAGACTGATGTAAATTGTCAAGCTGTGTCTACGCATTCGTATAGTCGAATTAAAGTTTGTGGAAATCGGGATGCCCAAAATCAAAACATACTCACCAAAAATGTCGCCTCGGTGACTTAATTGGTAAGCTCTTTCACAACCAGGCTCATTGAAATATGGACTTGAATTCTTTTGGCCCGATCAACAATCGGTCCGGGCGACAACTTTAATTGCACTCCTATATATTTTCATCCCATAGACTTCAATCTCATTTGCAAATATGTATGTCTATTATACAACATTTGTCTCTATCGGGGAAAGGGTGGTTGAGTAATCTGAGTAAAGTCTAAAATAAATCGTGGACCTGTCAAGGCTGGGCAATATCCGTTAGCAATCTAGAGCAATTTTATTTATTTATAACTTTATATAAATACTTCTGCATCTTGTATTTTCTGAGGAAGGCATACAAAACTTTGCAGCCATCGCATCATAGTCTGAGAACGTAATGTTGGCCCGTTTATAGCGAGGTGCTTGGAGCAAGCCAACTGTCAATCGATCGGGGTCTGTGTCACCTTCGGTTGCATCTTCATCTCAAACATGGTTGCACAACTAACAACGTTGCATCGCGGTTGCAACGTGACGGGAGCGTAATGTTTTGATGGATTCGCTTGGTATTTCTGCAAATATTTTCGTTTCAATTTTAAACAAAGCGGAATGCCACCAGCTCATCCCCTGGGTTTTCCATGCTGCTTTTCATTCGCGTACAGTGGTGTGTGTGTGTGTGGGTGTGTGTGTGTGTGTGGCACACATTCGGTGATGGTTGCGGCAGCGCTGCCTTTATTATTATTATGTATTACTCTTTATGTATCAGCTTCAATTAATGTCAGCGTATGCGCGTAACGATTTTCTTGTCATTCATGCCAGTCAAACATGACGGGGCTACGGAACGACAGCTAGACAAACAGACAAACAGACAGACAGACGGACAGACGGACAGACAGGCAGGCAGACAGGCAGGCAGGCAGACTTACAGACGGACAGCGAATAAGGCACATGCATACATTAAGCAAGGAAACAGGATAGAAATGAAGCGAAACGGAGACGAGTCCTGGTCGAGGGGCAGAACAGTTGTGTGTCAGTCCCGTCATGCGTTTATTCAGTCGTCATTCGTTTGCTTTATTTTTGGTTCAGAATTTTCCACTTTTTCCGATTTTTTTTGTATATTTTGTGCCCCCGTTCGTACTGAGCGTATTGAAGTGTGTGGCAAAGATATCAAAAGAAACCTGATGGAATGCGCTTGAATGTTTTTCTACTGATTGCTCCTTCCACATTGTTGTTGCTGTTAAAAATAATAGAAGAAAAAACTGATATTTAACACAAATTGCATTTAACAACAAATTCCTTGAGAAACGTTGCTAAATGCCTGCAATTGGACGCCAGGTGAGTACGTGGCCTCACCTGCCCCAAAGAATCTCTCGTTTGGGTCAAGGTCAAGTCACGTCTTTCATAAATGATCACAAAACCTTCTTGACTTCAGCTTGAAACATTTAACTAATCTTGTTAAGATCGCCAAAGCGCGCGATTTGAATTTCATTGAAAACTCTGGAATCCGCGGCTGACAAATTTAATTAATGAATTATTTCTCACTTAAATATTTTGAGAAATTAGCCCGCTCGTGTGAGTTATCTAAATGCCGGCACTCTGCCTCAAGCAGTTTGTCAAATGAGCAAACACCAAGAAAAAAAAGTAAATCAAAATAAAATGTCAATAAAAATCAATGTCAAATTGAGGCAGTCAAATTAACAAGTCATTGTGGCCACATTTATGCTGTCAAAATATGACAAAAGCCAAAAAAAAAAATAAATAAAATCACAGGACTGAGATTTATTGACACTTCTAATTGTCAATAATATAAATTCCGTTGACTCAATTATGCTAAAAGCTCGAGCAGCCAATAAAAATACTCAACATCCGCAGGGGTTCTAGCGTCCTGCGGCCGTATAAATTAATTTATATTGTAGGAAAAACAGACGAACCCACAAAGACTAATGGCTTACAAAAAAAAATTGAGGGCCGCGCACAAACCGGCAATTAAAGCAATTGAGTTAACCGCTGGAAGGCCCTCGCGGCGTCATCGTCGCCTTTAAAGATTTCACGCTGCGTATGAGTAATGTCGCGAAATCGGTTTCTCTCGCTGCTCTCCGGCGCGTGGCTTGTGCGCCATTTTTATTTCTATTGTTTTGCTGCTGTGTGTAGGCACTTAAAACTTAATGAAATATTTACAATAATGGAGCGCTGTTGAGCCAGCATTCTTCGACGGCCTGAAATTATGAGTAAATTGCTACAAATCACGCCAATCTTCCGTATTGCACACATAAATGTCCCATGGAATGGGAGCACACAGCGACACACGCACTTGTGCCCCTTGCCTCCCCATTGTTATTGAAATGTTTGTTTGCCCTAAGTGCTTTCTGGGCGTGTGCAAAGCTCTGAATTTATGGGACCTTCGATTGTAAATCGAGTTGACCTAAGCCATGATTTGTTTGAATATTTCAAGAGTTTTATGTTGAAGTACAGCGAATCAAAACGAACATATGCATTGACTTAGAATTTTAGTACTGATGGATTGGCACGAAGCTGCAAAACATACCAAATAATTGAGAGCCAATAATTGAAAGAGATTCTCAGGTTTTCACATAATTTGTAACGTTAGCCATATATATAAATGAGTTCTTACTGACTGACTGATTGACTGAAAAGTGACCAAGGCACAGCCCAAATCATGAGAGCTGAAGTCTAACTGTAGCTTCCTTTGGGTACCAGAGTCATTGTTAAGGCCACGCTTTGGAAAATTCGACATGGAGCTGGGGGAAGAACATCCAAATGCAGCTCTCTCCTTTGCAGACGTGACGTCATAAGGTGTCTGGCGTCGAACTAAGAAGTGAGGTTCAAATTTAGCATCAATTGTCAATGGTTATGTTTCCTAAATTCACTTTGGTTTTATTAAGAAAGAAAAAAACAAACAACTTCTGTTCCACGTGCATTTAATCCTGACTCCAACGACTTATTTCTACTATACATGTATATACTTATAACAGCGAAAATATATTTAATTATTTATCACTGCCGCATGTAAAAGGTGTCTTTATGTGGCGACAATGGCGACCGTTTGCCTTGCAACGTAAAATAGAAACGAACAAGTAAGAGGTTCTAGTCGGGAGCTCCCGACTAGGGGATACCCTGAACCCTCTTCTTCCAACACCTAATGCAGATATATATACTATTCTAAAAACTAAGTGTCAAGTTTGGTAACTCTAGCTCTTATTATTTACCAAAATTGCTCAAAAAACAGGATTTCGATATACATTTATATCGATTACTTTGAAACGGGGCAAGTTATCGTTTATCGGAAACAAACTCGATCTGCGCGGGCACCTGGAGGACCTACAGCTAAAATTTCAAGTCTCTAGCTCTTATAGGTTCTGAGATCCTTGCGTTCATACATACGGACAGACGGACGGACAGACAGACGGACGGACGGACAGACGGACATGGCTAGATCGTCTCGGCTATTGATGCTGATCAAGAATATATGTATATACATTATGGGGTTAATAAAATATATATTCAAGCAAGTCGAGCGAACCTTGTTCGCTGCGTGCATGTTTCAAACTTGTGGTTCGTCCTCGCAACGCATGCAACAAATCCGACACTCGCCCTTCATTGGTGAAAATCCAGTTTACGTAAGCTATGCCTTACCATTTTATTTAATGACAAGAATTTGACTCCAATTGCGTAACATACGTATATCAATTACCGAATTCGTGTGTCTGCAATTACAACACTCACGAGGTAAAATAATGTATCTTGTTTCAGAATTAATTAAATAGAGTTTTTTTAAGTTTATAATTCTTACAGTACTTGGGCAGAATGATATTAATTTCAGTTGCGCATTTGTGTGCTTTAAATAAACTAAAATCCAAAAATGCACAATAATTAATTAAATTGTTTATAAAATTACGCTGTCGGTTACGTGCTTCTATTCGATTTCATATACCGAAACTATTTCTATGCGTTTTTGCTCGCTGTTCATGAATTATTTACTCTGCTTTTTCAACAATTCGCCCTTTTTGCAGCATTTACATATTCACATAATGAATTGCAAATAAATGATATACCGAAAAACACAGAAAAATGACAATACACTGACAACAATCGGCGGCTTAATTGTAAATGAACAAATAGTTTTAGCACCAAGATTTCAATAATAGGCGATTTTTATATGCGTAGTGCAGCCTCGGAGAACTTGACTGTGTGCAAATGCTTGTGTATTGAAAATATTCACAATGTCGCTAATTTGTCAATGCACAAACAAAAGCGCGTTCATTGAATTCTGGATGCCAAAAGCCTGCATATATTAATACAAATACTGCTGTGTACTTTGATGTGTTGGGTTAAATAATTTGTTTTACTGCGGTCCGTTTAGAGGATGGTAAAAGCGAGATATTAATTAAAATGCGAAATACGGAAGGTCTGTCGAAATCAGCAGGACAATAAATAACAAGTAAGAGGTTCTAGTCGGGAGCTCCCGGCTAGGGGATACCCTGAACCCTCATATTCCAACACCAAATGCAGGTCGCGCTAATAGATAGAGAGTAGCGGGGAGGTGGCGATAGGTATAAAATGAAAGATACTCGATATATATATACTATTCTAGAAGCGACATGTCAAGTTTGGTAACTCTAGCTCTTATTATTTACCAAAATTGCTTTAAAAGCGGGATTTCGATATACATTTTTATCGATTACTTGGAAACGGGGCAAGTTATCGTTTATCGGAAACAAACTCGATCTGCGCGGGCACCAGGAGGACCTACAGCTAAAATTTCAAGTCTCTAGCTCTGATAGGTTCTGAGATCCTTGCGTTCATACATACGGACGGACGGACAGACAGACGGACATGGCTAGATCGACTCGGCTATTGAAGCTGATCAAGAATATATATACTTTATGGGGTCGGAGATGCTTCCTTCTGCCTGTTACATACATTTGCACTTTGCACAAATACAATATACCCCTTTTACCCATTTTCAATGGGTTCAGGGTATAATTAGGCTTGCGCCGCAGTTTCAATTATTTGAACACAAAATGAATTCTCAAATTGTAAAAATTCTCCAAATACGCCCATTTGAATAGTCATTCAAAAGGCTTGCCGAGCTTTTAGTTTTCATCAACAATGACAATTAATTAGAATCTAGCAAACATGCATCCCCTAGAATGGAAAACTACTTGCAACAAGCACCGAACTATTTGCAACATTTTGCGTATCTTTTTAATGAATTAATCGTGTAAATTGCGCCAAGTTTGCATGTCTAGCTAAATATTTGTGTGTGTGTGTGTGTGTGTGTGTGATTGTGCAAGCGCGTGTGTGTATTTGGTGTGTGTAAAGTAAGGTACACGTTAACGCCCAAACAATGTTTCGCTAAATAAACGTAACACCCACAAATGTGCTTTAATTTATAATTAAGTTTTAAATTGTTTTCAGCTATGACACACGCACGTGTGCTTGACTTTGTGTGTGTGTGTGCCTCTCTCTGTGTGTGTGTGTGTGGGTGTGTGTACGACCACACAAACAGGCAACAAGGAAATGTTTAACTGGCTTGTCACAACTGTCCTTAACAGCTTTAAAAGCAACAATAATAACAACAGATGTCGCTTAATATTTTCATTATTTTTAAAACACAATATTCAAGACTGTTTCAACTGATAATGGAAAACTTTGACAAGCCGATAAGCGAATACTCTGCAACATTTTTAAAGTTTATGTTTAATTTGTAAAGTTAACAAAAATTATGTCATTTAACGCATAGAAAACCTGTTTTTGGACAATTATAACTCATTTGTCCGTTGTCTGGTTGAATTCCAAGATCCTAAAATCAGCTAAAACATACTCAATTATCAAAATAAACGAATTTCTATTTTTCTTCATTCTATCAGTTTCATGTCTTTTGCATTTATTTACATTTATAACCAATTTCAAACACTTGTTAAATTTATTAAATCGATTCATTTGCGCTTCAAACGTAATTATAAATGTGCTATGCCGCGCTCAATGGAAAAAAATGTCAGGTTGCCTTTCAGTTAAGCGTTTATAGCCTTGCTGATTGCAATATTCTACCTTAATTCAATCTACGTCACACTCCAGCACGCCCAAATACTTGCACGCACACACCCACACGCCCACACACACACACACAGAGAGGAGGGCTGTCGCTCACTTATGCTGTATCCTATCAAAATTGATAAAAGGCAGCGCATTGAGCACTCGCTCGTATGAGCAATTTTTTGTGTTTTTTCAGCGGCTAGCATAAAATGGCATTCATTTTAAATCCATTAATACTATATGCCATGCATACTGTGGACTATTAATAATTATTTATAGTATTACTTCTCTGCTTGGTTTGGTCTGTGCGCAATTTTAATCAGGCAGTCGCTATGCTTGTCTTCGTCAATGGGCAGCGAGGGTGTGGGCGTGGCAGCTTGTTCGGCATTAAAGACTTAAGTAAAAGGGCCGCAGTATGCATTTAATAACCTGCAAAACTGCGCATCTAAAATTGCGAGCCTGGGCACGGCGTATGCTTGCCGTTGGCAGTAATTTCAGATTTTAATTAAATTCTTTTCTTCTTTGGCCTGCCACGATGTGCAGCGTGCTCTGCTCTGCTCGAAGCAAGCGACCAACCCAAATAACTACGAGTACAAACCGACTTGTCAAACCACCTACCGTTCCATATGAAAATATTTGTAATGTCGTAACAAAAAATAATACAAGTAACTGCAAGCAATTGCGAGGCTCGCGTGTGCGACTCTTAAAGAGATTGCAGACAGGCGCTACAAGATGTTTCGAATTCCAAATCAAAATGCGATTGTGCGCAGTGTAAGCCGAGATTACATCCTGTAAGTTAGACTTTAGTATTTGGTATTATAATTAGTTACACTCACAATGCGTTGTAGTACCCATTAGGCTGTTATGCTTTTTATACGCTGCAAGTACCTTGAAAGAGAACCATAAATTTTGAATATTTCTCTAGTGTAGCTCTTTACAAAATGTTATTAATGAGTCTGTTATCTGCAACATCTCTAGCTCTTAGAAGATGCACTCATTAAAATATTGGTTATAGCAACTTCCAGACCTCAAATACTGCGCTGGCAACTAGATGAAAGAAGCAGACATAAATAGGATCGTTTAGCAATATCGTAAGCGGACCCCAAGATATTCCTGCTTATGTACAGGGTATCTCTCATATAGTAATCCAACTAGCCAAAGGTTCGAAAGAAGGAACTCGGCGTTTCGTTGACTCAAAGGCTTGGTCAAATGTCTGCGACAAGCTGAAATAAAAGATAATTCAGAGTAGAGAATATTTAAACATCAAATTGCTGAATAAACTTTAAAGGTTTTAGGGCATTAGTCACAGCATTCTGGCACAAATGAATTGCTAAGTGAAAGGTAGCTGTTCCTCTAATGCCATTTTGTAAAGCACTTAAACACGGCGCCGAGTGCCGGATTTTGCACAGATTGTGCGATTAAAGGTGGGCGAGGGGCAACAACGATTGGCGACTGGTCGACGGGCGAAACAAATAAATAAGAGCTGGCCCACAAAGTGGGTGGCCGTGGCATGGACAACATTGCATATCAATGCAATCGACAACGGGCAATCGGCAATCGGCAATCGGCTTTGGCTTTAGATTTATAGACTGCAGCAAGTTGGGGGTCTTTTGACGCGCAGTGTGCTACTTATATAAAATGCTTGGTAAGACCTGCAGCGACTATGGCGACTGTTGGAAAATCAGCAATATAAGGGGATTTGCCTGCTAGTTGGCGACAGTCTCAGTCTCAGTCTCGGTCTCGGTCTCAGTTTGCGACAGTTTTGCACCAGGCTCAAGCTGCCTCAAGCTGTGTCAGTGCAATCTCGCAATGGTTCAATAGTTGAGAAAATGTTTGCGTAACCGCGTGTACACAATGGTCATGGGTGGATCAGTGCCACATGCACGCGCCACTGAGCACACAAAGGCGTGGCATGCAACTCCCACCGGAACCGCAACAAATGGCCACGCCACCCACCGCCAACCCACCCTTGAGCTTCAAGTGGCCATATGAGCAATCAGAGCTGCCACAGACAATGACTGTGGTCAGATTATCCGCAGTTTAGGGCAACCGCAATCTAAGATAGTTAATTATTTACAATTATTAGGATAAGCAATTTGAGGTAAACTAACACTGGACAACATACTAAATAAGTAATTATAACGATAGATAGTATAACAAAACTCTTCCTATCAAACGAAAAAGGGAAGAAGAAAAGTTTACAGGGTATGTAGACACCCAGCTTAGCCAGAGAGCATTCTTTCCTGTGCCAATTAAGTCGCTTATATTTTTCAAGCTACGCACGCTTTAGTATACGTTACTAAATATTTAATAGCGCATTTTCAGGCATGTTATCATCATTCCAATCATGTGCACACTTTGTAATTGAAAATTCAGGCATTTTGGTATTAAAAGCGAACAGTTTGTTGCCCGTTTGGCATTAGTTACAGCCAGAATGGGGCATCGAGTAGGGCACGGAGTAAAGCAGAATCTAAGCATACAACATGATAAATTGATACATAAATTATAATAAACACACATGTGTGTGTGCGTTCGCGAAGCACAGAACCATGCATGTGGGGTGTTCAGGGTGAACTGAACCGCACGTCATTGGCTAAAAATTTACATGAAAAACTAATTTTGTTTGAGGCTGGCACTCGGGTTGACCAAATGACTAAATGACCAACTGATGCAGCAGATGCCGATGATGGAATGGCAGCGTCCAGCATGCCGAGCATGCGAGCAGAAATTGAGTTCACACGTTGCACACTGCATAATCCAGGCGATCAACATAATCATCAAAATTCATGAATCGCAAACTCGGCCACGACTGTGGCGATTAGTTACATATGCTGTCAGACGAGAGTTAAGCTCTCCAAGTCAAGTCAGGCAGCTGCTAACGGGCCTCCGCCGGCGACTGTCTGCCCAAAATGCAAATGCATAATTAAAATAATTTCCCAGACATGCGGACGGAAGCAATGAGCATGCGACTGCACCGACCAGCAAATATCTTGCACATGCAAACTCAGCTCCCTCTGGCTCTCGGACTCTGACGCGCTCCCAATCACAGTCCCAACTCGAAAGCCGTTGAGCAAAAGTGCATTGACTCTAATTTATGTCACTGCCTGGCCAGCTCTGGTCTGGCCCAAATACCGGCGCAGTACGCAGTCCGAGCCGAACCGAACCGAACCACGTAATTAAATGCCCGCTAGCCGCCAGAGGCGTAAGAAATGGTATGCCGAATATGCAAGCGCCTACAAATTATATAACATTCCGTATTACGTATTCCCATTCCCATCCCCATTCGTGTTCGTATTTCGTATTTCCATTGCCGCCAGAAGGCGACTAAAGCCATGCCAAATAAAAGCCGCCTCTATTGCTTGATTGCGTGCAAAGTATGCTACACGATTTTACGAGTGTAGCCGCTCCGACATTTGTGTGATTTACGCGAGATCTCGCCAAAATGCACACTAAAAACAGCTAGCGATAGTGACCGACTACGAGATATCCTATACGCACGAAACATCATTAGTTACACTCACAAACAGTAAATATTTTAAATGTAAAGTTACAAATGGAAAAGAAGCCCAGGTCTTTGATTGGCGTGATCATACTCTTCTTTGTTTCCATTCAATAAACTATTTGAAATTCCTTCCTGTTTGAACACAACTAGATAAACTAAACTCGTGGTGCTGATCAATTATAGGATGCATATGCTTCCTTTCGCAAATTACATGCATCTGAACAAAACAATTATACACTGGGTACAGAGTATAAAAACAATTCAGCTAAGAAGAGAGAGATTGACGCGAGTCAACGATAATATACCCTAACATAACATAATATAAATCAATATTCATTTATTTTTAACTCGAACGTAATGAGATGTGACAGATATGATACCTTATGGCATGCTTGGTATATTTTGTATATATTATATAATTACCCCGAATTGAGAAATTGACCGAGCTGAATGTGTTACTCTTTCTGCCCATCCTTGGTCATGTGTCCAATATGCCCCTGCCTAGGTTCGTACTAGGTACTAACAAAAAAAAAGTGGCCACAAACATGCGTGTGTCTGTGTGGCACCAACTTCACACCTCGCCGGCCGAATGAGTAAAGGGGGGTGTGCCATTCAAAAGAGGGGGCGGAATGGCGGGATGGCGGCCTGGTGAAAACAAACGCTGCCAGCAATGAAATGCAATGCGCAAAATGCATTTCCCGCGACTACACAATTGAAGTAATAAATCACGCCTGCGGGCAACTGAGCAAAGGGACTGGGGAGGGGAAAGGCGGAAAGAGGAAGGGTAGCCACATGGGCAATGCGGCCAAAGCGACGAAGATTTTTTTATGTCTGTGACTGCGAAAAAATTGCTGCCAGCCCCGAAATGTTTGTATGTAGAGCTTCAAAAAAAACACACACATATAAGTATTAAGTGCAATCATGTGGAAGTGCGCGGGAAATGGCAGCCCGGAGACGGCATATGAGAAATGGAGACACGGGCACGGAGACGGGCACGGAGACGGGCACGGAGACGGCCACGGAGACGGAGACGGAGACTACCTATTAAAATGTACACTCATTAATCATCGGCACAGCCACGCCGCACTTTACTTGTTGTTGCTTATTTAATATAAATATTTCGCTGAACAAAAAAAAAAGGGAGAGAAAAGAATGTGTGCCAAATAAAGTAAAGGAGAAATAAAATTGCAAATTTATGCACTTTTATGGGCAGCAATGGGTTAAAAAATTGTTCAACTGCCGCATAAATTTTGACCAAAAATTTAATTCATTTTATGAAGTCTCTCGTCGATTTCTATTTCATCTTTTTGTTTTTTTTTTTTTAATATGTCACGGGCAACTGTAAATAACTGCAACAAATTGTGTCTACTGAACATATTGCGCATACGCCGCATTGCACACAATAAATGAAAGTTAATGCAGCACGCTCGCACACACACACACACACACACTCGCACGGGAACATATGTGAATGTGATATATCTGAGCAGGGGAGCATCAAAAACAAAATGTGGCATAAATCAGAGCGCTTGCATCCAAAAAGGCGTGTCCTCCAATCGCCTGTGTGCCATTTTGCAAATTAAATTAAATGATTTACTCAATGAAAACGCCATTTGAACGTGTAATTGACGTGGCCAGGTACGCGCTTGTGGAACTTAGATTGGGCCCAAATGCAAATTGTGCAGCAATTGTCGCAAGGAGATATAAAGGTACTTAGTATAGTATACGCAATAATTGAAAATATTAAGTTAATAGCAGACAATGAACATTTTAATAGTCAGCATATTTATTGGGCACATGTCTGTTGTGTTATATTGTTGTAATAAAAACTTTCTCAGCACTTAAGCTGATGTCATAACCGACTCCGACTAAGCGACTAACGAAATTTCCCATTCTCAAAACTCGGTCAAATCTCATCCGCTTTTCACGAGATTTGACTCCTTGTCTAATTATTTTGTACGTACCACGAGCAAGGCCGAGGCTTACCTCTAAAATCGATATATTTTTGTATTTTCTCATTATAAATGTGCTTAAGGCTCGGATGTTGAACTTGTCATTAAGAGTTCATGATGTGGTCCTTTATCTGGTCGAAATTCTTTTTGAGCACTTTTACATAAATTATTCTTTTCGGATATTAACTTAGAGTGCAATAACTAAGCAAATCCTAATGGTAAATCCTTTCGTAACCCATCAATCGATGCAAAGGAACAACAAAAGTCAAACACACTGGAAAAGTTTTTCTAACTAGCGACGGAGAAATAAACACATTGCTGAAATTAACCTTTAACAAAGAGCAACGCAAAATAGCTATAAAAAAACGGATAAAAAGGTTGTGAGCAATATTGCTCTTGGCCATATCCGACCCATTTAAAAGGATAACAATGTATCACATGCATGAGCAAGAATTAAACTGCATTATTATTCCAATGTTTTTCTTTTTTTGCGTTTCTCATATTTTTTGCGGAATGAGTTTTTTCTGTGGAATGGGCTACAGTAATCAGACATGCTAAGAGAAAGGGGCGTCAATGGGCGGGGCGGGATAAAAACAACATAATTACAAATGCGCTGTCGTCGAGTCACCGCTTGATATTGCCACGCCCCGTCAGCGCGCCCTCATTTGCAAACGGTCACAAAGCTCAAGGCATTTCCTGTCTCTGCCTCTGTCTGCGTCTCTGCCTCTGTCTCTGCCTCTGTCTCTGTCTGCGTCTCTGCCCCTGCTCCAGCTGGCCAGTCCAGTTGGCCGACCCTGCACTCTAATTATTAATTTAAAACCTCCCAACGGGCGACATTTCGGGCAACATTTTCACTTGCATTTTAATTATTTAATTTGCGTCGGGGTCACAAAATGGCCGTCGACTTCGCAGACCTGCCGCGTCAGTTGGCCTGCATTAAAAGTCAAACTGTCTGGCACACTGTTTAGATCTTAAATATTTATTTCAGGCGAATCAAAAAACTGTTTATGTTTCTGAGCAAAGTAAAATGTAAGCTTTAGAAATTGCTTAAATTATACTAAAGCAGCAGATGGCTCTACAAATTCAAGATAAACCATGAACCAACTGTTCTTTAAGATAAACAATTTATTAGAATTATTCTTATTATTCAGTCACGTTTAATTATTTTTAAAATTTTAATTTATACGTTATAAGTGCTTTTAAGCTATAAAATACGTAATACGTAAACAAATTTAGAGAGTCTATATTAAGTCTATATTTGAAAGCAAAATTTAATGACTTGTTCAAGCTTATTAATTCTTGGAAATTTCGAGAAATTTTGTAAAATGAACTTTGCTGAAAGACAAAATAAATTTTGTTCTAAATGTTGTAAATGGGGTGTAAGCTTTGGAGGCGTCTCTCTGTGATGAGGTCATCCAGATCCTGGCAACCGAGTTCGGATGCCGAAGAGCGACCTTGTGTATCTTTTATAAATAGATAAACCTTATCTGTGTTAGCCCCTGTGGTAACCAAAAACAAAATCTGCATTTTAAGCTGTAACAGAATCTAATAAAGTAATTTCGATCCAGATTGACCAGCATATAGGATTATTTATGAAATATTTTCATAGTTACCCGGCGCGATAATTTGAATGTGGAGATTATTTTGTTTATGCTTTGAAATCCCAATGCCATATAAAAAGAACATTCAGAATTTCGTCCATTTAAAGCAAAGTGCATTTGTCCTTTGAAACGGAATACAAATTTGTTCGACCTATGACAGTTAGAAATTGTGGGCGTGGCAGTTTAAACAAACCCGGTTTTTAGCATATTCAAATATTATACATTTCAGTTTTACACACACGCACACACACACACAAATGGGTGAATGTGTGTACGTTAAGCACATTGAAAATTTTCTAACAGCGCACAGTTTGCTGCCAAAGTAATATTAAACCACAATCTCGTTTATAATTGCTTTTGTTTTTTAATAATCAGGCTTGACCCATTGCCACATGCTTGTACCCACGCCCACACACATAATTGTGTATAAATAATAGACGTGTGTGAGTGTGTGTGTGTGTAGCTGTAGCTGGATAATAGCCGCAGCGCACCACACTGCGTATGCTTAACATTTTGCGTTGGCGGCGCTATGCAAGATAAACTCGCAGCGGCAAAAAGTTTTTATTATTAACTTAGCGCTCAAAACTAGTAAAGTATGCTGGGCTAGAGGGGAGAAAAGGGGGCCTAGCGGGAAGTTATTGTGAGTGGCGAATTTGAGTGTGCCTTTATATACGACCGTTGTGCCATCCATTTGTGCTCGCTGAGCCCGTTTATGAAATAATTTTTGATTATACAACTTTTGCCATTTAATCAACATCACATGGTGTTTGTGTGTGTGTGTGTGTGTGTGCGTGTGTGCGTGGTGTACATTTAATATGGCCACCAAAGCGAATATGTCTGTGGCGAATAAAGTTGCCCAAAATTTGGACACAACTAACCAAATATTTTGTACAAATATATGTATCTGCAAATATTGCATATAGCTAACACTCTACAAAAATAAAAATCATTGCATTCGCCTTTTTTCCTTTATCTCCACAAGAGTTAAAAATATCTACTTTCTTTAATAACACTATGCAACAAATATAGCCTTTTTGTGTGCAGCGAGGTCCAACCTGAATTTTCTGGTAGCTCCATTGGAAAGCTTAGCTTTAAGATTTTGTAGCTCAGAGCTCTGTTTTTATACCCTTGCAGAGGGTATTCTATTTTTTTTTGTTATAGACTATATTCTTCTAGTCCGACATAGAAAATGCTTTCCTATAATAAGTTGAACTAATTACGGAAATCAAATACAAAATATGCAAAAGGCTTATATTATTTGTAAGTACTCAGCTTTCAAAGCCTGTGCCTCAATAAATGTGTCACATCTGGCTCGGAGTTCAGTTCTCATGACCTTCAACTCTTCAACCCCAATTTAAATCTAGAGTAATTTGCGGTTTGGTTTATTTTTTCGGCCAGCCAAGCTAACGGTGTAGACTAAAGTGTGTTTATAAAAACATTAGAATGCACGTGCGAGTGTCCGGATGGAACAAGAATGTACGTGTGTGTGTGTGTGTCAGGAAGCATATCTGGGTCATGTGGCTATTTCCGGCCTTTTTGGCCAGCTCATGACCGACTGCAAGCATAGTTGCACCGATCACCTTGTGGTTCTTTATCCAATTTGTATTAGCCTGTAGTTATCAAAGCCATCCCTAGCCCACCCTCCGTCTAGTTGTTGTTATAGTTGAGAGGTTGTGAACCGCAATAAGCGCCCACAATCATTGGCAAATTGTTACACATACACACAGCACAATGTTCACGTAGTTGATTATATGGAGGCGGACTCAAGGGTTTGTGCATGTCGTTAAAGGTTCGAAAATTGTTTTGCAATGAAATTAGACTGTAATTCTAATTGCTGTGCTTCAGCGTGGGCACAAGTGCAATTGTTGCCAAGCTCGAAATGCATAGCTCCATACTAAGAGCTAACTGGGCCAATACGACATTGGGTTTGTATTTAATTTAATTTAGAGCTGCACAATTTGCACTCCAACGAATGCATACACTTTGTGCACGTTTAAAATGCAAAAGCGTTCGTTTAATTCAATTCCATTTCTTGCTCTTGCCCAGAACTCACTTGGCCTGCTCAGAGTTGTGTGCGAGTGTGTGTAAAGGTGTGGGAGCCTCGGCCTGAGGTTGAATGAAAATTACAAGTAATTAGTGTCTGTTGACTATGACCTGAGGCGAAGACGCACACAAAAGTCAATTTCTGAGAACGCATGTTCGCAAGTCACGAATCGAATGAGCCTAAGCCAAGTTAAGCCAGGTGTTAACTCACAGAATTACCGGACCATAATTAAATAATACACATGTATGCACGTATCTTGTTGCTGGCAAAATGTCGGTTAATGCAATTGTCATTGTTTTATTGCAAGTGAATTCTTGACTTAAACAAAAAAATTCAAAATTCCGTCAAGCTGATTTTATACATAATCTTTCTATCCATGTTAGTTTTGTGATGAGAAACTTCCTCCGCCTCCATAACAGAAGCTAACTTCTGCGAAAATGTCAGCAGAGATATAAAGAGATAACTAAAATCGTACACGCTGATCTTTAGTTTTATAATGAGCTGCAAGCACAATGCTGGCGCTGTGTCTGAGGCTATATTAGTGGCCACCTATTGCCAGGGGCAACTCCTCATTATTGCAACAAATGCGGCATGAAGCTATTGCGTTCTCTGAGGTAAGCGACACGAATGTTGTGGCTAAGCCCGCATAATGTATAATTTTGCGGGTGCACACAGAAAATACAAAGGAACGGCAGGTTTCACTTTCTGCAAACTAGTTTGCAGTTTTTGACTTCAGAGCAGAGCTTTTTCTTTCAGCATATTCCATCCATGTCTGTATGTCTGTATGCTGCTGTGCGTTTCGTGTGGCATCTTTGCAGCAGCCCAGGCCGAAGTCAAAGCAAAAATGCAAATTAGCAACGCGCACACACATGTGGCATGTCAAGTTTGGTTAGCAAATGAGCCCGGCGAGGCTCCACTTGCAGCATACAAAAAAAAAAAAGGAACGCCTAAAAAATATATGTATGAGTAATGCAAGTATTTTGGGTTTGTTTTACACGTGGTTGGCTCTGGGGCATCTGGCCAGATTTTGTTACCAATTTGATGAGCAGCAGCGGGGAAAGCAGGGAGAAGGAGACCTATTGCCGCAGCGTATGTCACGGCACGCTCTGTTCTATTTAATTAAAAAATGCACATTTTTATATTTTCGCTTACTTTTTAATTTCCATAATTAGCGCTTGCATCGCTGTCTTTGCCCACGTTGATGCTGCTCGTTGCTAACCAGCAACAACAACCACAGCCACCGCAGCGACTTTGGCCAAAATGACATTTTTCGTATATGTATGTTAGAAACTGCAACACTCACACACACACACTCACGCACACACAGTCGCTGGCACACACATGGCCAGCAGCAATTGCATAGAGAACAGTTTTCGTAGCCTACTTACCTGGGGCGCAGTGTCATATGTACGAGAGTGTAAGCAGCTACTTGGTCGCCCTCTTATGTGTGTGTTTGTGTCTATGCTAGTTGTTGTGTGTGTGTGTGTGTGTGTTGTGTGTTGTGCAACATTGTGAAGTGCGCTTGTCGCTCTCGTTGCCCTCTTGCTCTGGTTGCCGTTGTTGCGTTGATTTTGTTGTCGGGTTTGATGAAAGTCATGTAAATTCTGTAACATGGTTTTACCGAGTGGCAGGCGCTACATTTAATACCCATCGGAGACAAAGCAGCAGCCATGTGTCAGTGCAGACAATAGAAATGATTTTATTCGCACTCCCGGCTTTCAAATTTCAGCACAGAGTGTTAAGCTACTTACGCTCACACGTACCAAAATAATAAATTGTGCATAGACCAAGTTGTTATCTTTAAAGTTTAAAGGATATTCGCCCCCAAATGGGTGAAGATATTTGATATAAACATACTTTACTTAATTCTTTCTTTTAATTAGATCTTGAGTTCGCGGTTTTCTCCATCTGTCTTTGGACAGCATGCACAGTTGTATATGTGCATGTGTGTATGTGAGGGGCATACCAAAACATAAAATGTGCTATTAGCCATGCTAATACACACAAGCACATAGAAAACACAGATGTGTTTACTTTAAATGCTGGCCCCGCAACATCACAGAGCTTGTGGTCAGCTTATAACACTATTTGCCCAGTTGCGCGCATTTATCACATTTATCTTTAGCATTTGCTCGCGTTGTCCAGGAGACAGGGTTCCGGTGGCGAGTGGAACCGATCCGGACACCTTGCAGCAAGCCATAGATAAAGAGCCCCATAAAGTAAAAATGCAAACAGGCAGCTGTGCAATGGCGCTCGGTTTATTTGCGTATTCCGTGTGTTCGTATACTGTGGCTGCCGCGAACAGAGGTAACTACGCGAATTTATGGCACGGCAAGAGGAAGCTGGCAAAGAAAAAACTAAATATAACAAACTGCAAGAGCTAAATAAGTTTTAATCCTATTTTGTTGGATTTGTAGCGTTGTCGTTGTTATTATGTTGCAATTCGACACACACACACGCACACACACACGCACACACACACACACACCCACACACTCACTTACACATATCTGTCGCATTGGCATTGTTGCTGCGGGGCACAATTGAAGCGACAGACAGCTGTAAATGTGACAATCACAATGTGCATTAACTGCTACAAAAATGGGGTTCATTACACTGGTCAAACGAATTAAGGCATATGTGTGTCTAATTGGAACGATTCTCGAATTTGTAGCCAAATATATAAAGATAAATATTGGGTCGATGTAATCAATGTAAATTTGTTTAATGTGTACATCGTCATTTGTAGCTGGCTTGGTTTATGGTTTGGAGCGAAGCTTGATTCGTCTCAAAGGTTTCTAATTTTAAACGAGTGTTTCAGTTTAACACAAAAAATGTTCCTTGAAAGCATATTTGTAAGTATATTTCTGATTGTTTCATATTATTTTGCTTCAGTCAATGTACTTAAAACCCTCTTAACGATTTGACAAGACTTTAGTGAAGATTACTTTTTAGTCACAGATTATCGGCAAGACTCTGCGAACTGCGTCAGACTTAAATAATATATTGGATACATTTACATACATAATGTCAGGTACATCTTTTTTAGTGCATGGATAATTAAACGTGTTGTTTCGATTTTCGTACGCTTATATTCCTAATATGTACTTATATCGTAGCTCTTGCGGCTTTCCACTACGCCAATCAACGTCACGCATTACAAGCCTTGCCCCATTTTACAGGTCTATAATTTTCACATGAACCCAAAAACAAAATAAAAAAACTGCCAAAAAAAAAAAATTAACGATCGGTCTAATGCGTTGGCAATGCAGGGCAAGGTATCTATTTAATTTGCATTTTACACGCGAAAATAGTTTGCATATCGAAGGCCAGCTGGGGGCGCATTACTCATACGCAGCGTGCGCCAAATTGCTTGCACACGGCGCATACCATGCCCCAGGTCAGTTTCTAGTATTTGCCTATCTGTGTGTGTGTGCAATTAGAAGTTTAATTGGCCGCGCATAACTGATTGTATGAGTCTAGTGGCCAAACAAAAAATATTCTCCCAACAGAGAAGCGAGTAACTAATTGACGCAACCCCCTAAATCATCTGCCCCCCTCCCTCTGCCACACAACAATATCAATTAGTATGCATCAGTTAAATGCGCTTAAGCCGCACTTTAAAAACAGTTGCCGCAGCAGGAGGGAGGCAAAAATCAAAGCAAATTATAAATAATTAGTAACGCATTCTGCGAGCATGTTAAGGGCTTACAGCAGCACAACTAGGCAAGGTATGCAGCAGCTCATTAAAAGAAATCAGTGAGCGTTCAGAAGTGCCAGCCAGTGAGCTGTAATTATGGCGTTTGCCTTTCTGCCAGCACGGGCTGGCGAAAACAAGAAAGAAAGTATGCCAGTTAATTATTCTGCCCAGTATGGGTCAAAGAGTGTTGCCGACAAGATGCTGACAATCATTTTTTTCCATTTGACTTATCAGTAGCCGCGTGAAAGCAGAGAGCAAGTTAAACTTTGATAGTTCTTTATTTTTTCCTCTAGAAGTTCCTCCATTCAATAATGAGAAGCACAAGGAAACTGACAAAGTGGAATGGCAAACTAAGCGCACTTTGAAGTACGAAGCTATTCTGAATAATTGATATTTTTATTGACGGCTTCCAGAAAGAAGAGGAATTGCTGAGTTTTTTACAAATACTATATGCATGTTTTATAGATAAGTAATAAAAAGTAAATAACAAATACCCTTGTTAACATTTGCCTTACAGTCTTGCAGACATAAATACTAGATTTGAGAAAATATTGTCGAAAACAGAATATTTTCCCATACATATATAGCATCTGTATAATATAGTTATCCGATGTTCAGAAGATTTTGCACATATGTAGGGAGTAAAGGGAAACTTATAAATGCCAATGCTGGTCAAGATGACTTAGTAAACGAAATATAGTAGTCTGCTCTGGCATGTGTACTGCCTACAACAGAAAGACGGACTTCGGACGGTTGAGACGGTGGAACTCAAGCCCTGGACTTTCCCATTGTGGCAACTACTTAATTGTAGTGCTGGGAATATAATGGATTTATTCTCTGGCGAGAATTTGCCTACCCTAATGGCATTTGTTTATCCACGATACACTCATTCAAAAACAAGCCTCACACAGTCTCTGAGCAACGCCAGCACATCCCAAATTTGAAAAAGTACGTGTAAATGCTACCAATGCTGGAGGGTGAATCGAAGAGTCGCTCAAACAATTTGCGTTAAGCTAAGCGGCTCTTTACCTCTAACAAAACACCATCATGCATTTCTTAACTGTGGCACTGCCAGACTTGAGGACAGGCAGCCGCTAACGTCGCCAGCACTTCACTTTGCGGAGCTGATGCCGTCTAAAGCCCTCTAAATTAGTAGAACTCGGGCTCTGACTCCGGCTCTAGCTCAGAATGGCGACAAGGTGCAGCGTAAAACTCGCTACTGAATTATTAAGTAGCTCTAATGCATTTGATGCGTTCTCAAGCGAAATCCCACACCTCGACTTTTCATTGATGCATGACGCAGCAGCTGAATAGAAAGAAGCAGGAGTTGTAGCTGCTTTTAGAAGCAGACTGCAGCCTGCAGCATTGTCATTAGCATGAGACGACAGCAAATATTTAGCCACTGGCGCTTTTTACGAGTCTTGGATGGTAGTGCAATCGTTGACTGTCCAGAGTATAAAATGTTATTAAAGCCGTCATTAAATCTTTGTTTATAAAGCAGTTTTATCTCAAAAGCTGATTTACTGACTGTCTGATTGATGACTAATGCACAGCTCATAAGCATCGTAATGAAATTACATCCGCAATTGTTTAAAATTGGATTTATTTAGCTAGTTAGTGTAAGACACCTTGTCCGAGGGAGTTACTTGTGGAGTTAAGTGGCACTGGAGAGAGCGAGACCCTCTTCAGAAATCAATCCAAAAATATTTCGAACACTATTTTGAAACCTGTGTACATATTCCCCAAAGTTGAGGCATACAATGCCAATAATCTGTGGATTAGTCGGCTATACCCGGTTTCAACTTTCTTGCTTTAACTTTCTTTAACTGTAAGCATTTAAAGTTTGTGAAGAACTGTAGCTATAAGCACAATTTCATATAAGATAAGATCACGAATCGATAAGCAAATCGACATACCAATAATTTTACAATTTTCGAAACTTAGCTCCTGACAGCTGAATATTAACCGCAAACACAAGATATTATTTCAGAGCAATTAAAAATTTGTTGTTCTGTTTTCAAATTCTGATGAAAGCATTTTCACCTTTCGAGCTATTTCCAGCATGTCGGCTTTATGTGCAGTTGGCAAGTGTGGCCTGAAAAGCAGCCCATGAAAGCCTCAAGAGATGTTTCAAGTGTTTTGTTTGTCTTTGTGTCCTTCGCATAACCTCTTGCATAGCCCATACAGTCAAGTGATAAATAATGCACGAATTCATTACCCGCGCACTGCCCTTTCGCCCCTTTTAGCCCCTCGCGCGGCTTTATGCAACAATTTAAGTGATTTTAATTGCACATGAAGCTGCAGGCAACCGGCTGGTGGCAACTGGCAATTGCATCGCGGTGGTGCGTAGCGAGTAATCGACCACCGAGTTTGGTGCAACCGCAGAAAAACGATCATAAAATTATGGAAAATTAATTTAGACGCGAACATCGATGAGAAGTGTGGCAACCGCAACTAGTAAATAGTTTTATTTCGATTTTATTTGCTGGTTTGTGCTGTTGTGTGTTTGGCAGCTGTAATTAAAATAATGGAAATACTCTACGAAACACGCTTGCGGTCTGACCATTAAAAACTCGCCGAAATTTTCCCATTGAGCATAACAATTTATGCATATTTCTATTCCAATTTCGCTTGTGGCAAATAGAAAAACAATAACAACAAGAACAACAACAACTAATGGCGACAATGCTTTGCCACAATTATTTGTTGATTTATATGAATACGAGGCTACGCCAAGTTGGGCGAGGGAGCTGGAAGGGGCTATAAATAAATGTTCCACATGCGCGTTCCTCATGTGTTGCACTTTCCGCGTTAAATATTAAAACAAAACAATTTACAAATGTTTAAAGCGATTTTCGAGTATTCTATAGATTCAAGGCTTTAGTTTAATGCATTTAACAATCATCAGCATAAGTCTAGAGCATAAGCTATAATCGATCAATCAAACATCGATTATTCTTAAGTATCGAAAATGATATAAAAACAAGTAAATACTTTAGTCGGAAGTGCTCGACTATGAGATATCCTAAGCACAGGCCAAGCAACCTTTGCAAACAATCTAGCTTATTTTTAAAAGTTTTTTTCACTTTGAGGGGTACAGAAAATATATATCTACTAACTTGAAGTAACAATTTAGGTCATGAAAGCCGGAAAAGACCAACTGTCAAATGCACAGCCTCAGCTCGTCGCTGAAAGCAGGGTGTTTTCAAGTCGACGCTCTTTATTGTTTTTGCAATTCGTGAATCATCAGTCGAAATGCATATAAATACATTCCATACCCATTAAGATATTTAAGATTACTTTAATAAATATACCTTTGCACAAATGTTTGAAAATTATGCAAAAATATATTTTGCAATGTTTTATGGATTATAGAGAAACTGAAAAAAAAACAATAGTTGATAAATGGTCCTCAAATCAAAGAATAAAAATTATGATAGCATGTATACAGAATGATTTATAAAATACAAATTTATTCAAATTTTGTCCTCATTTCTATGCCCTGTTCACAACGAAAAAGTGAGTGAGAGGATTTTGTGCAGTGTCTGCCTTCGACTAGCTCTAGGGCAAACTGCGAAAATCGATATCTTCCAATTTTGGAAGTAGACGATGATCTAAAGATATGAAGAACCACAATAATCTATAAATACTCAAGTCACAATTTGACTTAACGAATACTTATTGAGCTTAATTTGTTATAATCATGAATGTGATATGTTAATAATCTGCCGTAAGAGAGTAAATAAAAGATTAGCTTTATGGAATACTTATAAACTCCATTAACAGTGTGCTGAGAAGAGTCGTAGCGAGGGTTGGCCAAATCTGGCAGCTGCACTCCCCAAGATATCTAAATCAATTAAACTTTTAACAGTGAAATTGAAACATGCAATTTTTAATTACTTTCTAATTACTATCAATGGATAATGGAACACTTCGTTAAGCATTTTTAAGGGATTGCATAAACAGTAATAACCAAAAATATGCTTTAACTTAGACGGAGTCGAAATGCAATCGAAAAGTTGGCGATGATCTAGAAATTCAGATGAATAAATTTCTATTTCTCTTACCATTTTATTACCATGTATTGTGCTGCAGCTTTTTCTTTTTGTGCACCCCCGCCCTTTCAAAAGGAAATCTAGGACTGATTCCTAAAAAAACATAAGAATTATAAGTTACATAGCACACATTAAAAGTGCGTATAAGTTTATATAGTCTTTGAGTACCTTGATATTTTATTTACCTATAATGCAACGCCTCTGACCAGGTAAGCCAAGGATTGGCAACATAATCTGAATTATTGCTACACACCCACACACACACACACACACCTTAACTCATGCCAACACACACGTGTCCCCCTGTGCGCTTATCTTTAGTTTGCTTTGTGAATTTTAAAGCATCAGCCGCACTTTGTGGTAAAAACTAATTTATTAAGCCTTCATGTTTTGCTGTTTTCATTGGTCATGCGTTTTCCGTTTTTGCGCTCCTGCTTGCCACACCAATAAACTGTGAACAGTGGGGCAAGTGCAACAATGGAGGCAACGCCAAACATGGCGGTTGGTTGGTAATTTTTTGCATGGTTGGGGTGTGCGAAAACCAAACAATGACCAACCAATGACATACCATACAAAGCAAGCTCTAATAGCCGGACAACAAAAAGCACAAGAACAACAACAGCTACAGCTGCAACAACAACAACAACAATAGCAACAGCAACAGCAACAACAACAATAGCAACAGCAGCGAACTCAATTATCATTCATGGCAAAAGTTGACGTGACTATCATTGAATAGAAAGAATGCTTCGAGGGCACGCGGAAAACGGAAAGTGACAAGGGAAACTGTCAACGATATGCCATGCAAATTTCGTGCAGTCCTAATACACCCCTTATAAACTACACATAAGGAGAAGGGTATACGCAATTTGACAAAAATTATAATGATGACCTAGTGATTATAGCTCTATGTCTATAATTGATATAGATATATACATATGTCACTGATAAACATAAATCAAAAATATGCATTGACATATCTGCAGGTGACAAACATTTGCGTAAAAACATTATACCCATTGTACCATTTTCAATGGGTGCGGAGCTTAAAAGAAAATCTTGCAAATGAAAAATTGAATAACCAATCAACTGTAGTTCAAAATTACACTGGGTCTATAACCTTTCCTGTAGGCCGTTAAATTGGCTGTTAAAAAGACATTAGAAATCTTTAATACATTCAAAAAAGTTCTCATATTTATTCAAACAAAATTTGTCAAATCTGAAGGTAATGTCGATATAACTACAAATTAAAGTTATTTGTAGAGAATTGTTTATCTTATAAATAAATTGAAGTGAACAAAATGAATGCACCTTACCAGACAGACTAATTAGACGAGGACTTTATATATATTAAGATGCGGTCAGTTTTCCTATATACGGATTTGTGAAACAGAACTTCGGATGTTGTGTATGAAGATATCAAGGTCATCAGGGAACGTAGCATAAATCAATCTCGACTGTGCAATGAAACGAAACTGGCTATAAGCAATTTTGGGAACATATCGAGGCGACGATTTTCGAGGCAAGGCAGCATTGGGTTTTTCCATTAATAAATAAAATAAGTACTATTTTTGCGCACTCTATATTCTCAAACTTAATATGCGCACCCAAAACAATAAAACAAATTGAATATAAATTCACGTTTTAAGGCGAGAGTGAAACAA
Source organism: Drosophila ezoana (assembly GCA_035045725.1). NCBI lineage: Eukaryota > Metazoa > Arthropoda > Insecta > Diptera > Drosophilidae > Drosophila > Drosophila ezoana. Next base: position 9,547,453 of record JAWNOU010000036.1, read on the forward strand.
GACAGCGAAGCGCCAAAGGAGCTTGGAGCCGTTTTTTTTGTGCGCGACGTTGCAGGAGATTTCAATTTTTTTTTTAAATTACAGCACAAGAGGCATTTAAATTGTGGCAAATGAGGGAAGGCATGCGTCTTGAAGCCGGGGTCTGTTATCTTTCGCTTGCTATGCTCCGGGCTGCGCCTAAAACTAGGCAACACGCTCGCATATAAAAGAAAATTTTTCAATTCACAACAAATGTGCGCTGTAGCCCTTGGTTGTTTTTGTTTAATTTTGTTTTGCATCCAGCCCCCACATGGCCATAAACAACAACAACAACAACAACAAAAACAAGACAAACAGCAGAAGCAACAACAACTACAAAAGCAGGAGAACGACTCGAAATCACGCACTGGCAAAGTACGAGATGGGTGGCTTATGTTGCCTGGCATGGATGTGAAATGCCCAAGAGTGAGAGTCCAATTGGGGAATGGCTGCATCTTCATCGTCGCCCGTCATAAAACACCAACACACTGAAATGTACAACATTTTCCACATGCCACACTCGGACAGGCAATGGCGAGTTCTGTTTGCTTGCTGCTGTTTCTGCTGTTGTTTTTATTGTTGTTGCAGCTGTTCTAGTTTTTTTTTGTTGTAAGTTAAATATCTTTGCACATTGATGTGGCACTGTTCCCACGCAGACTTGGCCATCTTGCAGCTGCACAAGCACTCGGCAATAGCCGCAGCAGCCGAACTATGCAAACATCGTCCAGTCAATGTTTGAAAGACACACTACTCTGTGCATACATGCATACATGTGAGAACAATCTACTTCGCATAGAGCGATTTATTAAATTTTTGGCCATTGACATCCCAAGTAGCTACTTTTGTAAGTTGGCAGCCAGTCTTCAATCAAAGAACTTTAAAAATTCGTATACTGCTTAGTTTAATGTTCGGCTTATTTTTCGACAGTTTGGAATAGACTTAAATTCTTCTGCGTTATTTAAAGAAGGTAGAAATGTGACCGTTGTTAGAATTTCATTATTACTTTCATAAATGAAAAGTCAATACGGTTGTTCCCCAGTAATGGGCTGGGAAGACAACGTTTGTATCTGTAAAACGCATACCAGTCTTCCAGTTTTCGAGTTATGCATAACTATTTCTCAAAATCGACTTTAAGCGAGATCATGGAAACCGGAAATATCGAAAATAATAAATAGAAGCTAGTTCTACGTGTAATAAGCGGGAGCATTTATTTCAAGTGTCTGACATTTGTAGATCCCGAGATCAAAGCGAACATCGACGCAGCTCTTCTACAACTATTAATTGATACTCATATCTCATATCATATTTTTAAACAATCAAACTAATATTTTTCATAATATAATATTTAATTTAATAATAAATACATACATTAAATGAATTGAAAGAAGTCTGCGTAAGTAGTTCAGTAGTTCTTAAATGCTGCAACATTCCGAGTAGGTTCTTGATCACGGCTCCATTTGAAATTGTGTTTTGAAACTAAACATTTAGCCAATTATTTTGTGGCTTTCTCGGTTTTAGCCAGCAGCTAAGCAGCTGTGGCTTGTTTAATTTTTTCCATTTCACAAGCACAATATTATGTAAAATAGATAAAAATACATCGAAGAGCGTTACAATTTATGCAGTTGCAATCAGCAGCGAGTGGGGCAGAGAGAGAGAGAGAGGGAGGCGACAGGGACAACTGCAGCAGCTGCTCTGCATTTGAATTTGCCTCAGCTGGAGCTGGAGCTGGAGCTGGGGTCCGGATAGATGCAACAACGTTGCAGGGCCGATGCTTATTTTGAGTGTAGTTTAGTTTGAAGTGGGCGCCACTTGCACTTACAAATCATTGAAAATTCAACACATTGCTAATACGACATGTTGTCGCAATGTGTTGCTGGCAACACTGTTGTCATCTATGCATAGCTGTGCTTGTGTGTGCCACATTGTGTTGCACTTGTTATTAAGTACTCCAGCGCACAATTTTGTCGTAATGACAACCTGCAAGGCAAATGCCTAAGGCGCCAACATCGCGTGCCTGGCCTGGGCCGCGACAGCAGCTTGAACTGGAGTGCAAGCCAGGCCGAGGGGCGGGGCGCATGGGCGTGACCGGCCAGAATGCGCGTTGTTCGGTGTACATATAATTTGCATGTTTAGCGAAATTAGCGCACTAACAACAGCTGCACACAACAACAGAGAGACGGGGGGAGAGAGGAGAGAAAGCAAGCGGCTGCCGTTCCAATTGTTGTTCTCTGTTGTTGTTGTGTGTTGTTTTGTGTTGTTGTATGTTGCTGTGTGCTGTGTTGTGTGCATTTTGGTTACCGAACTGCGAGCAAACGACAAATACTACGCATACGCCATGTGTGCCCAGGCTCGCCCACAAGCACACATGCTGCAGCACAAACAGCAGCACATAAACCATTATTTGTTTGTCGACAGTGCTCGGAGCACTTTTCTGACCTCGGGCCACTTTAAATTAACTCTAATAGCCAGCAGCATTGCCAGTGCGAAGCCAATTCATTTGCCGAGCTGCGTTTGCTAAACTCATTTGCCTTAATAAGTCAATTATGTTGGTGCTATTTTTTTTGGCTTTTGCCTAATGCTTCTGCTTCACTTTTCCGCTCCCGGAAGTCGCTTGTTTTTGCCCTGTCAAAAAATGGAGGCAGCAAACAAATCTTCCTTGCTTCGGCTTGGGATGAGGCTGAGTGCAAGAGGGCTTTTGAGAGCTGTGGAAAGATTTCGTCAGATACCAAGAGTATCTTTATTTATATATAGGTTCTTAGGTCATTGGATAAGATAATGCAAATATAATTTGTTTAAAGAAGATTCATATATATAAAGGAAGGATATATTGTTACTAGAACAGATTCTACATTCATTCAAGGATCTTTAGTGCACATTTGTTGCCTTCTCTTTTGGCTTTGTAAAATGTGCGTTACATAACGAACTTCACGCTCAATGGAAACCCCTTGGAAAAGAAAAGAAGAGAAAAGAACAAGAGCTTAAAAAGCAAGCAGCAATAAAAGAAATTATGAAGATAAATGACCAAATCCCTTTGTTTCCAGTTGAAAAGTAATTTTATTCCAAATAATGTAAATTATTTTTGTTTGCTAGCAAATGGAAAAAGAAAGAAAAAAAAACCCCCGGATGGCTTAAAGTGTGGCCGGCCAAAGTGGCTTACAGCATTTAATAAATCCCGAATGCCAAAAAGTATTCATTTATTAAGTAAATAAACCTCACTCAGCGACTGACCACCGTCTGTAAGCTGCTTAAAAGTTGCGAGAATTACAAGTCTGCCGAATTACGACTAAACAACATCAAACGATAAATAATACTTGTGACTTTGCCAAGCAATAACTTAAATGCCACACAGAGCAAAGGCAGTTGAAAACCCCCCTCCAAAGTCAACAAAATCCGTCAGCCTTCAGCCAAAGCTAGCTCAACCAGCCCAGCCCAGCCCACATTTAAATATAAGTATATCTGTGTATATATAATTATGTGATATACGCGCATCTTTCATCCTTTGCCTTTTCAAGAAAAATCCATTAGCAGCAAAATGAATGAGCTCAATTCATAATTTATTTAAAGCCTTAAGATTCGCAACAAGTTGTCATATTCTATATTTTCCACATTTTCATCTTGATTCAACTGAAAATCCATGCAAATCTCAATAGTTCTTGGTAATCAGCAGGTCCTGTGTAAATTCCCTTATCCTTGTGCAAATAAATGTGTGTTGTCATCGGCTAAAAATTAATTAACCCAAGCTTAAATATGTATTTCAAAAGGTAATTACACTCTGCCTTTATGTACTTTCAAGTTTTGCAACTATAAAATAAAAGCTTTTATTCCTAAAAGAACAAATAAAAGACTTCAAATATTTTCGAAAGCCGCATTCATTCATTCTCTGAATAAAATGATATAATAAATAAGTATAAATATAGAGATTTGCAGAAACCTTAATTTGGTTGTCTAGTGTAACAATAAGCTCGTAAGAGCAAATAAAATGCTCGGCAAATTGAACTGCAAACACAAATAATGCATTAATATATCACCTATAAAGTCAACAGCAGGCTAATTGATCAATTTTCTGCTTATTTTGTGTTTATCTTTTTGACACAAGTTGGTAAAATTAATTTTCCTACACATGCATTATCTGAGCTATAGGAATAAGAGAGAGAGAGAGAGAGAGTGAGAGATTTACACAAAAGTTTTTAGCCGTCATAAAATGATGATTAATTAAAAGGTGAATTACAAAAGTCATGTTTGTATTTCCATGGGCCCCATAAATTGAAGTTGTTTACCCAAGGCAACTCTGAAAATATTTAAAACTTTTCACAAATTCCACGCGTGCCACAAAACTTTTTTAGCGCTTGCAATTAAATTAGCTGCCTTGAAACACACACACACACACGTGTGTGTGTTTGTTTGTTTGTGTTTGTGCGCGTATGTGAGTGCAATAACTTTTTGCTTTGCTTTGCGTGTCGTGTTGGCATAGTTACGTTTTTTTTAGTATTTATTGACTTTTTTTTAGTGTCAGATGCTTTTTGATTTTTTATTTGTTTTTTTTTTTTGGTTTTTCATATTAGTAAACCGTCAAGATTAAAGCATTTGCCGTCAAATTTATTTTACAGCTATGTCCCTTTCCGCCTTTTTCGGCGATGTCCACAAATTGATTAAAAAGCTTTGCTCGGGCTGCTGGCCAACAAATATTTTTGGTTAGTTAAATGGTTGCGCTACTGCGCTACTGGCCACGCCCACCGAGAACGCCCTATTTGTGTTGGCGCGTACATACATATGCATTTTAATTTCTAGCCGGGCCCACATGAGAATATTTTCATTTTAATAATTGATTTTTCGCGTGCGTACAAGCTTTGCCTTGACTTAAGCCATGGAGTAGCAGCTCTTGCTGTTCGTCCTGTTCGTCCTGTTACCCACTGCGTATGAGTAATGCCCATTATGCCAGTCCGCATACATGCTCGCACGGCTGAGTGTATCTCCATGCGCCAGTTGGCGCTGCTGCATGTCAACACGTGCGCATTTTAATAAGTAATCCAGCAGCAACTCAGCCAAAGTCAAAGGCTCATCCACTTATGGCCACAACATACTCGTACTCGGCCAGACTCAAATCTTGGCAAAGTTTTTAAAGCAAAGCGCTTGCTTCCTGGCATTTGCTTAAATTTGCGAGCCAAGAATAATTGCAACGGGCGCTTGTCCTAGCTCAGATTTATTATAGCGAATCTGAACTTTAAACTTTAGTTTTTGTGTTATTTTACTTGATCTAAATAACAAACAAGTGTCAAGCGAAGTTAATATGACATTTAAATGGCATAATGAGGCTTGAGAAAGCAGTTTGAAAAGAGAAAAAGCAATTCTTAATAATCAATATGACAGGTAAATTGAGATTTTAATTGATACTATCAACTCTTCCGATGAGAAAATAATAACTACTGTGTTCTAGGCATTTTATATGCAAGAGAGCCACATAACAATTGACAAAGTATGTGGATATGAAAAAGTCGACTCAGGCAATGCGTTTGTCGTTCAGTTTAATTGTCAGCTGCTCGGCTTGACGCCATATGGAAGTGGACCGCACAGAGTTCGAGTGCGGTTTTGAGCAAGAGTTATGCTCTTGATACATAAATATGGTTCAAGTTCCTTTAATTTGTGCGGCAATTGAACTTTTGCAATTACAAGCACTGCCCACATACATGGCAGATATAAAAGATGTCAACTTAATGCTGGCCACGTTGATGGAAATGGCCAGTTTTTGAGCAACCGGCTGTCTGACTGTCTGCTCGGGAGACCAGCTCCAAATCTGTGGGAATGGGGTCAGCTGCACGCAATGGAAAACGACATGTGGCATGGCTGACTTGCCAGCTGCATGTCTTTGCCCCTGCCCTACTTAGCGTCCCTTGGCCTGCTGTTTGATGGCACTTAAGTCCAAGTCGTTTTCCTTTTTATAGCTCTCCTCGACGCGCCATTTTTGATCAAGTGCATTTCAGCAACAGAGCTAACGAAGTAGAAACTTAAGCTGCCGACGGTTTTGACTGGGCAGTTAGCTCTAGTGCCATAGGCAACAGCTGAAGATTTTCATGCCACTCAATTCCAGGGTATCAGGGGTTATGCATAGCGCTTGGGATGTGCTATAAATAAAAAAAAAAATTCTATAAGCTTACACAGTTTTGCGAAGAGCATCTCACTTGGATTAATTCAAACATTGTTGAAAATGAGTTTGAAGATCAGATGGTAAAAAAGTTTTAGAAACGATGCGAAAGTATCAATAAATAAGCCCGACATTCAGCCTGCTACATAATAAAATGATCGCTCCTACAATCAATTATTGTGATGATCTTGATATAAGGTAACTTTGGTAAAAATTTCAACTTTCTGGCTGATAAAGTAAAGATTGTGCGTTGATCAGCAAAGAGTCAGTCAAACAGATTTATGAATGGAGGAATATTACATCGAAAATCTAGCCCCTTTTGACTGATGAAAAACTCGGGCAATAGAAACCCCTGCATTCAAACTTTTAACTACCTAGGTCTCGCTCTCTTTTTCTCCCTACCTCTCAATCCATCTCCCCAGAGATCGACACATTCATAATTCAAAATTCATACAAAGCGAAAAGAGAGCGTCTTGAAGTACTCACTAAAGGAATCGCATTCCCATATCGAGTGCGTATATACTATATGCTGTCACATCCAAAGAGTATGTATGCTTCGTCTATTCAAAAGCAGGCTGTCATGCCAGGTGGCTTAAATGTGTTCTTTTCCAACACAGGAATACAAGTGTACCGAAGGCGAAACACAAGTGGGCCGTTGAGCCCACATTGTGGGATAAGAGGAAATCTCTACCACGTTTCAGTGCTGACGGCCAACATATTCGTTGCGTATAATCAAAATCGGGCTAAGCGTATAAGCCGACAAAACTATGCGCACTAATTAATGAAAACAATTAGTAAATTAAGTTTGCTATTTCCGCTCGATGACGACCAGAATAATAATAATAGTAATAATAATAACAAGGGTAACAGACAATTGCCCAAACATAAGCGGCAAAATATAATAAACATAAAAATGCAAACGTTGGCAATAAACGGGCATAGAAATGCCCAAAATTTATGCTAATTGGACTTGTTTACCAGTGCGTGTGGTTAAACATGCATAAATCTAAATCCACACAGCCAACCTCTCTATCTCTATCTCCCCCTCTCTCTCTCTCTCTCTCATCATATATATATATATATTGCCAGCATTTAGCTGACGTCTTCAATTTTGTTTATTTGAGTCTGCAACACCCGCGGCAGGTTGTCTGAGCTGAGACCAGGAGAAGCTCTAGCTTAATATCCTCCTCTCTGCGTGCTCTGATTTCTTGTGTCAACCCGACAACAACAACCCATATGTAAGTTAAATAATGTGGAGTATGCTCGAATAGCAGTTACCTCGTAAGATTCACATTAGCCACTTCAACAAAATATTTCATCTTACCCTTTTGTGCGGCTTAGAGTGCAGGATACTTAAAACAAATCCAGCAGACGAATGAGCAAATATTTTATATTTGTTTCGCAACCAAAGCTAACCGAAAAACAAAAGCAGAGCAAAATATTTGATTTGGCATTGTGCGGGCAAATGTTGCAAGGGGCGGGAGCCACATTCACATTCTGTACAACTGATGCGCTCGGCGCCGGAATTCCTTGCAGGATTTGCGCTGAGCGCCGTCTGGAGCTTGGCCTATACCAAAATTGTATTTGCATGTCAATTGCGTTTGTTTATCTCGCGTTATTATTTTTGACATTGCCACAAGGCATAAGAAACACGGACACAGACAACGTGAGTGCCCGAAGGGGACCAAAAATGTGCGGCTGATTCGATGGCTCTGATATAATGGAAATATTTAGCTCCATAGATATGGAGCGCACTTGGAAATCATAATTTGCATATTAAGTTGATTTCGGTAAGGGGTAAGAGCTGAAAATTGCCATAGATCAAATTAATAGGATTTATAGCTAAGAAAATGAAAGGAAACTATTTTTGGTATATATTGCAAACATAATCTTCGATATAAAGCAATTTGCGTGAAACTTTTAATCTATCTATATAAAGAATGTTCTCGAGATGAATCGATTGAATATGCATCATATTATTGACTAGCAGGCATAGCTTGTTTGATTTTGGGATCAACAATTAGCTGACTTGACTCAATTTTCAATAAGAGTTTACTTCATTACAAGCTCGTTTAACGTCAGGGAGCGATAAACTTTATCGACTTTGGGCTGTAATTAAAAACCATTTTACAACACTATAAAACCCAACTATTAACGACAAACTGTAAAAGTTAAACAAAGAACTTCTGAGTTGATTGACAAAAATGTTTACCACAGACTTTTCATAGATTTCCATAAATTTTAATGTTTTCTATGCATAAAGCGGCGCACAAAAAGCCAGCAATTAATAGCATTCTTTTGTGCTGACGGGACGGCATGGTAATGATTGGAAAACTCAATCTCGAGTAGCAGTTGCCGCCAAATGCCTGCTGACTAACCGCAAAACAATCAAAAAGTGATTTTAATTGAAAAACAGTAAAAATCAAACCATCTGAGTGCCAGAAAGCAATTAATATGCAAACAAAAGTCGCAAAAGCTATAATATATTTAAAATATATATATATATAATATTTCGGTATTCATGAGACAGGTGATTCACTGAATTCCATTAGTCGGAGTTCAGGGTTCTCCTTTTGGCTGCCAGCACGTACAGTGCATAGATTTTTATATGCCTCATGCCTCGGCGTCCTGCTGAAGCTTAGCATTCTGAGGCGACTCAAAGCAGGTAAGGTAGGTCATAAATTGTCGGCCAAATCCACTGAAATTCGTACACCTGTTCTCGCAGCTAAGTATTATTGATAAGCATTAAGATCGGGAGCGTGTCCAACACGCGCACTCAATAGAGCATTACGTGCATTACATACGCATCGGGTCGTATACTTATTTAGATGACTGTTAAGCGCTGGCTCTACACATACTAATAGTACTTATATTCTGCGGCAGTGGGGGGCATGTCTATAACAGCAGTTATAAACTCGTTAGCACACAGATACAATCATACTCGGAAGAGCTTTAAGCTGCATTTTACAACATTTCGCCTTCGCCCAGCAGTTAACCCAACAGATGCAACTTCATGAATGGTTCATGCACCCACTTGGCCGCCTGGTGGGTCATTTGAGGATTGCAAGGGTTAAGCCAAGGCAGCAGGGGAATACGTAAGAAAGAGAGCAACGGAATTACGACAGAAAATACAAGCTACTAATTCAACTGTGTAGCAACAGTTTTTATTCACATAAATACACATTGAGTACTTTAGCTGGTACTTTAACAATTTGAACTTTAAATATGCATTTCAAATTTACGGCTTTCACAGCTTTTTGCATGGACTATTTAGAATTTTCTGTGAATTGATTTGAAGACTTTTTTCACAACCTTCTAGAGAGAAAACGTCTCCGAACCCTTAGTGTATTAAAGAGTATTAGATAGTTATGTCAAAGTTCAATTTATGATTAGGTCTAACTATGATAGCTATTGTTCTTAGCATATATATAAAGTTTTCCTCGAAGTAAGCAAATAATAAAACAATTTACCTGAACAACGGGAGAAACTAAGTTTTCTAGGTATTAATCCCAATTCTTAATATGCTCTTAATATGCATTCCAATTGAAATTTCTCTGAAAATTGCAATTTAAATTCAAAGAGCAAAGTATTCGAAATTCTGCTGAATATGCCATATAATATATGTGCACATGCAAGATGACAATTATAAATGAAGGTGTGCAATGGACGGGTCAATAGCTTTGTAATATTATTTAACCATCAGGAGTAGCCCAACCGAATGTTAACATTGTTGTCATGTAAACGAGATGTTGTCTAAAAAACTGTTGACCCCGTTGGTAAATTGGTTGGCTTTCGACAGTATCAATTTGCAAGACAATGAATGCAGCTCGGTCCCTGGCCAATCCGTACACAGGACTCTCGTTAGAAGCGGCATCAATGCATTTGATTGCACAATCCTTCATTGCCAGGACCTTTGGCTCCTTGTACACTTGTCTCCATGCTCCTGCCATTTCTTATACAATATATGTATGCCGTTTATCTGCTGACCACAGTTTTTGTCCCCGTGCCGTTTAACAGTGGCCAGTTGCCAGTTGCCAGTTGCCAGTTGCCAGTTGCCAGTGGCCATCGCTCGAGGACTCTTTTGTGTGTCGCTGGCCCACTTTTTATTGGCCTTTGTGGCATTTGTGTCATAAACCGCTTTGGCATTTGGCCTCCAAAGTGCAGTGCTCGCCACTTGAATTTAACTGAATTTCCATAATATTCTTAGCTTCTTCTTTGACCGTATTGACTCAGGTCTGTTTTTCTGCATGTTCTCGCAACTTTGTTTTATTGACTTTGCGGCGACAAATTCGAAATTTAAATTGCCATCAAAATGCGCACGATATGATAAATTGCCAAAGAACTCGTAAAAAACGCTCGCCATTGTATCAATTTGTCTGGCTATTTGTGTGCGGTTTCCAATTTTGTACATTTAATGGCAATCATTATGCTCCACTTTTGGCCATCATTCTCTTGGACATGTGACATTATGCAGTTTGATTTAAATTCGTTTAGTTTCATTAAGTTTGACTTTATTCAACAATTTCATCAAATATTTAAATTAGTAGCTCACGTTTAGCTGCCCTTTCTCCCTCCGAGTACTTTCTCGGCACTATTTGCCCTTAAACCACAAATTGTAATTAAACTTTCGAAATCGTTTGTGACGGTGAACAAAAGACAATGATTTGTGTAGCATGCGTATTTTTAATCAATACTCTGTTCTGTGTTTAGTTTAATTTTTGTTAATAATTAAACAATATCTTGCCTGCGGTCCTCGCGGCACTTCAACAAGAGAAGGGCGGGGAAAACGAATTCCACGGGCCACAAAAGCATCGTTTTTTTACCCTCAGGCTCTAATTAGATGCAATTTTTTATAACGTGTCCATTATACATTATTTTTAAACGACAAATAACTAAACCAATAACTTTATACCGTTAGATTAGTAAATATAAAATAACTAAATTCTGTTGGTATGTGTAATTCGATAGGTATTTAGTTTAAGGTAAGTTGGAAGGTATCTAAAAGCAATTCAAGTCAGCGTACAACTATTTTGTGATTATACAAATAATATCTTTAAGTTCTTATAATGTCTTTAAGTTTGTACGCTCGAACAGATCCGTGTCTTCTGATCTCTACGAAGCGAGGGACTATGAAAGTAGAGTATAGTGACAAGGTTCTGTATAGGGTACCTGCATTGATTGGATATTTACAATGATGGCATATTCACAACGAAGGATTTGCAACTGTAGACATATACAATAATAGGATTAAAATAATTCGCCTGGTTACTAGGTCGCAGAGTTGTATCCTTTGGAGGCGCCTCACTATAGTGGGGTCAAACATACCCTGGCGATAGCTTCTGGATGGCGCAGCAGCTTGCGGCAACTGAAGAAATTAATATGATCTTCAACCTTTGTTGTATGTGAGACCCCATAAGAGGCCGACCGCATTGCGTGCTGCCTTGGCTAGAACTATTTCTAGTCGATGAAGCGTGTGGGCTGATAACGTCCCTCTAAAAGAGGCTGGGAAACACCCGAAACATTCGAAATTCTTTCATCCAAGATGTACATATATGTACCAACCCACAGATATTCCACATTGCTGTTCACTGAGCCTCTAACTATACGATATGCATTCTAGATAAGCCTTCGTGGTCGCCTTCTGACTGTCACAAACATTTACACAAAAACGAAACACCCTTTTACAGTCAATTGTATCTTTTAATTGAATGCCAGTTCAATCACTCGCAAGGAATGGATAAATAATTGAATGCGCGTAAATGTATGCACATTTGCATAACTGCGCAAATATTTGCAGCAACATGCCAGAATTTGCAAGTCAGAATTCGTAAGGGGTGCGACTGCAATTATAGCATGCGGATTATTGCGTATACGCAGCATGGGTCCGAATCTTATATTCAATGAGCGCTAGCTGTGGTTTATAGCCCCGCTTTGCAGCCCAACGATTAAATGTGCCTTGCCCCGCCACCATTCCAGACGCAACGGAAAATAATTAGACACTCAGCATTATTTGTAGGCAATCAAATTGAATTTAGTGTGGGCAGAAGCCTGGCGTTGCCAAAGCCACGCCTACAACGCACACGCATGCCTTTGTGTTCTAGCTGAGTGTGGCAGTGAGTGTGTGTGTATGTGTGTGTGTGCTTGTGTGTGTTTATGGCCAAGAGTGTGTCCTACAGACACTTCCTTCTGCCTGACAAGCTGTTAATTCTCATCACGTTTAATGTAATGGCAGCACGTTAACTTTGAAGCGCAAAATTGGAATTCAATATGTTCGCCAGCATATAAAATGTGTGACTTTTTCGCGCCCCCTCTCGTTCCCTCTCTCTCTCTCTCTCCCTCTCTCGCACCCTCTTTTTATGTGTATCTCTTTCAATATTCTACTTTTGGCGAG